>LT669793.1:15019871-15468268 GCA_900128785.1 Arabis alpina | reverse complement strand
TATTCGGTTGTAACTTCTTTAATATAGCTCCAAATCAAACGTTTCAAGCTTCATTGGAAAGCTTACTAAATGAACGAACAGGATGCTGAATTTCATCTAATTCCATGCTAATTTGACACTCCAAACCTCCCAAAAAACATACTAGTGTATGTGTTCTCTCTAAGTCAAGAATAAACGTTAATAATGAAGATATAGAGACTTGTGATAGCTAATTTTGTTGGATCTAACTCTTTCATTACCAAAATTGTTCATGTTATAGTTCAAAAAGCTGATTCCAAACGGTCCGAGAATCGGACTTGGTATAGTCGTTTTAGTACTAAACCAAGCTCGTAAGAAGATCTTTCAATCCATGAGAATTTTCCGACCCATGTTGAGTATTTCCCTAGTTATACGGTACTCATGGTGAATGGTGATGTATGAGGTTGTTTTCTTGAACGATTGAACATATAGTCCATGAACGGGTATTTCTGCTCGTTTTGAGTATGAATGGTTTTTGTTGTTATCTTTCTTTCAATATAGTTTCCAATCGAGGTATTCGCTACGTTAACTTCTCATGGAGTGAATGAGTTGAATGTATGACGGGTATTCGCTGTTGGAGGATGCAATGGTTATTCGTTGTAACTTCTTCAATATAGCTCCAAATCAAAGGTTTCAAGCTTCGTTGGAAAGCTTACTCAATGAACGACCAGGATGCTAAATTTCATCTAATTCCATGCTAATTTCACTCTCCACAGCATCCCCAAAAACTTACTAGTGTATGTGTTCTCTCTAAGTCGAAATACGTTAATAATGAAGATATAGTCACTTGTGATGGTTGATTTCGTTGGATCTAATTCTTTCATTACCAAAATAGTTCTTGTTATAGTTCAAAAAACTCATTCCAAACAGTCCGAGAATCGGACTTGGTATAGTCGTTTTGGTCACTAAACAAAGCTCGTAAGAAGATCTTTCAATCCATGAGAGTCTTTTCGACCCATGTTGAGTATTTCCCTAGTTATATGGTATTCGAGGTGAATGGTGATTTCTGAGGTTGTTTTTTTGAACGGTTGAACATATGGTCCATGAATAGGGTCGTTCGGCTTGTTTGCAGGCTTCAACGGGTTATTCGGTTGTAACTTCTTCAATATAGCTCCAAATCAAACGTTTCAAGCTTCGTTGGAAATCTTACTCAATGAACGACCAGGATGCTAAGTTTCATCTAATTCCATGCTAATTTCACTCTCCAAAGCCTCCCAAAAAATGTACTAGTGTATGTGTTCTCTCTAACTCGAAAATATACGTTAATAATGAAGATATAGTGACTTGTGATAGTTAATTTCGTTGGATCTAACTCTTTCATTACCAAAATAGTTCTTGTTATAGTTCAAAAAGCTGATTCCAAACCGTCCGAGAATCGGACTTGGTATAGTCATTTTGGTCACTAAACAAAGCTCGTAAGAACATCTTATTAGAGTGGAAGAAGAAAAGTAGAGGAAGAGGCCAAAGAGTACGATCACCACCAAGATCAGAAAGAAGAAGAAGAAGAGAGTCAAGGCCGAAGTTATAAAGACAAGGCTGAAGATCACCTCAAGAACTTCTAAAGGGAGAAGAAGGTGGTGATTATTGATTAAAGATGTGCATTTCCCGGGTTGTGTACGGACTGTACAGACTTGTACGGACATGTACGGGCATGTACGGACAAGTACATAAGGACAGTCCGGAGTATGAGATAAGTTGTGCATTTCCCGGATTGTGTACGGACTATACGGATGGTACGGCCTTATCATCAAAGCATCTTATCCTCAAGGCATGTTATCTTCCCACCAACCATAAAGGTAATGTCATCATAATGTCAACATTTCTCACTTTATGTTGTCATCCATTTCCTCTATATATATGTTGTAAATCTGATTCTATTGATAATAAGAAGTGATATCTTTCTCTCTTAAGTAATTAGCTTAATCTTTCAATGTAATCTTTAAGTAGTTTGCTTTTGTAGAAAGGCTGCCCTGAAGGCAGCCTTATCACTTCTCAAACACTTCACTAAACTCTTCTTAATCTCTTATTTAATCTCTTAAACCTCTAGCTAATTGATTCATAGATCCGTTCTTTACATAGCACACAAACTATAAGTGTTGTGATGCTTATAACGGATCTAGTTTCATACTAGAGCTAAATATACATGTTAGGATCTGTTTACTATCTAGTATTCATGGTTCTATCAAGCTCTAATGACTGAATTTCATCACAAGTTGATGGTCTCCTATTAACATTGAGAATGAGTCATTTATGTGGACTTGAGAGGATCCAATCACAAGTTGATTGTGTCTCCTCTCCTCATGAGCTTAGACTCATGAATTCCAACAGATCTTTCAATCCATGAGACTTTTTTCGACCCATGTTAAGTATTGCCCTAGTTATACGGTTCTCGTGGTCAAAGGTGATGTATGAGCTTGTTTTCTTGAACGGTTGAACATATAGTCCATGAACGGGGTAGTTCGGCTCGTTTGCAGGCTGCAACTGGTTATTCGGTTGTAACTTCTTTAATATAGCTCTAAATCAAACGTTTCAAGCTTCATTGGAAAGCTTACTAAATGAACGAACAGGATGCTGAATTTCATTTAATTCCATGCTAATTTGACACTCCAAACCTCCCAAAAAACATACTAGTGTATGTGTTCTCTCTAAGTCAAGAATAAACGTTAATAATGAAGATATAGAGACTTGTGATAGCTAATTTTGTTGGATCTAACTCTTTCATTACCAAAATTGTTCATGTTATAGTTCAAAAAGCTGATTCCAAACGGTCCGAGAATCGGACTTGGCATAGTCGTTTTAGTACTAAACCAAGCTCGTAAGAAGATCTTTCAATCCATGAGAATTTTCCGACCCATGTTGAGTATTTCCCTAGTTATACGGTACTCATGGTGAATGGTGATGTATGAGGTTGTTTTCTTGAACGGTTGAACATATTGTCCATGAACGGGGTAGTTCGGCTCGTTTGGAGGATGCAATGGGTTATTCGGTTGTAACTTCTTCAATATAGCTCCAAATCAAAGGTTTCAAGCTTCGTTGGAAAGCTTACTCAATGAAAGACCAGGATGCTAAATTTCATCTAATTCCATGCTAATTTCACTCTCCACAGCATCCCCAAAAACTTACTAGTGTATGTGTTCTCTCTAAGTCGAAATACGTTAATAATGAAGATATAGTGACTTGTGATGGTTGATTTCGTTGGATCTAATTCTTTCATTACCAAAATAGTTCTTGTTATAGTTCAAAAAACTCATTCCAAACAGTCCGAGAATCGGACTTGGTATAGTCGTTTTGGTCACTAAACAAAGCTCGTAAGAAGATCTTTCAATCCATGAGAGTTTTTTCGACCCATGTTGAGTATTTCCCTAGTTATATGGTATTCGAGGTGAATGGTGATTTCTGAGGTTGTTTTTTTGAACGGTTGAACATATGGTCCATGAATAGGGTAGTTCGGCTTGTTTGCAGGCTTCAACGGGTTATTCGGTTGTAACTTCTTCAATATAGCTCCAAATCAAACGTTTCAAGCTTCGTTGGAAATCTTACTCAATGAACGACCAGGATGCTAAGTTTCATCTAATTCCGTGCTAATTTCACTCTCCAAAGCCTCCCAAAAAATGTACTAGTGTATGTGTTCTCTCTAACTCGAAAATATACGTTAATAATGAAGATATAGTGACTTGTGATAGTTAATTTCGTTGGATCTAACTCTTTCATTACCAAAATAGTTCTTGTTATAGTTCAAAAAGCTGATTCCAAACCGTCCGAGAATCGGACTTGGTATAGTCGTTTTGGTCACTAAACAAAGCTCGTAAGAACATCTTATTAGAGTGGAAGAAGAAAAGTAGAGGAAGAGGCCAAAGAGTACGATCACCACCAAGATCAGAAAGAAGAAGAAGAAGAGAGTCAAGGCCGAAGTTATAAAGACAAGGGTGAAGATCACCTCAAGAACTTCTAAAGGGAGAAGAAGGTGGTGATTATTGATTAAAGATGTGCATTTCCCGGGTTGTGTACGGACTGTACAGACTTGTACGGACATGTACGGGCATGTACGGACAAGTACATAAGGACAGTCCGGAGTATGAGATAAGTTGTGCATTTCCCGGATTGTGTACGGACTATACGGATGGTACGGCCTTATCATCAAAGCATCTTATCCTCAAGGCATGTTATCTTCCCACCAACCATAAAGGAAATGTCATCATAATGTCAACATTTCTCACTTTATGTTGTCATCCATTTCCTCTATATATATGTTGTAAATCTGATTCTATTGATAATAAGAAGTGATATCTTTCTCTCTTAAGTAATTAGCTTAATCTTTCAATGTAATCTTTAAGTAGTTTGCTTTTGTAGAAAGGCTGCCCTGAAGGCAGCCTTATCACTTCTCAAACACTTCACTAAACTCTTCTTAATCTCTTATTTAATCTCTTAAACCTCTAGCTAATTGATTCATAGATCCGTTCTTTACATAGCACACAAACTATAAGTGTTGTGATGCTTATAACGGATCTAGTTTCATACTAGAGCTAAATATACATGTTAGGATCTGTTTACTATCTAGTATTCATGGTTCTATCAAGCTCTAATGACTGAATTTCATCACAAGTTGATGGTCTCCTATTAACATTGAGAATGAGTCATTTATGTGGACTTGAGAGGATCCAATCACAAGTTGATTGTGTCTCCTCTCCTCATGAGCTTAGACTCATGAATTCCAACAGATCTTTCAATCCATGAGACTTTTTTCGACCCATGTTAAGTATTGCCCTAGTTATACGGTTCTCGTGGTCAAAGGTGATGTATGAGCTTGTTTTCTTGAACGGTTGAACATATAGTCCATGAACGGGGTAGTTCGGCTCGTTTGCAGGCTGCAACTGGTTATTCGGTTGTAACTTCTTTAATATAGCTCTAAATCAAACGTTTCAAGCTTCATTGGAAAGCTTACTAAATGAACGAACAGGATGCTGAATTTCATCTAATTCCATGCTAATTTGACACTCCAAACCTCCCAAAAAACATACTAGTGTATGTGTTCTCTCTAAGTCAAGAATAAACGTTAATAATGAAGATATAGAGACTTGTGATAGCTAATTTTGTTGGATCTAACTCTTTCATTACCAAAATTGTTCATGTTATAGTTCAAAAAGCTGATTCCAAACGGTCCGAGAATCGGACTTGGCATAGTCGTTTTAGTACTAAACCAAGCTCGTAAGAAGATCTTTCAATCCATGAGAATTTTCCGACCCATGTTGAGTATTTCCCTAGTTATACGGTACTCATGGTGAATGGTGATGTATGAGGTTGTTTTCTTGAACGGTTGAACATATGTCCATGAACGGGGTAGTTCGGCTCGTTTGGAGGATGCAATGGGTTATTCGGTTGTAACTTCTTCAATATAGCTCCAAATCAAAGGTTTCAAGCTTCGTTGGAAAGCTTACTCAATGAAGACCAGGATGCTAAATTTCATCTAATTCCATGCTAATTTCACTCTCCACAGCATCCCCAAAAACTTACTAGTGTATGTGTTCTCTCTAAGTCGAAATACGTTAATAATGAAGATATAGTGACTTGTGATGGTTGATTTCGTTGGATCTAATTCTTTCATTACCAAAATAGTTCTTGTTATAGTTCAAAAAACTCATTCCAAACAGTCCGAGAATCGGACTTGGTATAGTCGTTTTGGTCACTAAACAAAGCTCGTAAGAAGATCTTTCAATCCATGAGAGTTTTTTCGACCCATGTTGAGTATTTCCCTAGTTATATGGTATTCGAGGTGAATGGTGATTTCTGAGGTTGTTTTTTTGAACGGTTGAACATATGGTCCATGAATAGGGTAGTTCGGCTTGTTTGCAGGCTTCAACGGGTTATTCGGTTGTAACTTCTTCAATATAGCTCCAAATCAAACGTTTCAAGCTTCGTTGGAAATCTTACTCAATGAACGACCAGGATGCTAAGTTTCATCTAATTCCATGCTAATTTCACTCTCCAAAGCCTCCCAAAAAATGTACTAGTGTATGTGTTCTCTCTAACTCGAAAATATACGTTAATAATGAAGATATAGTGACTTGTGATAGTTAATTTCGTTGGATCTAACTCTTTCATTACCAAAATAGTTCTTGTTATAGTTCAAAAAGCTGATTCCAAACCGTCCGAGAATCGGACTTGGTATAGTCGTTTTGGTCACTAAACAAAGCTCGTAAGAACATCTTATTAGAGTGGAAGAAGAAAAGTAGAGGAAGAGGCCAAAGAGTACGATCACCACCAAGATCAGAAAGAAGAAGAAGAAGAGAGTCAAGGCCGAAGTTATAAAGACAAGGCTGAAGATCACCTCAAGAACTTCTAAAGGGAGAAGAAGGTGGTGATTATTGATTAAAGATGTGCATTTCCCGGGTTGTGTACGGACTGTACAGACTTGTACGGACATGTACGGGCATGTACGGACAAGTACATAAGGACAGTCCGGAGTATGAGATAAGTTGTGCATTTCCCGGATTGTGTACGGACTGTACGGATGGTACGGCCTTATCATCAAAGCATCTTATCCTCAAGGCATGTTATCTTCCCACCAACCATAAAGGAAATGTCATCATAATGTCAACATTTCTCACTTTATGTTGTCATCCATTTCCTCTATATATATGTTGTAAATCTGATTCTATTGATAATAAGAAGTGATATCTTTCTCTCTTAAGTAATTAGCTTAATCTTTCAATGTAATCTTTAAGTAGTTTGCTTTTGTAGAAAGGCTGCCCTGAAGGCAGCCTTATCACTTCTCAAACACTTCACTAAACTCTTCTTAATCTCTTATTTAATCTCTTAAACCTCTAGCTAATTGATTCATAGATCCGTTCTTTACATAGCACACAAACTATAAGTGTTGTGATGCTTATAACGGATCTAGTTTCATACTAGAGCTAAATATACTTGTTAGGATCTGTTTACTATCTAGTATTCATGGTTCTATCAAGCTCTAATGACTGAATTTCATCACAAGTTGATGGTCTCCTCTTAACATTGAGAATGAGTCATTTATGTGGACTTGAGAGGATCCAATCACAAGTTGATTGTGTCTCCTCTCCTCATGAGCTTAGACTCATGAATTCCAACAGATCTTTCAATCCATGAGACTTTTTTCGACCCATGTTAAGTATTGCCCTAGTTATACGGTTCTCGTGGTCAAAGGTGATGTATGAGCTTGTTTTCTTGAACGGTTGAACATATAGTCCATGAACGGGGTAGTTCGGCTCGTTTGCAGGCTGCAACTGGTTATTCGGTTGTAACTTCTTTAATATAGCTCTAAATCAAACGTTTCAAGCTTCATTGGAAAGCTTACTAAATGAACGAACAGGATGCTGAATTTCATCTAATTCCATGCTAATTTGACACTCCAAACCTCCCAAAAAACATACTAGTGTATGTGTTCTCTCTAAGTCAAGAATAAACGTTAATAATGAAGATATAGAGACTTGTGATAGCTAATTTTGTTGGATCTAACTCTTTCATTACCAAAATTGTTCATGTTATAGTTCAAAAAGCTGATTCCAAACGGTCCGAGAATCGGACTTGGTATAGTCGTTTTAGTACTAAACCAAGCTCGTAAGAAGATCTTTCAATCCATGAGAATTTTCCGACCCATGTTGAGTATTTCCCTAGTTATACGGTACTCATGGTGAATGGTGATGTATGAGGTTGTTTTCTTGAACGGTTGAACATATAGTCCATGAACGGGGTAGTTCGGCTCGTTTGGAGGATGCAATGGGTTATTCGGTTGTAACTTCTTCAATATAGCTCCAAATCAAAGGTTTCAAGCTTCGTTGGAAAGCTTACTCAATGAACGACCAGGATGCTAAATTTCATCTAATTCCATGCTAATTTCACTCTCCACAGCATCCCCAAAAACTTACTAGTGTATGTGTTCTCTCTAAGTCGAAATACGTTAATAATGAAGATATAGTGACTTGTGATGGTTGATTTCGTTGGATCTAATTCTTTCATTACCAAAATAGTTCTTGTTATAGTTCAAAAAACTCATTCCAAACAGTCCGAGAATCGGACTTGGTATAGTCGTTTTGGTCACTAAACAAAGCTCGTAAGAAGATCTTTCAATCCATGAGAGTTTTTTCGACCCATGTTGAGTATTTCCCTAGTTATATGGTATTCGAGGTGAATGGTGATTTCTGAGGTTGTTTTTTTAACGGTTGAACATATGGTCCATGAATAGGGTAGTTCGGCTTGTTTGCAGGCTGCAACGGGTTATTCGGTTGTAACTTCTTCAATATAGCTCCAAATCAAACGTTTCAAGCTTCGTTGGAAATCTTACTCAATGAACGACCAGGATGCTAAGTTTCATCTAATTCCATGCTAATTTCACTCTCCAAAGCCTCCCAAAAAATGTACTAGTGTATGTGTTCTCTCTAACTCGAAAATATACGTTAATAATGAAGATATAGTGACTTGTGATAGTTAATTTCGTTGGATCTAACTCTTTCATTACCAAAATAGTTCTTGTTATAGTTCAAAAAGCTGATTCCAAACCGTCCGAGAATCGGACTTGGTATAGTCGTTTTGGTCACTAAACAAAGCTCGTAAGAACATCTTATTAGAGTGGAAGAAGAAAAGTAGAGGAAGAGGCCAAAGAGTACGATCACCACCAAGATCAGAAAGAAGAAGAAGAAGAGAGTCAAGGCCGAAGTTATAAAGACAAGGCTGAAGATCACCTCAAGAACTTCTAAAGGGAGAAGAAGGTGGTGATTATTGATTAAAGATGTGCGTTTCCCGGGTTGTGTACGGACTGTACAGACTTGTACGGACATGTACGGGCATGTACGGACAAGTACATAAGGACAGTCCGGAGTATGAGATAAGTTGTGCATTTCCCGGATTGTGTACGGACTGTACGGATGGTACGGCCTTATCATCAAAGCATCTTATCCTCAAGGCATGTTATCTTCCCACCAACCATAAAGGAAATGTCATCATAATGTCAACATTTCTCACTTTATGTTGTCATCCATTTCCTCTATATATATGTTGTAAATCTAATTCTATTGATAATAAGAAGTGATATCTTTCTCTCTTAAGTAATTAGCTTAATCTTTCAATGTAATCTTTAAGTAGTTTGCTTTTGTAGAAAGGCTGCCCTTAAGGCAGCCTTATCACTTCTCAAACACTTCACTAAACTCTTCTTAATCTCTTATTTAATCTCTTAAACCTCTAGCTAATTGATTCATAGATCCGTTCTTTACATAGCACACAAACTATAAGTGTTGTGATGCTTATAACGGATCTAGTTTCATACTAGAGCTAAATATACTTGTTAGGATCTGTTTACTATCTAGTATTCATGGTTCTATCAAGCTCTAATGACTGAATTTCATCACAAGTTGATGGTCTCCTCTTAACATTGAGAATGAGTCATTTATGTGGACTTGAGAGGATCCAATCACAAGTTGATTGTGTCTCCTCTCCTCATGAGCTTAGACTCATGAATTCCAACAGATCTTTCAATCCATGAGACTTTTTTCGACCCATGTTAAGTATTGCCCTAGTTATACGGTTCTCGTGGTCAAAGGTGATGTATGAGCTTGTTTTCTTGAACGGTTGAACATATAGTCCATGAACGGGGTAGTTCGGCTCGTTTGCATGCTGCAACGGGTTATTCGGTTGTAACTTCTTCAATATAGCTCCAAATCAAACGTTTCAAGCTTCGTTGGAAAGCTTACTCAATGAATGACCAGGATGCTAAATTTCTTCTAATTCCATGCTAATTTTATTGATCATTGTGCATATTTTGTGTTGCTGTATGGATGGTATGGACGTACGGTCATGTACGGTCTAAGTACACATCCGGACACAAGTACAAAGTACTAAATAAAGATGGTACAAGATATAGGACAAAGGACAAAGATCAGATCATATTGGCATCAAGTTGCTCACCAACCATTTTGGAAGTATCTAAGATGTCATTGTCCATGGACCACAAGGAGGAAAATATCTCCTTTTGTGTATTTTAGCTCATAACGGCTATATGCCAATGTCATATATATATGTTCATCTTGTAACACTTATGATATAATCTAAGCAACATACTTTGCTAAAACTCTCTCTAATGTTTTCTTATACTTCTCCTCTATTGAATACTCTCTAGCTTGGATTCAAACTCTTATACTCTCAATACTCATTCCGCTCTTAAACTAACAAATTTCGCTCTCTAAAGCCTCCCCAAAAACATACTAGTGTATATGTTCTCTCTTAGTCGAAAATATACGTTAATAATTATTGATCAAAAGGGACTTGAATGGTGATTTGGGAGGATGTGTACGTATTGTACGGACTGTACAGACAAGTACAATTCCTACCATCTTTAGCAGCCGTACATTCACCATACCATTGCATCTGGATCATATTACCATTTATAAATAGGATTAAGGAAAGGACTTGTACCTGAAATGGTCCACACCAACCATAAAGCAATGTTGTCATTTCCTCTCCTTTATGTTGTCATTTCCTTTTTCTATATATATGGCTGATGTATGTGTACTAAAGTAACCTAATCAGAAATGAAACACTCTTTTCTCTCTTGAATCTTTAAACTTTCTTTATAAAACTTTAAGCAATCTCTAGTAATTTCCGCTTATTCTTTCATGCTATCATTGAGCTAGGTTGCGTTTTTGGGTTTCTATTGTTACTATTCTCTTCAATCTCTTCCATTCTACACAAATCTCCATCAAATCTTTATATTACAATCTTTTGTTCATCTCAAAATCTCATCTTTTCATTCTGTTTTTCTCACAAATCTCTCTCATTTTTCAATTTGAACTGTTCAAAACTTTGAATCAAGCTTTGTTTTAAAGAGAAAACAATCCTCTAATGTTTCTCTACCTTTCCTCAAAGTTCTACGACAATCTCAAACCTTTTTCATCAAGAAATGGATAACTCTAAGGTTATGGTGATTCCGGTTACTCTCAAAGGACCAAACTATCTCCTTTGGTCAAGAACAACAAAGATAGCTCTTTGTGGTCGTGGATTGTGGAAACACATTGAACTTGTTGCTGAAGAAGAAGAAGACTCAAGTGATTGTGAAGAGGCAATAGCTGCGGCTAAACTTGCAAAGGAGGCTAAGTGGTTCCAAGAGGACCAAACCGTTCTTGCCATAATCTAAAACTCTCTTGAAGCTCCACTCCTTGAAGCATACTCGTTTTGTGAAACCACAAATGAGCTTTGGGAACTCTCAAGAACGTCTATGGTAACATATCTAACCTCTCTCGTGTGTTTGAAGTGCAAAAGGCTATAAATGAGTTGAGTCAAGAGGATTTAGAATTCACTAGACATCTTGGGAAGTAGAGAGCACTATGGGCTGAGTTAGAAATGCTTAGACCAAATACTATGGATGTTGTGGTCTTGAATGAGAGGAAGGAACAAGATAAGGTCTTTGGTTTGTTGCTCACTTTGAATCCGGTCTTTAATGATCTCATCAAGCACATTCTAAGGGCTGAGAATCTACCTAGCCTAGATGATGTATGCGCTCAAGTTCAAAGAGAACAAGGGTCACTTGGAATGTTTGGTGGTAAGGGGGAGCTTCCTACTGCCAATAAAGGAGTATTCAAGATTGATGACCGACGATCAAAGGTGTGTGAGCATTGCAAGAAGAAGGGACACTCCAAAGACAAATGTTGGTTCCTCCATCCACATCTCCGACCAAGTAATGGACCAAGGGAACCGAGAGCTAACATCACTCAAGCTGGTCCATCAAGACAAGAAGAGGAGTTACCATCTGGTGACTATGTGAGGAAATCGGACCTAGAGGCACTCATCAAATCCATTGCCTCTCTCAAGGATTCTGGTAACAAATTCTTAACCCCAACACTTTTTAGCTACTTAACACATAAACCAACGAGTAAGAGCTCTTTAATTGTTGATTCGGGTGCTTCTCATCATAGGATTAGCAATGAATCCTTATTAAGCAATATAGAACCTGCTAGTGGTAATGTGGAGATAGCTAATGGTGATAGAATTCCTATTAAAGGCATTGGTAATTTGAAGCTATTTGATAAAGAATCTAAAGCTCTTTACATGCCTAAGTTCACTTCTAACTTGTTATCCGTTAAAAGAACCACAAATGATCTTAATTTCTATGCTATATTTGGTCCTAATGAGGTTTATTTTCAGGATATTAAAAGTGGTAAAGTGATCGGAGAAGGGGGAAGCAAAGATGAACTCCATGTGTTAGAGAATCTTTCACCGACCACTTCACAACATGATTTCAATTTCAGCTCTTGTTTAGATGTTTCCTATAACTTGTCGCATGCTAGATTAGGTCATCCTCATTCTAGAGCTCTTAAACTCATGCTGCCTAGTGTTTCATTTGAATCAAATAATTGTGAATCTTGTATTCTTGGCAAACATTGCAAAACTGTTTTTCCTACTTCTACTACAATATATGAAAATTGCTTTGATTTGGTTCATTCGGATGTTTGGACTTCACCTTGCATTTCTAGAGATAACAATAAGTATTTTGTTACATTCATTGATGAAAAGTCTAAATACACTTGGATTACATTGCTTCCATCTAAAGATCGTGTGTTTGATGCTTTGATGAATTTTCAAAACTATGTTGTTAACCAATACAATGCCAATATCAAAGTGTTTAAAACAGATAATGGAGGGGAGTATACAAGCAACAAATTCAAAGAACACCTAGCAAAACATGGAATTCTACATCAAACAAGCTGCCCTGATACACCACAACAAAATGGTGTTGCCGAGAGAAAGAACCGGCACCTAATGGAAGTGGCGAGATCAATGATGTTTTATACTAATGTTCCCAAACGTCTTTGGGGTGATGCACTGATGACTGCTTGTTATCTCATCAACCGAATACCAACCAAAGTCTTAGAGGACATCTCCCCATTTCAGGTATTAAACAAAACAAAACCCTCTCTTGAACATCTTGATGTGTTTGGATGTGTTTGCTTTGTGATGTTACCTAGGGATATCAGAAACAAGCTAGAACCAAAAATTGTCAAGAGCATGTTCCTAGGCTATTCTACAACACAAAAGGGATATAAATGCTTTGATCCCACCAACAACCGGTTGTATGTTTTAAGAGAGGTTAAGTTCTTTGAAGAACAAGGGTACTATGAGAAGAAGGATTGGAATGACTTGAAGGATTTGGCTGCATCAACAGACCGTGCCTCAAGCTTAAGAATGCTTCTCGAGCATCTTGCCGACTCCAACAACAACAACAACCAATCAAAAGCCAAACCGGACCAAGCACCTAATGTTTCAATCTCGGAAGAAGAAGAACTTGATATTGGCCAAGGAGAACCATCTATGGCAGAACCGATGGTTCAGAACCGATTCAAGAACCGCCTATTCAAGAACCAAGTCAGGAGCCAAGTCAGCCAGTCCTAAGAAGAAGTGAAAGAGAAAAGAGTGATCCATCTACTTGGAAATAAAAGACAATTGTGAAGCTGTTCCTCATCCTATTCAAGTTGTGTGTTTTCTTGCCTTTATACCTGCGGATCATCAAGCATTTATAGTCAAGATTGATCAAGATATAATCCCTACGAGTTATGAAGAAGCAATGGAGAGTGAAGAATGGACAGAGACAGTTGATGATGAGATAGGAGCAATGATGAAGAATGAGACTTGATATGAGGATGATTTACCCAAAGGAAAGAAAGCTGTGAGTTCAAAGTAGGTATTCACAATCAAGCATTTGCGCAATGGAGACATAGAAAGATACAAGGCTCGTTTAGTAGCTAGGGGATTCACTCAAACCTATGGAGAAAACTTCACATATACTTTTGCACCTGTTGCCAAGCTTCATACGGTTAGAGTTGTTCTCCATATAGCTACTAACCTCTCATGGGATTTGTGGCAAATGAATGTGAAGAATGCTTTCTTACAAGGAGAACTAGAAGAAGAAGTGTATATGACTCCTCCTCCAGGTTTAGAGAAGACAGTTACTCCGGGAAAGGTTTTGAGACTCAAGAAAGCTATTTATGGGCTAAAGCAATATCCAAGAGCTTGGTATAGAAAACTAAGCATGACTCTAATGGAAAAAGATTTTGCAAGATCAGAATTTGGAGACAACAAAGCTGAAACAACAAAGAAGGAATCCAAGACACTAAAGCCTGTCTCAATTCTGTGTTTGACATAAAGGATCTTGGAGAACTCAAGTATTTCCTTGGAATTGAAGTGTGTAGGTTCTCGGATGGACTCTTTATCTCACAAAGGAAGTATGTCTTGGATCTACTAGGTGAAACAGAAATGATGGAGGCAAAACCAGCCAAAACTCCTCTTGAAGAAAGTTACAAAACTAGTCGGATTGGAGAGAAAGAAGACGAGCCGTTTGAAGATGCATCTAAGTATAGAAGACTAGTTGGGAAGCTCATCTATCTCACTCGCACTAGACCGGACTTGTGTTTTGCGGTGAATCAAGTTAGCCAACACATGAAAGCTCCTACTATCTATCATTGGAATATGGTTGAAAGGATATTTGGATGGGAAAGAACAACAACACCGACTTAGTTGGATATTGTGATGCAGATTGGGCTGGTGATAGGAATGATAGGAAGTCTACAACCGGCTATTGCACATTCATTGGAGGCAACTTGGTTACTTGGAAGACTAAGAAGCAGAAGATAGTGTCGGACTCGAGTGCAGAAGCTGAATATAAAGCTATGAAGAAGCTCACAAATGAACTTGTTTGGCTCAAGGGACTACTTGAGTGTTTAGGCTTCAAGAATGATGAACCGATCACTATGCATTGTGATAACCAAGCTGCCATTCACATTGCATCCAACTCGGTGTTTCATGAGAGAACAAAGCACATCGAGCTTGATTGTCACAAGGTTAGGCAGAAGATGGAATAAGGAGTCATTCTGCCATGTTTTACAAAAAGTAAAGACCAATTGGCGGATATCTTCACTAAGGCCGCAAGTCTTAAGGTTTGCAATCATATCTTTAGCAAACTAGGACTTGTGGACCTTAATAAACCTTGATCAAGTCCCCTTCCATGGACATCACACTCTTTTTCCCTTTGCATAGTTTTATCCTAAGTGGTTTTCTTTGTGAAAGTTTTTAATGAGGTGATGCTTCATGGACTTCCAAGCTTAAGTCATTTATCATGGACTTAAACTCGAAAATATACGTTAATAATTATTGATCAAGAGGGACTTGAATGGTGATTTGGGAGGATGTGTACGGATTGTTCGGACTGTACGGACAAGTACAATCCGTACCATCTTTAGCAGCCGTACATTCACCATATAAAGAAGGTTTCGAGTCATTGGAATGAAGCAAAACGGGAAAGAAAGAGAGTCGTTGCATCTGGATCATATTACCATTTATAGATAGGATTAAGGAAAGGACTTGTACCTGAAATGGTCCACACCTTATCCTTTCACCAACCATAAAGCAATGTTGTCAATTCCTCTCCTTTATGTTGTCATTTCCTTTTTCTATATATATGGCTGATGTATGTGTACTAAAGTAACCTAATCAGAAATGAAACACTCTTTTCTCTCTTGAATCTTTAAACTTTTTTTAGAAAACCTTAAGCAATCTCTAGTAATTTCTGCTTTTTCTTTCAATAATGAAGATATAGTGACTTGTGATGGTTGATTTCGTTGGATCTAACTCTTTCATTACCAAAATAGTTCTTGTGATGGTTGATTTCGTTGGATCTAACTCTTTCAATGTGTTTTCCCAAGTGGTTTTTACATTAAGGTTTTAATGAGGCAAGGAGAATTACCTTATCATTGCCTTTTACCAACTCTTTGAATACCAACAACAAAAGGCATGCTAGGGAGCTTATTTTTGAATTTTTAAGTTGGTCAAACAATGGTTAATGCTGATATTTAGTTTTCTGTTTTCCAAGAGGCCCTAAAATGTGTTATTAGGCTCGTCTCTTGTATAAGTATTCAGACTTTGTCTTTAATCAGATTATCTATCTTTTTATCAAAATCATTTCTAAGTAGATCATCTTCTTGGTGTGTAATATCCAGCAAAATCCTTGAATTCTTTGGTGTGTAATATCCAACAAAACCCTTGAATTATTTGATGTGTAATATTCATAGATTTCGAGTTGATATCCAGAAGTTCTTCCGCAAGCTTTTGTGCTATCGTTCAACCATTCAACTTCCATTCACCATCACAGGTTCAATCATCACGTTTTTTAGTCTTTTCTCAACCTTAGAGTATCGATCAAGGAGTATCTCATTAAGTGGTATCAAGAGCTGACTCTGAAGTTGAGTATTCTTCCTCTAACAATCTTTGTCTATTCATCTTTTCAATTTTGTTTTGACCTAGTTGAACTGAATTCTAGGTTTTACAGTGAATTACATGTTGTTTATCTATATTTGAATCAATCAAAACGAGTTCTAAGTTGATTAGAATTTTCTGTGTATTTCTAAAATTGTTTTTTCACATTTTATTGAACCAGATCAACTGTTAGGGTTTCAAAAACTGTCATCAATCGTTCTTGCAGTGATTTTACTTTGTTAGGACTTGTTACTGGTGTTGTTGTTCTTATTGTTTCAGGATGGTGTCTGAAAAGGAGAATGAAAAAGAAACCAGTAACACTTTTGCCCACAAACTTTTCTTTGAAGCTCTCACGTCAAAAATGGAGCAAATGATGAACACCAACCTAAATGAAATCCGTGAAGAATTTCAGAACCAAAACCAAACACCAATCAGAGAAAATCCTCCACCAGAAAGAGATCGACCACAGGAGGTTAGAGAACGAGGGAGATCACTTGGGAATGATGCAACACATGAATACTATAGCCATCACAGTAGCTCTTCGCACAGAAATCAAAGGCGATCTAGACGAGCCAAAAATCTGTTACAAGAAAATCTTGGAGGTCTTAAGATCAAGATTCCACCGTTTCATGGAAAAGAATGATCCTGATGCTTACTTGGATTAGGAGAAGAAGATGGAACTGGTTTTTAATTGCGAAGATTATACGGAGGAAAATAGGGTCAGAGTGGCTAGTACTGAATTCTACGATTATTACTTCAACGAGGTGTAATTGAGAGTTTCCAGTGGAAAGATGGTCAGAGATGAAACTCCTCATGAGAAGATGCTTTGTTCCAAGTCATTATCAGCGGGAACTCCATTCGAAGCTTAGAAAACTCACACAAGGAAACCATTATGTCGAAGATTACTATCAGGAACTCGAGACTTTGATGCTGAGAGCTAACATATCTGAGGATAAAGAAGCAACAATGTCACGGTTCCTAGGATGGCTGAACAGAGAGGTACAAGATCGTGTGGAGATGCAGCATTATGATGAGCTTGAAGAAATGCTACATAAAGCTACTTTGGTTGAACAACAAGTCAAGAGGAAGGGAACCTCACGGCCAAGTTATGGAGCTGATTCTAGCAGGTCAACCTATCAAAGAGAAAACAAAGAAGTTATAACTCCAAAATGGGATCCTAAACCATTCACGACAAGTAAGGAGAAGGACAAGGGCAAGGCTGCAGTAACAACCTCTAGGGCTCGTGATCTCAAATGCTTTAAGTGCCAAGGCATAGGACATTATGCTAATGAGTGCACTAACAGAAGGGTTATGATCGTCCGAGCAGATGGTGAAATAGAGTCCGAGGATGATGTAGTACCAGAGAGTATCTCATCTCCTGATGAATATGAAGAGAGACCAGTAGGAGGAGAACTTCTTGTGACTAGAAGGACTTTAAGCATCTAGAACCAGACTGAAGAACAAGAACAGAGGGAAAATTTATTTCACACTACATGTCACGTTCAGGGTAAAACATGTAGCTTGATTATTGATGGAGGTAGATGTACTAACATGGCGAGTGATTCAATGGTTAAGAAGCTCGGTCTGAAGGAGAAGAAGCATCCTAGACCTTATAAACTTCAGTGGCTCAATGACGTTGGTGAAATGAAAGTCAAAAGTCAGGTGATGGTTCCTTTGGTGATTGGAAAATATGAGGATGAGGTCTTATGTGATGTGCTATCGATGGAAGCAGGACACATTCTTCTGGGAAGACCGTGGCAGTCTGATAGAAAGGTGATTCATGATGGATACACTAACCGCCACTCTTTTGTGTTTAAAGGCAGAAAGACAACATTAATTCCTATGACCCTCAAGAAGTCTATGAAGATCAAGTCCATCTCAATTGCAAGGAAGACAGGTTAATCAAACAGCCTAATTTCTTTATGAAAGCTAATGAGGTTAAGAAAGCATTGTTCTCTAATAAAACTATGCTCTTGTTTGTGTTTAAAGAAACTCTTACGAGTTTTACTAACCTTACACCGGCGCTGCCGAGTGAGATTAATCTTCTTTTGCAGGATTTTGAGGATGTGTTTCCTGAAGACAGTCCCATAGGATTACCACCAATTTGTGGCATTGAGCACCAGATTGACTTCGTACCAGGAGCAACAATCCCCAATCGTCCAGCCTATAGAAGTAATCCTATAGAAACAAAAGAGTTGCAAAGGCAGGTTTTGAGCTTATGAAAAAAGGACATATCAGAGAGAGTATGAGTCCATGTGTCGTGCCAGTTTTGCTCGTGCCTAAGAAAGATGGTAGCTGCCGCATGTGCGTTGATTGTAGAGCAATCAACAATATCACGGTGAAGTATCGACACCCTATTCCTAGATTAGATGATATGCTTGATGAATTGCAGGGTTCTAGCATATTCTCTAAAATTGATCTTAAAAGTGGTTATCATCAAATTAGGATGAAAGAAGGTGATGAATGGAAAACTGCATTTAAAACTAAGCATGGTTTGTATTAATGGTTAGTTATGCCATTTGGTCTTACAAATGCACCTAGTACATTCATGAGATTAATGAATCATATTCTTAGAGCTTTCATTGGAGTTTTTGTGGTTGTTTACTTTGATGATATCTTAATTTACAGCAAAACATTATAAGAGCATGTTAATAACCTAGAATTTGTTTTAAGTGTGCTTAGAAAGGAAAAACTATATGCTAATCTGAAGAAATGTACTTTTTCTACAGATAATCTCGTGTTTTTAGGCTTTGTTGTGAGTGCAGATGGAGTTAAAGTTGATGAGGAGAAAGTGAAATCTATTAAAGAATGGCCTATTCCAAAAACACTAGGTGAAGTAAGGAGCTTTCATGGACTTGCTGGATTCTATAGGCGCTTTGTGAAAGATTTTAGCACCTTAGCAGCTCCACTCACTGAAGTTATCAAGAAAGACGTTGGATTCAAATGGGGAGAAGCACAAGAAGAAGCATTTCAAAACCTTAAAGAGAAGCTTACTCATGCACCTCTTTTAATCTTACCAGATTTTCTTAAGACTTTTGAAATCGAATGTGATGCGTCTGGTATAGGTATTGGTGCTGTGTTGATGCAGGAAAAGAAGCCTATTGCTTATTTTAGTGAAAAGCTTGGAGGAGCTACCTTGAACTATCCAACTTACGATAAGGAGCTGTATGCTTTAGTTTGAGCTTTGCAAACATGGCAGCACTACTTATGGCTTAAGGAGTTTGTTATACATACTGACCACGAGTCTCTCAAGCATTTGAAGGGTCAGCAAAAGCTCAACAAGAGGCACGCCAGGTGGGTTGAATTCATTGAGACATTTCCTTATGTCATCAAATACAAACAAGGTAAAGATAATGTAGTTGCTGATGCATTATCTCGAAGGTACACTTTACTCTCTACTCTTGATGCTAAGCTATTAGGTTTCGAACAAATAAAAGAGCTTTATGAAACTGATCCAGATTTTCAAGAAATATATAAATCTTGTTTGAAGTTTGCTTCAGGTCATTACCACAGGAAAGATGGGTTTCTCTTCTATGAGAACCGCTTGTGTGTACCTAATTGTTCCCTTCGAGATTTATTTGTTAGGGAAGCTCACGGAGGAGGACTGATGGGACATTTTGGCATTGCTAAGACGCTTGAGGTGATGAAAGATCACTTCCATTGGCCCCATATGAAGAGAGATGTCGAGAGGATCTGTGGTAGGTGTGTTACTTGCAAACAAGCCAAATCAAAGGTTCAACCAAACGGTTTGTACACTCCTTTACCCATTCCTACTCATTCCTGGAATGATATATCGATGGATTTTGTGCTTGGATTGCCTAAAACTAAGACTGGAAAGGATTCTATATTCGTTGTAGTTGATAGGTTTTCGAAAATGGCACATTTCATTGCTTGTCATAAAACTGATGATGCTTCACATATAGCTGAATTGTTCTTTAGGGAGATTGTTCGTTTACATGAAATGCCTAAGACAATTATTTCTGATAGAGATACTAAGTTTCTTAGCTACTTCTGGAAAACTTTGTGGTCTAAGTTAGGCACTAAGCTATTATTTTCTACTACATGTCACCCTCAAACTGATGGCCAAACCGAAGTAGTTAATAGAACCTTGGGAACACTTTTGCGTGCTTTGATTAAAAAGAACCTTAGGACTTGGGAAGATTGTTTGCCTCATCTTGAATTTGCTTACAACCATACTGTGCATTCTGCTTCTAAGTATTCTCCATTTCAAATTGTGTATGGGCTCAATCCCATATCTCCTTTGGATCTAATCCTTTTACCTATGAGTGAAAGAAATAGCATTGATGGGAAAAAGAAGGCTGAGTTGGTACAACAGATCCATGAAAAAGCTCGGAGGAACATAGAAGAGAAGACAAAGCTTTATGTCAAACAAGCAAACAAAGGCAAGCGTCGAGTGATCTTTGAAGCTGGCGATCTAGTATGGGTTCATTTGAGGAAGGAACGGTTCCCAGCAGAAAGAAAGTCCAAATTGATGCCAAGGATCAATGGTCCATTCGAAATAACAAGAAGGATCAGTGACAATGCTTATCAGCTTGATCTACAAGGTAAGTATGATGTGAGTTCTAGTTTCAATGTTTCTGATTTAGTTCCATTTATTGCAGATGAAACAGATTTGAGGACAAATCCTTTTCAAGAAGGAGGGGATGATATGATCATGGACATGGAGCATGAACCGGAGCTTGAACCTGAACTTGTACCAGAAGGAGAGAAGCTTGTTACCGAGGAATCACTTGGAGTTGAAGACGTGCTAATGGTTCCATCCGGACCTATGACCAGATCAAGAGCTAAGGTGTTCAACCAGGCCCTTTCCATGCTTCTCACACAAGTAAAGAGTGGGTTGGAAACATTGGCTAATCCTATCGCATTGGTTGTGATACAAGTTGTTTCTTCCCATGGTAATTAACGTTGGTAATTCGAATTGTACGCTTTTTCCTTCAATGTGTTTTTCCCAAGTGGTTTTCGCATTAAGGTTTTAATGAGGCAAGGAGAATTACCTTATCATTGGCTTTTACCAACTCTTTGAAGACCAACAACAAAAGGCATGCTAAGGAGCTTATTTTTTAATTTTTAAGTTGGTCAAACAATGTTTAATGCTTATATTTAATTTTCTGTTTTCCAAGAGGCCCTAAAACGTGTTATTAGGCTCCTCTCTTGTATAAGTTGTTAGTTTAAGTGCGGAATGAGTATTTGAGAGTGTAAGAGACATAATCTAAGCTAAAGAGTATTCAAGAGAGAAGAAGTATAAGAAAACATTAGAGAGAGTTTTAGCAAAGTATGTTGCTTAGATTTTGGTCATAAGTGTTACAAGATGAACATATATATATCAGACATTGGCATATAGCCGTTAGGAGCTGATCTACACACAAGGAGATATTTTCCTCCTTGTGGTCCATGGACAATGACACCTTAGATACTTCCAAAATGGTTGGTGAGCAACTTGATGCCAATCTGATCTGATCCTATCTCCAACAGCTCTATGTCCTTTGTCCTTCATCTTGTACCACCTTTGTACTTGTGTACTTGTGTCCTTGTGTCCGGATGTGTACTTGGACCGTACATGTCCGTACGTCCATACCATCCGTACAACTACACAAAATATGCACAATAATCAATATAAGTATTCAGACTTTGTCTTTAATCAGATTATCTATCTTTTTATCAAAATAATTTCTAAGTAGATCATCTTGTTGGTGTGTAATATCCAGCAAAACCCTTGAATTCTTTGGTGTGTAATATCCATAGATTTCGAGTTGATATCCAGAAGTTCTTCCGCAAGCTTTTGTGCTATCCTTCAACCATTCAACTTCCATTCACCATCACAGGTTCAATCATCACGTTTTTTAGTCTTTTCTCAACTAGGAGGATCTCATTAATATGACCGTTGCATATGGATCAGAATTGGAGAACGAAGAAGACAAGGGATAAAGAGACCACTTGCAACCTTATCTTCAAGGAATCTTTTCAAAGTATTTTGAAAAGTAAAGGCTCCTCATGTAACGGCTATAAGCCTTTCGTTCTCTATATAAACACTTGTAATGCCACTTGAATCCATAACACATTAATAAGAAGTGATCTTTCTCACTTAAGTAATTAGCTTTTGTAGAAAGGCTGCCCTGAAGGCAGCCTTATCACTTCTCAAACACTTCACTGAACTCTTCTTAATCTCTTATTTACTTGCTTTACTCTAGCTAATTGATCTTATAGATTCAGTTTCTCCATAGCACACAAACTACAAGTGTTGTGATGCTTATAACGAATCTAGCTTCATACTAGAGCTATTCTACTTGTTAAGATCGAATTACACTATAGTAATCTCGGTTCTATCAAGCTCTAATGAGTGAATTCCATCACAAGTTGATGGTCTCCTCTTAATCTTGAGAATGAGTTATTTGTGTGGGTTTAAGCGGATTCAATCACAAGTTGATTGTATCCTCCATTCATGAGCTTAATCTCATGAATTCCAACAGTTCGGCTCGTTTGCAGGCTGCAACGGCTTATTCGGTTGTCACTTCTTCAATATAGCTCCAAATCAAACGTTTCAAGCTTTGTTGGAAAGCTTACTCAATGAACGAATAGGATGCTGAATTTCATGTAATTTCATCCTAATTTGACACTCTAAACCTCCCAAAAAACGTACTAGTGTATGTGTTCTCTCTAAGTCGTGAATAAACGTTAATAATGAAGATATAATGACTTGTGATGGCTAATTTCGTTGGATCTAACTCTTTCATTACCAAAATTGTTCTTGTTATAGTTCAAAAAGCTGATTCAAAATGGTCCAAGAATCGGACTTGGTATAGTCGTTTTGGTCACTAAACAAAGTTCGTAAGAAGATCTCTCAATCCATGAGACTTTTTTCGACCCATGTTAAGTATTGCCCTAGTTATACGGTACTCGTGGTGAATGGTGATGTATGAGCTTGTTTTCTTGAACGGTTGAACATATGGTCCATGAACGGGGTAGTTCGGCTCGTTTGCAGGCTGCAACGGGTTATTCGGTTGTAACTTCTTCAATATAGCTCAAAATTAAACGTTTCAAGCTTCGTTGGAAAGCTTACTCAATGAACGACCAGGATGCTAAATTTCATCTAATTCCATGCGAATTTCACTCTCCAAAGCCTCCCAAAAAATGTACTAGCGTATGTGTTCTCTCTAACTAAAAAATATACGTAAATAATGAAGATATAGTGACTTGTGATGGTTAATTTTGTTGAATCTAACTCTTTCATTACCAAAATAGTTCTTGTTATAGTTCAAAAAAATGATACCAAACGATCCGAGAATCGGACTTGGTATAGTCGTTTTGGTCACTAAACAAAGCTTGTAAGAAGATCTTTCTATCCATGAGAGTTTTTTCGACCCATGTTGAATATTTCCCTAGTTATATGGTATTCATGGTGATAGAATGAGTATGCGGAATGATGTTACTATAGATTGTTTAAGGGATTTCTAAAAATTGTTTAAAGATTCAAGAGAGAAAAAAGTGAACATATTAGAAAGGAAGCATAAGAGGAGAGTTAAGGCTGAAGTTATCAAGACAAGGCGAAACATCTCCAAGTGCATATTTTGGGTGTTGTACGGATTGTACGGATTGTACGGTCAAGTACAAATCCGTACATGTCAAGTACACATCCAAAACTAATAAAGTGGCATTACAAGGACTCAAGAGGAAGGAAGAGAAGTGCTAATTCAAATATGGAGGGAACCAACCGCCAAAAGATTCAAATAAGAAAAAGAGATGTCACTTTCAGCTTGTAGTGGTCCCAAACAAGGCTGTCCCTTTCTTTTGAACGTTGGGAATCAATTTGGACTGATTCCCTTCTCTCCTCATGTAACTTTCAGTGTTTAAACACAATAGATCCATTAGAGACACACACACACATTATTTTGCCTCTATAAATACTTGTAACATTCATTTGATGTAAAAACAATTCAGAATAATAAAGAGAGAATTCTGGAAATATCTTGTAGTAGTAATTAGAAGTTAAATCAGTTTAAGTGTTGCTCATTGGAAATAAGAGAGTCTCACCCATTCTCTCTTGGTTACAACCTTAATCATTTAACTATCTTACATTCTCTCTAATCTAAACACTCTCTAAAGTCTTTATATTTTGTTTCTCTTCACTCTTGATTAATGATTCTAAACCCTTCTTCTCAAGTACACAAACTCATAGTGTTGTGATACTAATTGTTGGGTTATTCAAAAACTAGAGCTACTGCCCTTAATAGACTCGGTTTACTCACTAGTATTCATGGTTCTATTAAGGCATTTATGTTGATTCCATCACAAGTTGATGGTCTTTACTCTCTCTTGAGAATGAGTCACTTTGTATGGGTTAAGGGGATTCAATCACAAGTTGATTGTCTCCTCTCTAGATATGAGCAAACTCTCATATATTCTAACATGGTATCATAGAGCAAGGTTCTCTTGGTTCTACCTAAAACTCAATTCTCATTCTGTTTTTGTGTTCTTCACTTTGTTCAATGAATAGAATGAGTGCGGAATGATGTTGCTAAAGATTGTTTAAGGGATTCTTAAAGATTGTTTAAAATTCAAGAGAGAAATGAGTAAAGAGATTCATTAGATTGATAATTGTTTTGTGATCATACACCATAAACTTAAATAGAAAACAGAGAAATGACGACATAAGAGGAAGATTGGACCACAATGTATCTGGCCATGAGCACCACTTTGACTTGTCCTTTCCTTAAACCTATCCAGAAACGGTAACCTTATCCTTGTGCAACAGATCTCTTCTTTTTCCTCCTTATCTTCATTCAAATGATGCAGCAACACCTTTTCCATGTGTGTGTACGGCTTCTTTAAAGATGGTACGGATGGTACGGATTGTACTTGTCCGTACAGTCCGTACAATCCGTACACATTCTCACAAATCACCATTCAAGTCCCTCTTGATCAATACTCCCCCTCAAGTTTAAGTCCATGATAAATGACTTAAGCTTGGAAGTCCATGGAGCATGACCTCATTAAAAACCTTCACATAGAAAACCACTTGGGATAAAACTATGCAAAGGGAAAAAGAGTGTGATGTCCAAGGAAGGGGTCTTGATCATGGTCTATTGACGTCCACAAGTCCTAGTTTGCTAAAGATGTGATTGCAAACTTTAAGACTTGCGCCCTTGGTGAAGATATCCGCCAATTGATTTTCACTCCTTGTGAAACACGGCAGAATGACTCCTTGTTCCATCTTCTGCCTCACCTTGTGACAATCAAGCTCGATGTGCTTTGTTCTCTCATGAAACACCGAGTTGGATGCAATGTGAATGGCAGCTTGGTTATCACAATGCATAGTGATCAGTTCATCATTCTTGAAGCCTAAACTCTCAAGTAGTCCCTTGAGCCAAACAAGTTCACTTGTGAGCTTCTTCATAGCTCTATATTCAGCTTCTGCACTCGAGTCCGACACTATCTTTTGTTTCTTAGTATTCCAAGTAACCAAGTTGCCTCCAATGAATGTGCAATAGCGGTTGTAGACTTCCTATCATTCCTATCACCAGCCCAATCTGCATCACAATATCCAACTAGGTCGGTGTTGTTGTTCTTTCCCATCCAAATACCTTGGCCAAAGCTTCCCTTGAGATATCTAAGTATCCTTTCAACCATACTCCAATGATAGACAGTAGGAGCTTTCATGTGTTGGCTAACTTGATTCACCGCAAAACACAAGTCCGGTATAGTGAGAGTGAGATAGATGAGCTTCCCAACTAGTCTTCTATACTTAGATGCATCTTCAAACGGCTCATCTTCCTTCTCGCCAATCCGACTAGTTTTGTAACCTTCTTCAAGAGGACTTTTTGGCTGGTTTTGCCTCCATAATTTCTGTTTCACCTTGTAGAGCCAAGACATACTTCCTTTGTGAGATAAAGAGTCCGTACAATCCATACACATCCTCCTAAATCACCATTCAAGTCCCTCTTGATCAATAGGTTATTACTGATTTCTTCAAGTAAAGCTCATGATGAGCATATGAAGTTCTAAAAAATCAGAGATTCTAAAGGATAAACAAAGAGCAAGACTCTTGTCAATGTGCAAATTTCAAATTCTATATTCTCCATTATACTCTTTTTTCTTATACTCTAAATTCTAGTTACTAATTCTCCATTCTCTAAATACTTCATATTCTTTATAATCTCTAAATTCTCTATAATTTTTGGTTTTATTCTCTATACTCTAATCTCACACCATCTCTTGTTTAAAAGCTGATGGTGTTGAGCTCGTGTGCTATCTCAAGAAGAAGATGTGAGGTTTAAGAAGGCACATACACAAGCTTGGAGTTTGATCAAGATAACAATCAAGCTTCAGAGACCACAAGACAAGCCCAACCTAGTTTTATCGGGTTGGCTTGAAGAGGAAGACCGAAGAGGGTGACCTGTAGATTGCGGTTCCTAAGGTGGTTGTGGTGGGAAGTTCTAGTTAAGAGGAAAGCTGATGGTAGACTATGAATCAATCCAAAGCGTTTGTAGAAGCCTAAGGCTATGGGGGAGTTGAAGAATCAAATTCAAAGCCAAATCAAGGCCACTCCAAAATCACGCTATTTCTATACCTTAATCTATTTCAATATGCTTAGACAATTGAAATTCACCTGAAACTAATTTAGGTTTCTAAAATCAGTAGACTAGAAAGCCTAGGAGTGGTTAATAAATTGAATTGCAAACTGAATTTGCAAATTGAAGTTCATATGCTTTAAATCAATTGGAAATGAATTCCTAAATCAATAACTTAGTTTGGTTCAATTTGATTAAGCTATGAAAAAGTGTTTAAAAAGACTCATTTTCCCTTTGTTTAGCTAACTAACTTGTCATCTAAACTATACTTATCTCTCATTGTTTTATGAAATTCATTATAGGTGATTTAAGAGGAGAGGTCTTAGATGCAAAGAATGGTGCATAAGACAAGAAGGAAAATGGTGTCTAAGAAGGATGAAACAAGGCTGCAAATGGCCAGACTCAAAGAAGGCAGATTCATTCAAAGTTGTGACCGAAAGAGGAATGGGTAAACACATGAAGAATTGAAACCACAAAAGAGCCACAGCAACCAAGCTTTGTTCACTTACAAAAAGCCTACTCTCTAAACTCTATCCCATTTTAAACTTGTTAAAACCATTATCTTAGTCCAATTTTTCTTTCTTAGGCTTGAAATCTCTCTTTTGCAAACTCTATAGTTTCATTTATGTGTTTCTTAATCCCCACGTCATATTCTTTAAAATTTCTCTTTAAATCTCATGATGAGGGTTAAAGGGAAGGAGGAATGCGTGGACATACTCTAAAGAAGCACTAGATGAAGTAAAGAGGTCCATAGAGAGTGAAATCAAGTCAAGAAGGGCTAAGGAATGGAGCGAAGAACTAGGAAGAAAGACGCCGGTTCTAAATCATCTCGTATTCAAACCAGGGTCAAGCTATATTAATCCACCGTAAAGGCTATACTCTTTTTCCCTTAGCAAGGTTTTATCCCATGAGGTTTTCCTTGTTTAGGTTTTTAATGAGGTAATCATTTGCGGTTGGCAAGCTTGGCCTTTGGTCCTTAAGTCACTGGCCTTTGGCGTCTCGACGACCAAGCCTGCGGGGGAGTATTAGAAATGAAGCATAAGAGCAGAGTTAAGGCTGAAGTTATCAAGACAATGGCAAACATCTCCAAGTGCATATTTTGGGTGTTGTATGGATTGTACGGATTGTACGGTCGAGTACAAATCCGTACATGTCAAGTACACATCCAAAACTAATAAAGTGCTGTTACAAGGACTCAAGAGGAAGATAGAGAAGTGTTAATTCAAATATGGAGGGAACCAACAACCAATAGATTCAAATAAGAAGAAGAGATGTCACTTTCAGCCTGTAGTGGTCCCAAACAAGGTTGTCCCATTCTTGTGAGCGTTGGGAATCAATTTGGACTGTTGCCCTTCTCTCCTCATGTAACTTTCATAGTTTAAACACAATAGATCCGTTGGAGACACACACACACACATTATTTTGCCTCTATAAATACTTTTAACATTCATTTGATGTAAAAACAATTCAGAATAATAAAGAGAGAATTCTGGAAATATCTTGTAGTAGTAATTAGAAGTTAAATCAGTTTAAGTGTTGCTCATTGGAAATAAGAGAGTCTCACCCATTCTCTCTTGGTTACAACCTTAATCATTTAACTATCTTACATTCTCTATATTCAAACAGAACATAGTTTCATTTCTCATTAGATTGATTCATAGATTACACATACATCACCCTTATAAAGCTTTGAAAGAGATGACAACATAAGAGATAAGACATAGATGAATCTAGCCGTTTTTCACACTTTAAGGTTGGTGGGATATTTGGTAGGTGAGGTCTTTGTCTTCTTGTGTGGACCACTTTCCTCCTTATCTCTGAACGGTCATAAAGGGATTCAAATGCTGCAGCCTTGTCCTTTCAATGTGTTACAACTTCTCTTTGTCCTTCAATCTTCAAGGATGAGTACGAATGCTAAAGATGGTACGGATTGTACTATGACCGTACAATCCGTACACATCCGTACATACTATAATTCAAGTGCCTCTTGATATTGAGACTGGTAAAGTAATCGGAAAAGTAATTCAAGTCCCTCTTGATATTCAGGATATTGAGACCGGTAAAGTAATCGGTGAAGGGGGAACTAAGGATGAACTTTATGTTCTTGATGGTGTTTCACCGACTACTTCACAAGCTTGCAATTTCAATTCTCGTTTAGATTTTGTTTCCTTTATTGTTATGTGGCATGCTAGATTAGGCCATCCACATTCTCGTGCACTAAAGATAATGTTACCAAATGTGTCTTTAGAACATTTGAATTGTGAAGGGTGTATTCTTGGCAAACATTGCAAAACTATTTTTTCTAAGTCTTCTATTATTTATGAAAAATGTTTTGATTTGGTTCATTCGGATGTTTGGACATCACCATGCGTATCTAGAGACAATAACAAGTATTTTGTGACTTTCATAGATGAAAGATCAAAATATACTTGGGTTACTCAATTGCCTTATAAAGATCGTGTGTTTGATGCATTTCTTAGTTTTCAAAACTATGTGACTAACCAATACAATGCAAAGATTAAGATTTTAAGAACAGATAATGGAGGAGAATATACAAGCAATCGGTGCAAAGAACACCTATCTAAACACGGCAGAATCCATCAAACAAGCTGCCCATACACTCCACAACAAAATGGAGTGGCCGAGATAAAGAACCGCCATCTAATGGAGGTATATAGATCAATGATGTTTCACATGAATGTTCCAAAGAGATATTGGGGAGATGCTGTGATGATGGCGTGTTATCTTATAAACCGAACCCCAACAAAGATCCTAGAAGACATTTCTCCATTTGAGGTACTCAATCAAACTCGTCCATCTATTGAACATCTAAGAGTGTTTGGTTGTGTTTGTTTTGTTTAGTACCCGGAGATCTAAGGAAGAAGTTGGATGCAAAGAGCAATCGGTATGTATTCCTAGGTTACTCAACTACTCAAAAGGGTTACAAATGCTATAACCCTAGCAACAATCGGACATATGTGTCTAGGGATGTCAAGTTCTTTGAAGATCAAAGTTATTTTGAGAAAAGGGATTGGGAAGAATTGAAAGATCTAGCCTCATCATCCGATAGAGCCTCAAGCCTAAGGTTTCTACTTGATCATCTTGGAAACACAAATGTTCCGGCCAAACAAGGTGGAGAGCAAAGTGAACCACCATTGGTTACACCAAACGATCAAGGTCCTACTCAAAACACAAATGAGAGTATAGACCATGATCAAGAAGAACCGGAAGTAGTAGAGTCAACCTCACAAGATGAAGCTACTTGTCTGGATATGGTAGAAACAACTTTGGAGAATGAAAATCCATGTCCGGAAGCAGAAGAAGAAGGTAGAAATGAGGAAACCATAAGTCCTCAAGAAGATCCCATACCGGTGCAGCCAAGTCTATGAAGAAGCATAAGGGAAAGGAGTGATCCATCTACATGGAAACAAAAGAGGGTCTACTTCAATTGTGAAGTCGTTGCTCATCCGATTCAAGCTACATGCTCCCTAGCATTCTTACCACAAGATCATCAAGTGTTTCTTGGAAAACTTGACCAAGCTATCGTACCACAGAGTTATGAAGAGGGTATGGAAAATTAAGTATGGGGCAATGCAGTTGATGATGAAGTAGGAGCTATGGTGAAAAATGATACTTGCTATGAAACGGACCTCCCTCAAGGAAAGAAGGCAGTGAGCTCAAAATGGGTTTTCACAATCAAACACTTGAGTAATGGAGATATAGAGATATACAAGGCAAGACTAGTGGCAAGAGGATTCACTCAAACATAGGGAGAAGACTTCACGGACACATTTGCACCCGTGGCTAAACTTCATACGGTTCGGGTTGTTCTCTCAATCACCACTAATTGTTCATGGGACTTATGGAAAATGGATGTCAAAAACGCATTCTTACAAGGCGAATTAGAAGAAGAAGTCTACATGACTCCTCCTCCGGGTTTAGAGAAAACGGTTACTCCGAGAAAGGTTTTAAGATTAAAGAAAGCTATATATGGCCTCAAGCAATCTCCAAGGGCGTGGTATAGGAAGTTGAGTATGACGCTTATGGAGAAAGGTTTCAACAAGTCTCAATCCGACCATACACTCTTCACTCTCCAAGGGTCTCAAGGGATAGTTGTTGTGCTTGTCTATGTAGATGATCTAATCATAAACCGGGGACAACAAGGAAGGAATCCAAGATACAAAGGAGTATCTTAATTCGGTATTTGATATCAAAGACCTTGGAGAGCTCAAGTATTTTCTTGGTATTGAGATATGTAGATTCTCGGATGGTCTCTTTCTTTCTCAAAGGACGTATGCGAATGATCTACTAAAAGAAACTGATAAGTTAGAAGCCAAACCAGCAAAGACGCCACTAGAAGAAGGGTACAAGGTCAGCCAAAAGGAGGAGCAAGGAGATGATCTATTTGAAGATGTTGCAAGATATAGAAGAATTGTAGGGAAAATAATCTACTTGACTCTCACACGTCCAGACCTTTGCTTTGCGGTTAACCAAGTGAGTCAACACATGAAGGCACATACGGTTTATCATTGGAGCATCGTGGAGAGAATGCTAAGATATATAAAGGGTAGTTAGTGTTGATCAAGGCGTTTGGATGGGGAAGAATGGTAACACCGAGATTGTTGGGTATTGTTATGCAGATTGGGCCGGAGATAGGAATGATTGTCAATCCACCACCGGCTATTGCACATTCGTAGGTGGTAATCTTGTGACTTGGAAGACTAAGAAACAAAAGGTGGTTTCGGATTCTTCCGCGGAGGCAGAATATAGAGCCATGAAGAAGCTCACAAATGAGCTTGTCTAGCTCAAAGGTCTTCTCAAGTGCTTAGGAATTGATCAAGCTACCCCCATCACGATGCATTGTGATAATCAAGCCGCAATTCACATCGCAACGAACTCGGTGTTCCATGAACAAACCAAACACATCGAGTTAGATTGCCACAAAATCCGAGAGAAGATAGTATGGAAGAAGAAAAGTAAAGGAAGAGGCTGAAGAGGTCGATCACCACCAAGACCAGAAAGAAGAAGAAGAGGAGAGTCAAGACCGAAGTTAAAAACACAAGGCTGAAGATCACCTCAAGAACTTCTAAAGGGAGAAGAAGGTGGTGATTATTGATCAAAGATGTGCATTTCACGGGTTGTGTACGGACATGTACGGACTTGTACGGACAAGTACATAAGGACAGTCCGGAGTATGATATAAGTTGTGAATTTCCCGGATTGTGTACGGACTGTACGAATGGTACGGCCAAGTACACATCCGTACAGAAGGTACAAGGTACAACCTTATCTTCAAAGCATCTTATCCTCAAGGCATCTTATTTTTCCACCAACCATAAAGGAAATGTCATCATAATGTCAACATTTCTCACTTTATATTGTCATCCATTTCCTCTATATATATGTTGTAAATCTGATTCTATTGATAATAAGAAGTGATCTTTCTCTCCTAAGTAATTACCTTAATCTTTCAATGTAATCTTTAAGTAGTTTGCTTTTGTAGAAAGGCTGCCATTAAGGCATCCTTATCACTTCTCAAACACTTCACTAAACTCTCCTTAATCTCTTAATTAGTCTCTTAAACCTTTAGCTAATTGATTCATAGATCCATTCTTTACATAGCACACAAATTAAAGTGTTGTGATGCTTATGTTGGATCTAGCCTCATTCTAGAGTTTGTTTAGTTGTTAGGATATAGTTACTCTATAAGTATTCTCTGTTTTATCAAGCTATAATGAGGGAATTCAATCACAAGTTTATGGTCTTCTCTATGTCTTGAGAATGAGTTATTTGTGTGGGTTTAAGAGGATTCAATCACAAGTTGATTGTATCCTCCATTCATGAGCTTAATCTCATGAATTCCAACATGGTATCAGAGAGCAAGGTTCTCTTGGTTCCACCTAAAACTCAATTCTCATTCTGTTTTTGTGTTCGATCACTTTGTTCAATGACTCAAAGAAGAGGATAATAGTGAAGTTCTCTGTTTTTATTCTATTCTCTTCCATGCTTGAGGGAGGGAAATAAATCCTAGAAGCTCTATGGAAATCCTTGTCTATGGATTGTTCCATGAGCTGTTTTCGTTTCCTTTGTTTCAAACCATGAGAAACACTAACCTTTGTGTTATTTTCGTGGTCATTGTTAATTAAAGCTCACACGAAACACCTTGACCATGTGTTAATCCGTGAATGCTTAAGTTTATCCGGTGGGGAAATCAATTTTCCATCGGTTCATTTCTGTTCAGCCATTGAAACATCATAGTCTTGTGATTATTGGTGTTCTTGGCTGCCATTTGCTTCCGCTAAACTCAAGAAAACAGAGCCAAGTCTATGTCCATAAGAAACCTTGAGCAAAACTCGATAAAACACTCTCGATTGTTACTGGTTTTCTTCAAAGTTCATGATGAATATTTGAAGTTGCCAAAAATCAGAGATGTTGAAGGATAAACAAAGAGTAAACTCTTGTCAATGTCCAAAATTTCCATTCTCTATAATCTCTATACTCTATACTCTCTTTAATTCTACTTATTCTATAATTCTCTAATTTCTCTTTATTTTTCGTTTTTATACTCTATACTCTAATCTCTCAGCATCTCTTGTTTAGAAGCTATCCAAAGTTTCAGTTTCAACCTTGAAGATGGTGTTGAGCTCGTGTGTTATCTCAAGAAGAAGTAACGAGTCCTAAGAAGGCAGAACAACAAGTTTGGAATTTGATCACGATAACCATTAGGCTTAGGAGACCACATGACAAGCCCAACCTACTTTAAACCGAGGCTGACTTGAAAAGGCAGACCGAAGAGGCTGACCTGAAGATTGCGGTTCTTAAGGTGGCTATGGGGGAAGTTCAAGTGGAGAGGCAAGCCGATGGTAGACGATGAATCAATCCAAAGCGGTTGTAGAAGCATAAAATTGCGGGGGAGTTGAAGATTCAAACTCTCAGCCTAATAAAAGCAACTCCAAACAAAATCAGGCTATTTCTATACCTTAATCTATTTCAATATGCTTAGACAATTGAAATTCACTTAGGACTGTTTTAGGTTGCTAAAATCAATAGAAAGCCTAGGAGTGGTTAATAAATCAGATTGCAAACTGAATTTTGCAAATTGAAGTTCATATGCTTTAAATCAACTGGAATTGAATTGCTAAAACCATTAAGCTATGGTAAAAATAAAATCAGTAGCTTAGCTTGGTTCAATTTGATTAAGCTATTAATAAGTGTTTAAAACGACTCTTTTTCCCTTTGTTTAGCTTACTAACTTGTCATCTAAACTATACTTATCTCTCATTGTTTTCTGAAATCCCTTATAGATGATTTAAGAAGAGAGGTCTTAGATGCAAAGAATGGTGCATAAAACAAGAAGGAAAGTGGTGTCAAAGAAGGATGAAACAAGGCTGCAAATGGCGAGACTCAAATAAGGCGATTTCATTCAAAGTTGTGACCAAAAAAGGAAGTCTCTATGGGTACACAAATGAAGAATTGAAACCTCAAAAGAGCCACAGCAAGCAAGCCTTGTTCACTTACAAAAAGGCTACCCTCTAAACGCTATCCCATTTTAAACCTGTTAAAACCATTATCTTAGTCCAAATTTTTTTCTTAGGCTTTAAATCTCTCATTTGCAAACTCTATGATTTCATTTATGTGTTTCTTAATCCCCACGACATATACTTTAAAATTTCTCTTTAAATCTCCTGATGAAGGTTAAAGGGAAGGAGGAATGCGTGGACATACTCTAAAGAAGCACTTGATGAAACAAAGAGGTTCATATGAAGAGTAATCAAGACAAGAAAGGCTAAGAAATGAAATGAAGCACTTGGAAGAAAAGCGCCGGTTATAAATCATATTCAAACCGGGGTCAAGATACATCAATCCACCGTAAAGGCTATACTCTTTTTACCTTAGCAAGGTTTTATCCCATGAGGTTTTCCTTGTTGAGGTTTTTAATGAGGTAGTCATTTGTGGTTGGCAATCTTGGCCTTTGGTCCTTGGCCGCTGGCCTTTGGCGTCTCGACGACCAAGCTTGCGGGTCTCTATTAGAGTGGAAGAAGAAAAGTAGAGGAAGAGGCTGAAGAGGCCGATCACCACCAAGACCAGAAAGAAGAAGAAGAGGAGAGTCACCTTAAGAACTTCTAAAGGGAGAAGAAGGTGGTGATTATTGATCAAAGATGTGCATTTCCCGGGTTATGTACGGACTTGTACGGACATGTACGGACTTGTACATAAGGACAGTCCGGAGTATGAGATAAGTTGTGCATTTCCAAGATTGTGTACGGACTGTATGGATGGTACGGCCAAGTACACATCCATACAGAAGGTACAAGGTACAACCTTATCTTCAAAGCATCTTATCCTCGTGGCATCTTATCTTCTCACCAACCATAAAGGAAATGTCATCATAATGTCAACATTTCTCACTTTATGTTGTCATCCATTTCCTCTATATATATGTTGTAAATCTGATTCTAAAGATAATAAGAAGTGATCTCCTTTCACCTTTGTTTATTTTCACTTATTCTCTAAATGTAGAACTTAAGAGGCTTTGGTTGTAGAAGGCTGCCCTTAAGGCAGCATAATCACCTCACTAAACTCCTTTAATCTCTTATTTACTTTCTTAATCTCTAGCTAATTGATTTATAGATTTGTTTCTCCATAGCACACAAACTACAAGTGTTGTGATGCTTATTTCGAATCTAGCTTCATACTAGAGCTATTATCCTTGTTAGGATAGAGTTACTCTCTAGTAATCTCTGATCTATCAAATTCTAATGTGTGGATTCCATCACAAGTTGATGGTCTTCTCTATATCTTGAGAATGAGTTATTTGTGTGGGTTTAAGAGGATTCAATCACAAGTTGATTGTATCCTCCATTCATAAGCTTAATCTCATAAATTCCAACAATCTCATCAAGCACATTCTAAGGGCTGAGAATCTCCCTAGCCTAGATGATGTATGCGCTCAAGTTCAAAGAGAACAAGGATAACTTGGAATGTTTGGTGGTAAAGGGGAGCTTCCTACTGCCAACAAATGAGTATTCAAGGTTGAAGACCGACGATCAAAGGTGTGTGAGCATTGCAAGAAGAAGGGACACTCCAAAGACAAATGTTGGTTCTTCCATCCACATCTCCGACCAAGCAATGGACCAAGGGGACCGAGAGCTAACATCACTCAAGCTGGTCCATCAACACAAGAAGAGGAGTTAGCATCCGGTGACTATGTGAGGAAATCGGACCTAGAGGCACTCATCAAATATATTGCCTCTCTCAAGGATTCCGGTAACAAATTCTTAACCCCAACACCTTTTAGCTACTTAACACATAAACCAACGAGTAAGAGTTCTTTAATTGTTGATTCGGGTGCTTCTAATCATATGATTAGCAATGAATCCTTATTAAGCAATATAGAACCTGCTAGTGGTAATGTGGAGATAGCTAATGGTGATAGAATTCCTATTAAAGGCATTGGTAATTTGAAGCTATTTGATAAAGAATCTAAAGCTCTTTACATGCCTAAGTTCACTTCTAACTTGTTATCCGTTAAAAGAACCACAAATGATCTTAATTTCTATGCTATATTTGGTCCTAATGAGGTTTATTTTCAGGATATTAAAAGTGGTAAAGTGATCGGAGAAGGGGGAAGCAAAGATGAACTCCATGTGTTAGAGAATCTTTCACCGACCACTTCACAACATGATTTCAATTTCAGCTCTTGTTTAGATGTTTCCTATAACTTGTCGCATGCTAGATTAGGTCATCCTCATTCTAGAGCTCTTAAACTCATGCTGCCTAGTGTTTCATTTGAATCAAATAATTGTGAATCTTGTATTCTTGGCAAACATTGCAAAACTGTTTTTCCTACTTCTACTACAATATATGAAAATTGCTTTGATTTGGTTCATTCGGATGTTTGGACTTCACCTTGCATTTCTAGAGATAACAATAAGTATTTTGTTACATTCATTGATGAAAAGTCTAAATACACTTGGATTACATTGCTTCCATCTAAAGATCGTGTGTTTGATGCTTTCATGAATTTTCAAAACTATGTTGTTAACCAATACAATGCCAATATCAAAGTGTTTAAAACAGATAATGGAGGGGAGTATACAAGCAACAAATTCAAAGAACACCTAGCAAAACATGGAATTCTACATCAAACAAGCTGCCCTGATACACCACAACAAAATGGTGTTGGCGAGAGAAAGAACCGGCACCTAATGGAAGTGGCGAGATCAATGATGTTTCATACTAATGTTCCCAAAAGTCTTTGGGGTGATGCGCTGATGACTGCTTGTTATCTCATCAACCGAATACCAACCAAAGTCTTAGAGGACATCTCACTATTTCAGGTATTAAACAAAACAAAACCCTCCGGTTAGAGTTGTTCTCTCTATAGCTACTAACCTCTAATGAAATTTGGGGCAAATGGATGTGAAGAATGCTTTCTTACAAGGAAAACTTGAAGAAGAAGTATATGTGACTCCTCCTCCGGGTTTAGAGAAGACGGTTACTCCAAGAAAGGTTTTGAGACTCAAGAAAGCTATCTATGGGCTAAAGCAATCTCCAAGAGCTTGGTATAGGAAACTAAGCATGACTCTAATGGAAAGAGGGTTTGCAAGATCAGAATCTGATCATACTCTCTTTACTCTACACGGATCAAAGGGGCTAGTTGTGGTTTTAGTGTATGTGGATGACTTGATCGTAACCGGAGACAACAAAGAAGGAATCCAAGACACTAAAGACTATCTCAATTCTGTGTTTGACATAAAGGATCTTGGAGAACTCAAGTATTTCATTGGAATTCAAGTGTGTAGGTTCTCGGATGAACTCTTTATCTCACAAAGGAAGTATGTCTTGGATCTACTAGGTGAAACAGAAATGATGGAGGCAAAACCATCCAAAACTCCTCTTGAAGAAGGTTATAAAACTAGTCGGATTGGAGAGAAGGAAGACGAGCTGTTTGAAGATGCATCTAAGTATAGAAGACTAGTTGGGAAGCTCATCTATCTCACTCTCACTAGACCGAACTTTTGTTTTGCGGTGAATCAAATTAGCTAACACATGAAAGCTCCTACTATCTATCATTGGAGTATGGTTGAAAGGATACTTAGATATCTCAAGGGAAGCATTGGCCAAGGTGTTTGGATGGGAAAGAACAACAACACCGACTTAGTTGGATATTGTGATGCAGGTTGGGCTGGTGATAGGAATGATTGGAAGTCTACAACCGGCTACTGCACATTCATTGGAGGCAACCTGGTTACTTGGAAGACTAAGAAGCCGAAGATAGTGTCGGACTCAAGTGCAGAAGCTGAATATAGAGCTATCAAGAAGCTCACAAATGAACTTGTTTGGCTCAAAGGGCTACTTGAGTGTTTAGGCTTCAAGAATGATGAACCGATCACTATGCATTGTGATAACCAAGCCGCCATTCACATTGCATCCAACTCTGTGTTTCATGAGAGAACAAAGCCCATCGAGCTTGATTGTCACAAGGTTAGGCAGAAGATGGAACAAGGAGTTATTCTGCCGTGTTTTAAAAGAAGTGAAGACCAATTGGCGGATATCTTCACTAAGGCCGCAAGTCTTAAGGTTTGCAATCACATCTTTAGCAAACTAGGACTTGTGGAACTTAATAAACCATGATAAAGTCCCCTTCCATTTGCATAGTTCTATCCAAAGTGGTTTTCTATGTGAAGGTTTTTAATGAGGTGATGCTTCATGGACTTCCAAGTTTCAGTCTTTTATCATGGACTTAAACTTGAGGGCGAGTATTGATCAAGAGGGACATGAATGGTGATTTGTGAGGAGTTGTGCAGATTGTACGGACTGTACGGATTTAACATCCGTACCATCTTTAAAGAACCGTACCACCTTTAAAGATCTTCATTTGACTAAACAAAAGGAAGATAGAAAAGAGCCGTTGCAAGAGGATAAGAGAGAGACGTTTAAAGATAAGAGTAGAGGGTAAAGGACAAGCTAAAGTGGTCCTCACCAACCTTAAAGAAACTTTCTCTTTATGTCGTCATTTCTTTAGTGGTTTATAATAGTGATAAATGTGTAATCTGATCAGTATTCTAATGAGAAAACTCTTATACTCTCTCATCTCTTTCTCTAATCTTTAGTAATCTCTTACGAACTCTCTTATGAAACCTTTAAGAAACCATAAGTAAACCCTATTTCCGCATACATTCTATCATTTGTATTCCTTTTGTGTTCTAGAATAGCGTAGAAACATGTTTTAGAATTAAAGAGATTATGCGGAAATTAACTAGGAAGAATCATGGAGAAGGGTTAAGAATAGGGAGAGAACCAAGAATAGAGAAAACATAATTAGTTCTCATTATTTAAATCTGATCAGAATACAAGGTATTTAAACTAAAACAAGTGCAAGTGTAGGACACACACTCCAACGGTCATATTGACTAAAAACAAACCTAAACATGTGACTAATCTATTTTAGGAAATGTTTCTTCTTCCCTTTGTAGATTGTCACTTTGGTCTTCACTAATTTGGTTGTAGACAGCCAGTTGCAATATGATCTCCTTTGCAAATTATTTTCAGAATGCTAACGGTAACATTTAAATGTTACCGTTACTAAATGCATATGCATTGCTGAGTTTACGCCTTAGCTTAACACTCCCCCTCAAGCTTAACTATAGAGATAAAAGTTAAGCTTGCACCATGAAAGTTCACCTCATCAAAACCTTATTGTGAAAAAAAAACCACGTGGGACAAAAACACACTTAAGGAAAAAGAGTATGAACTCTATGGCTTAATTGATCTCTATAAGTCTGAGCTTTGGATGAATAAAATCACACACCTTCAAGCTTGCTGCCTTAGTGAATATGTCGGCCAGCTGATCATAACTTCTTGTATAGCATGGCAGGATCAGTCCTTTCTCTACGGCTTGTCTCACTTTGTGGCAGTCCACTTTAATGTGTTTTGTTCGCTCATGCAACACCGAATTTGAGGCAATGAGTATTGCTGCTTGGTTGTCGCAGTGCATCGTTATTGGGTCTAGAGATTCAACGTTGAGGTCTTTGAGAATGGCCTTGATCCAAGTGAGCTCGTTTGTGAGCTTTTTCATGGCTCTATACTCAGCCTCGGCGCTAGAGCATGAAACCACCTTTTGCTTCTTTGTCTTCCAAGTTACCAAATTTCCTCCAATGAAGGTACAATATCCAGTTGTAAATCTTCTATCCCTTCTATCTCCTGCCCAATCAGCATCACAATATCCTACAATTTCTGAGCTTCCATTGCATCCCATCCAAATGCCGTGACATGGAGTTCCTTTGAGGTATCTTAGGATCCGTTCCACCATGTTCCAATGGTATATCTTGGGGCTTTGCATATGTTGGCTAACCTGATTCACAGCAAAACACAAGTCGGGTCTAGTAATGGTTAAACAAATAAGCTTACCAACCAATCTTCGGTATTGCTTTACATCCTCATATGGTCCATCTTCCAACTCCCCCTCTCGTTCTACTTTGTAGCCTTCATCTAGGGGTGTTTTGGCTGACTTTGAATTCAGCCTTCCTGTTTAACTCAAGAGATCATGAATGTACTTTCTTTGTGATACAAAGAGTCCCTCCTTAGAGCGACATACTTCTATACCGAGAAAGTATTTTAGTTCTCCAAGATCTTTAATATCAAAAACTAATTTGAGATAAGACTTAGCATCTTGAAGGCCTACCTTGTCATTCCCGGAGATGATAATATCATCTACATAAACGAGAATGACAAAAATACCTTCTTTGCTTTGTAATGTGAATAGAGTATGATCCGATTCTGACTTCTTGAATCCTCTATCTCTCAAGGTCACACTAAGCTTGTGGTACCAAGCTCTCAGTGATTGTTTCAAACCATAAATGGCCTTTCTGAGCCTGAAAACCTTTCTCGGTGTAACTGAATGTTCAAGTCTCGGTGGAGGAGTCATATACACTTCATCCTCTAGTTCCCCTTGAAGAAATGCATTCTTCACATCCATTTGCCATAGATCCCACTCCAAGTTTGCAGCTAAGGATAGTATAACTCTCACAGTGTGCAACTTGGCTACCGAAGCAAATGTGTCATTGTAATCTTCTCCATAAGTTTGTGTAAAGCCTCTGGCCACTAGTCTCGCCTTATGCCTTTCTATCTCCCCACTGCTTAGATACTTGATTGTGAATACCCACTTAGAAGTCACATCCTTCTTTCCTTTAGGTAACTCAGCTTCATCCCAAGTATGATTTATCTCCATAGCTTTGCGTTCTTCACTGACTGCCTCTCTCCACACTTTCTGTTCCGTAGCTTCTTCATAGCTTGCTGGAATTTGGCCTTGAACAAGTATACCAATGAAGACTTGATGCTCTTGAGGAATGTGAGCTAGAGTACAAACTGCTTGAATCGGATGAGCTACTGAATTGCTGTTGTAGTTGACCCTTTTGTCCTTCCAAGTTGATGGGTCAGATCTCGGCCTTTCACTTCTTCTTAAAGTGACTGGTTGTGGTTGCAGTTGAGATTGTTCCTCTTGAATTGATTCCAGCCATGGACTTCTCCTTAATGTAGCCAGTTGTGGTAGCTGCTCTACTTGAGTTGATTTTACACTATCTGAGTCTTCTTGAAATGTGGATTCTTGAAATGTGGACTCACCTTGATCATGGACTTGCTCATTTGTACCTTGATTATGGACTTCCTCATTTATAGTACTGCCTCCCTCATGCTCAAGGGGAGTAACTTCATCAGTAGTAGTTTCCATTCGAGATGGAGAACCCGAAATGGTTCCAGCCGCATTTTCTTTTGGTCTAGCAATACCGAATGTTTCTAATATCCGTCTATGGTTTGTGGCTCGGTCAAACGTGGTGTGAGACAAATCTTGTAGATTATTCCAATCTCTTTCCTCGTAAAACCCCTTTGATTCCACAAACTTCACATCCCGAGATACAAGGACTTTTCTTGTTTCCGGATTATAACATTTGTACCCCTTTTGAGTAGTAGAGAATCCTATGAACATAGCTTTTACACTCTTTGCTTCTAGCTTGTTTCTTCTTTCTCCTGGTATCAAAACAAAACAGACATATCCAAACACGCGTAAGTGGTTAATAGATGGTTTGATTTTGTTTAGTACCTCAAATGGAGACAAATCCACTAGAGTTTTTGTAGGAGTGCAGTTGATCATATCGCATGCTGAGACTAATGCATCACTCCAAAAATTCTTTGGAACGTTGTGGTGGAACATCATAGACCGTGCTACTTCCATCAAGTGTCTATTTTTCCTTTTTGCCACTCCATTTTGTTGTGGTGTGTATGGACAACTATTTTGATGGATAATTCCATGCATTGCTAGGTGCTGTTTGAAGGCATGACTTGTATATTCTCCACCATTATCACTTCGGAAAATTTTAATCTTAGCATTGTAATGATTAGTAACATAAGTTTGAAAGTTAGTAAATGCCTCTAGCACCCTATTCTTTGATGGTAATAATGTAACCCATGTGTATTTCGATTTTTCATCTATGAATGTGACAAAGTATTTATGATGTTCTCTTGATTCACAAGGTGAGGTCCAAACATCAGAATGCACTAAATCAAAACAGTTTTCATAAATAGTTGAAGACTTGGGAAACACCGATATACAATGTTTACCAAGTATACAAGCTTCACATTCATCATTTTTAAACGAAATACTAGGTAACATTAATCCTAAAGCCCGAGAATGAGGGTGGCCTAATATAGCATGCCAAATAGCACTATTAACATCAGCCAGAATTGAGCTAAATGAAGTATATAGTAAAGAAGTTGGTTCATTGTCTTCCAGCACATATAAGTCATCCTTGACTACTCCTTTTCCGAGTACTCTATTAGTCTTAATATCCTGAAAAAGAACATCATTAGGACTAAAGATAGCATAACAATTCAAATCAGAAGTGGCTCTTTTAATTGATAATAAGTTTGATGTAAATGTTGGCATGTAAAATGCTTTAGAATCTTTATCAAACAATTTTAGATTTCTAGTGCCTTTAATTGGAATTTTATCACCATTTGCTATTACCACATTCCCTAGAGCAGGTTCTATGTTGTTAAGAAGATTTGCATTACTAATCATATGATGAGATGCTCCAGAATCAACAACTATAGAATTTTTAGATTTATGAGTAAAGAATGTGGTACCGGACTCCTTTATAGACCCCATGGCTTTGATGAGAGCATCTAGATCAGTTTTCCTCACAAACTCGTGGGATGCAACACTGGCTGTGGCTGTGCCATCTTCGTGAGAGGATGAGCTACACTTCTTTGGTTCATCACTTTGTTCATGTGAGAGATTTTCCCTTTGGTCCTTAAACTTGTTTGGTTTAAGATGGGGATGTAAAATCCAGCACTTGTCCTTGGTATGGCCTTTCTTCTTGTAGTGGTCATGCACCCAAGTCTTTCGGTCCTCTGGCTTGTATACACCTTTGTTGGCCGTGATCAGCTCTCTTTTTCCACCAAAGAGGCCATGTGAGCCTTGTTCCTTTTGAATTTGAGCACACACTTCTTCAAGACTCGGCAGATTATTTGCTCGCAGCATATGCTTGATGAGATCCGTGTAGTTTGAGTTGAGAGTCATGAGAAGGCCAAAGACCTTATCTTCTTCACGCCTCTCATTGAGTACCACCGGGTCAACTGAGCTTGGCCTAAGCATTTCAAGCTCAGCCCAAAGAGATCTGAATTTCCCAAAATGTTGAGTAAACTCCATGTCTTCTTGGCTGAGATCATTAATAGATTTCTTCACTTCAAACACTCGGCTCAAGTTTGAAGTGTTTCCAAACACTTTATAGAGTGTATCCCATAATTCCTTGGCGGTCTCACAGTAAGAGTACGCCTCAAGGAGAGAGGCTTCAAGGGAGTTTTGAATTATATAAACCACCATTTGGTCCTCTTGGAACCACTGGTCACTATCACCAGCAACCACCGTCTTCTTGCCTTCTTTTTCAACTGTCATCTTTGGAGCTTCATCCTTCACTATATGACTCCAAAGCCCACGGCTGCACAATGCTGTTTTGGTCGTTCTAGACCATAGTAGGTAGTTAACTCCTTTAAGAGTGACCGGTACAACAAGAGGTTTTGAGTTCTCCATGGTTGAACACTTAAGAACCTCTGGATAATGCTATGGAACAGCGGATAAAATAAAATTTCCAGAAAATTTCAAGAAAACCAGATTTGTAGAATGGATAGAACCAGAGATTTTAGAAGAGATTGGAGAGATTTAGGAGCTTAACCGCTCTGATACCATTTTAGAATTAAAGAGATTATGCGGAAATTAACTAGGAAGAATCATGGAGAAGGGTTAAGAATAGGGAGAGAACCAAGAATAGAGAAAAGAGAATTAGATCTCATTGTTTAAATCTGATCAGAATACAAGGTATTTAAACTAAAACAAGTGCAAGTGTAGCACACACACTCCAACGGTCATATTGACTAAAAATAAACCTAAACATGTGACTAATCTATTTTGGGAAATGTTTCTTCTTCCTTTTGCAAATTGTCACTTTGGTCTTCACTAATTTGGTTGTAGACAGCCAGTTGCAATATGATCTCCTTTGCACATTATTTTCAGAATGCTAACGGTAACATTTAAATGTTACCGTTACTAAGTGCATTTGCATTGCTGAGTTTACGCCTTAGCTTAACAACATGCTCTTGACACTCTTTGGTTCTAGCTTGTTTCTGATATCCCTAGGCAACATCACAAAGCAAACACATCCAAACACTTTATGATGTTCAAGAGAGGGTTTTGTTTTGTTTAATACCTGAAATGGTGAGATATCCTCTAAGACTTTGGTTGGTATTCGGTTGATGAGATAGCAAGCAGTCATCACCGCATCACCCCAAAGACGTTTGAGAACATTAGTGTGAAACATCATTGATCTCGCCATTTCCATTAGGTGCCGGTTATTAGAGTGGAAGAAGTATTAGAGTGGAAGAAGAAAAGTAGAGGAAGACGCCAAAGAGGCCGATCACCACCAAGATCAGAAAGAAGAAAAAGAGGAGAGTCAAGGCCAAAGTTATAAAGACAAGGCTGAAGATCACCTCAAGAACTTCTAAAGGGAGAAGAAGGTGGTGATTATTGATTAAAGATGTGCATATGTTGTAAATCTGATTCTAAAGGTAAGAAGAAGTGATCTTTCTCTCTTAAGTAATTAGCTTAATCTTTCAATGTAATCTTTAAGTAGTTTTCTTTTGTAGAAAGGCTGCCATTAAGGTAGCCTTATCACTTCTCAAACACTTCACTAAACTCTCCTTAATCTCTTATTTAGTCTCTTAAACCTCTAGCTAATTGATTCATTGATCCATTCTTTACATAGCACACAAACTAAAAGTGTTGTGATGCTTATGTTGGATCTAGCTTCATTCTAGAGTTTGTTTAGCTGTTAGGACAAAGTTACTCTATAAGTATTCTCTGTTTTATCAAGCTATAATGAGGGAATTCCATCACAAGTTGATGGTCTTCTCTATGTCTTGAAAATGAGTTATTTGTGTGGGTTTAAGAGGATTCAATAAACTTATCCTCCATTCATGAGCTTAATCTCATGAATTCCATCACCGGTTCTTTCTCTCGGCAAGACCATTTTGTTGTGGTGTATAAGGACAGCTTGTAATGGTTAACAACATAATTTTGAAAATTCATGACAGCATCAAACACACGATCTTTAGATGGAAGCAATGTAATCCAAGTGTATTTAGATTTCTCATCAATGAATGTCACAAAGTATTTTTTATTATCCCTAGATATGCATGGTGAAGTCCAAACATCTGAATGCACCAAATCAAAGCAATTCTCATATATTGTAGGAAAAAACAGTTTTACAATGCTTGCCAAGAATACAAGCTTCACAATTATTTGATTCAAATGAAACACTAGGCAGCATGAGCTTAAAAGCTCTAGAGTGAGGATGACCTAATCGAGCATGCCACAAGTTATTGGAAACATGTAATATGAGCTGAAATTGAAATGATGTTGTGAAGTGGTCGGTGAAAAATTCTCTAACACATAGAGTTCATCTTTGCTTCCCCCTTCTCCAATCACTTTACCACTTTTAATATCCTGACAATAAACCTCAGTAGGACCAAATATAGCATAGCAATTAAGATCATTTGTGGTTCTTTTAACGGATAACAAGTTAGAAGTGAACTTAGGCATGTAAAGAGCTTTAGATTCTTTATCAAATAGCTTCAAATTACCAATGCCTTTAATATGAATTCTATCACCATTAGCTATCTCCACATTACCACTAGCAGGTTCTATATTGCTTATTAAGGATTCATTGCTAATCATATGATGAGAAGCACCCGAATCAACAATTAAAGAGCTCTTACTCATTAGTTTATGTGTTAACTAGCTAAAAGGTGTTGGGGTTAAGAATTTGTTATCAGAATCCTTGAGAGAGGCAATGGATTTGATGAGTGCCTCTAGGTCCGATTTCCTCACATAGTCACCGGATCCTAACTCCTCTTCTTGTCTTGATGGACCAGCTTGAGTGATTTTAACTCTCGGTTCCCTTGGTCCATTGCTTTGTCGGAGATGTGGATGGAGGAACCAACATTTTTCTTTGGAGTGTCCCTTCTTCTTGCAATGCTCACACACCTTTGATCGCCGGTCTTCAACTTTGAATACTCCTTTGTTAGCAGTAGGAAGCTCCCCCTTACCACCAAACATTCCAAGTTATCCTTGTTCTCTTTGAACTTGAGCGCATACATCATCTAAGCTAGGGAGATTCTCAGCCTTTAGAATGTGCTTGATGAGATCATTAACTCAGCCCATAGTGCTCTATACTTCCCAAGATGTCTAGTGAATTCTAAATCCTCTTGACTCAACTCATTTATAGCCTTTTTCACTTCCAACACACGAGAGAGGTTAGATATGTTACCATAGACGTTCTTGAGAGTTTCCCAAAGCTCATTTGCGGTTTCACAAAACGAGTATGCTTCAAGGAGTAGAGTTTCAAGAGAGTTTTGAAGGATGGCAAGAACGGTTTGGTCCTCTTGGAACCACTTAGCCTCCTTTGCAAGTTTAGCCGCATCTACTGCCTCTTCATCATCACTTGAGTCTTCTTCTTTTTCTTCTTCTGCAACAAGTTCAATGTGTTTCCACAATCCACGACCACAAAGAGCTATCTTTGTTGTTCTTGACCAAAGAAGATAGTTTGGTCCTTTGAGAGTAACCGAAATCACCATAACCTTAGAGTTATCCATTTCTTGATGAGAAAGATTTGAGATTTTTGTAGAACTTTGAGGAAAGTTAGAGAAATGTTCGAGAACGGTTTTCTCTTTAGAACAAAGATTTGTGAGAGAGATTTGTGAGAAAAACAGAATGAAAAGATGAGATTTTGAGATAAACAAAAGATTGTAATATGAAGATTTGATGGAGATTTGTGTAGAATGGAAGAGATTGAAGAGAATAGTAACAATAGAAACCCAAAAACACAACCTAGCTCAATGATACCATGTTAGAATAAGCGGAAATTACTAGAGATTGCTTAAGGTTTTCTAATGAAAGTTTAAAGAAAACGGTTACTTTAGCACACATACATCAGCCATATATATAGAAAACGGAAATGACAACATAAAGGAGAGAAAATGACAACATTGCTTTATGGTTGGTGAAAGGATAAGGTGTGGACCATTTCAAGTACAAGTCCTTTCTTTAATCCTATCTATAAACGGTAATATGATCCAGATGCAACGGCTCTCTTTCTTTACCCTTTTGCTTCATTCAAATGACTCCAAACCATCTTTATATGGTGAATGTACGGCTGCTAAAGATGGCACGGATTGTACTTGTCCGTACAGTCCGTACACATCCTCCCAAATCACCATTTAAGTCCCTCTTGATCAATACACAAGTCACTATATCTTCATTATTAACGTATATTTTCAAGTTAGAGAGAACACATACATTAGTACGTTTTTGGGGACGCTTTGGAGAGTCAAATTAGCATGGAATTAGATGAAATTTAGCATCGTGGTCGTTCATTGAGTAAGCTTTCCAACGAAGCTTGAAACGTTTGATTTGGAGCTATATAAAAGAAGTTACAACCGAATAACCCGTTGCACCCTCCAAACGAGTTGAATTACCCCGTTCATGGACCATATGTTCAACCGTTCAAGAAAACAAACACAAACATCACCATTCACCATGAATCCATATAACTAGGGGAATATTCAACATGGGTCGAAAAAAGTCTCACGGATTGAAAGATTTTCTTACGAGCTTTGTTTAGTGATCAAAACGTTTATACCAATTTCGATTCTCGCACCATTTGGAATCAGCTTTTTGAACTATAACAAGAAAAAATTTTGTAATGAAAGAGTTAGATCCAACGAAATTAACCATCACAAGTCACTATATCTTCATTATTAACGTATATTCTCGAGTTAGAGAGAACACATACACTAGTACGTTTTTGGGGAGGCTTTGAAGAGTCAAATTAGCATGGAATTAGATGAAATTTTGCATCTTGGTCGTTCATTGACTAAGCTTTCCAATGAAGCTTGAAACGTTTGATTTGGAGCTATATTGAAGAAGTTACAACCGAATAACCCGTTGCACCCTCCAAACGAGTCGAACTACCCCGTTCATTGACCATATGTTCAACAGTTCAAGAAAACAAGCTCAGACATCACCATTCAATACGAATACCATATACCTAGGGGAATATTCAACTTGGGTCAAAAAAAGTCTCATTGATTGAAAGATCTTCTTACGAGCTTTGTTTAGTAACCAAAACGAGTATACCAAGTCCGATTCTCGGACCATTTGGAATCACCTTTTTGAACTATAACAATAACTATTTTGGTAATGAAAGAGTTAGATCCAACAAAATTATCCATCACAAGTCACTATATCTTTATTATTAACGTATATTTTCGAGTTAGAGAGAACACATACACTAGTACGTTTTTGGGGAGGCTTTGGAGAGTCAAATAAGCATGGAATTAGATGAAATTTAGCATCCTGGTCGTTCATTGAGTAAGCTTTCCAACGAAGTTTGAAACGTTTGATTTGGAGCTATATATTGATCATTGTGCATATTTTGTGTAGTTGTACGGATGGTACTGACGTACGGACATGTACGGTCCAAGTACACATCCGGACACAAGTACACATGTACAAAGGTGGTACAAGATGAAGGACAAAGGACATAGAGTTGTGGGAGATAGGATCAGATCAGATTGGCATCAAGTTGCTCACCAACCATTTTGGAAGTATCTAAGATGTCATTGTCCATGGACCACAAGGAAGAAAATATCTCCTTGTGTGTAGATCAGCTCATAACATCTATATGCCAATGTCTGCTGTATATATGTTCATCTTGTAACACTTATGACTTAATCTAAGCAACATACTTTGCTGAAACTCTCTCTAATGTTTTCTTATACTTCTCTTTTCTTGAATACTCTCTAACTTAGATTCAAACTCTTACACTCTCAATACTCATTCCGGACTTAAACTAACATGGTATCACAGTCCTAGGTTCTGATTCTGAAACTTTCATACTCATAAAGATCTCTTAAACTTCACTAAATCTCTTCTAAACTTGTTCTTCATTCTGTTTTTCAAGGATTCCTCAAAAGTTTCCAATTTTTTTGCTATTATCCGGTGGATAATAGCCTTTGTTCTTCATTTCCTACTCTTTTCACTCAGTTTCTGTCCAAAACTCTTTCACTTTTGTTTCGGGATCATTCACAAACTCTTACATCTTTTTACTTTCTTGGATTGTTCTCTTTTGAAACAGTTCAAAACACCAATTTCAGCTTGATTCTTAAGAGAAATCTCATTCTCTAACCCTTTCTCAAGGTTTTCTAAGTGTCCATACTGTTTTTGAGACTTTCTCAAGAAATGGAAAATTCCAAACTTGTTGTTATTCCGGTGACCCTTAAAGGGGGAAACTACTTGTTGTGGTCAAGAACCACTAAGATTGCCCTTTGTGGTCGTGGTCTTTGGAACCACATTGATCTTTCTCAAAACGTTGAAGAGGAAGAAAGTCGTGAGGAAGAGGAAGAAGAGGCAGCAACTGCCAAGAAAGCCAAATGGTTTCAAGAAGATCAAACCGTGCTGGCTATTCTTCAAAACTCACTTGAAGGCTCTATTCTTGAAGCTTACTCTTATTGTGAAACCTCAAGTGAGCTATGGGAAACACTCAATAATGTCTACGGCAACATCTCTAATCTCTCCCGTGTCTTTGAGGTGAAGAAGGCAATCAATGACTTGAGCCAAGAAGACTTGGAATTCACCAAACACTTTGGCAAATTCCGGTCTCTATGGGCTGAACTTGAGATGCTAAGACTGAGTACAATGGATCCCTTCATAACGACCTCATCAAGCATATCCTTCGTGCCGATAAGCTGCCAAGTCTTGACGAGGTGTGTGCGCAATTTCAAAGGGAACAAGGTTCTCTTGGCTTGTTTAGTGGAAAGGGGGAACTTCCAATGGCCAACAAGGGTGTTTACAAGCCTCCGGATAGACGGTTTAAGGAATGTGCGCATTGTAAGCGCATGGGGCATTCTAAAGAAAAATGTTGGATTCTCCATCCACATTTGAGACCAGCCTCGTTTGGTCCAAGAGATGGTGCACCACGACCAAATGTTTCTCATGTTCGGGAAGATCGCAACCAAGCTGGATCCTCTAGGACCGGAGGCAATGGTGCATCCGGAGACTATGTGCGCAAGGCTGATCTTGAAGCTCTCCTCAAGTCTATTGCATCACTTAAAGAGTCTGGTACCAGTTTCTTAACTCATAAACCATCTAGTTATCTTATTGTTGATTCCGGTGCATCCCATCACATGATTAGTAATGCAACCTTACTTAACAATATAGAACCAGCAAACGGGAATGTTATAATTGGAAATGGTGATCAAGTTCCAATTAAAGGAATAGGGAATTTGAGATTGTTTGATAGAGAATCTAGAGCACTTTATATGCCTAAGTTTCAATCAAACCTTTTATCCGTTAAACGAGCTACTAGTGATCTTAATTGTTATGCGATCTTTGGTCCTAATGATGTCTATTTTCAGGATATTGAGTCCGGTAAAGTAATCGGTGAAGAGGGAACTAAGGATGAATTCTATGTTCTTGATGGTGTTTCACCGACTACTTCACAAGCTTGCAATTTCAATTCTCGTTTAGATTTTGTTTCCTTTAATGTTATGTGGCATGCTAGATTAGGCCATCCACATTCTCGTGCACTAAAGATAATGTTACCTAATGTGTCTTTAGAACATTTGAATTGTGAAGCTTGTATTCTTGGCAAACATTGCAAAACTGTTTTTTCTAAGTCTTCTACTATCTATGAAAAATGTTTTGATTTGGTTCATTCGGATATTTGGACATCACCATGCGTATCTATAGACAATAACAAGTATTTTGTGACTTTCATAGATGAAAAATCAAAATATACTTGTGTTACCCTATTGCCTTATAAAGATCGTGTGTTTGATGCATTGCTTAGAGGGGGTTATTGGTTTGTGTATTTTAATGGATTTTAGAAATCTCAGATGAATCCATGGATTTTAAAATCCATAATAATAGATAACGTGGATTTCAAAATCAAATAAAATGGATTTACAAATCAACTAAATGGATTTCATTGACTAACCAATAAAGTAATATCAACATCTAACTCATTATTTTCATGTGATATATGTCTTTCTTGTTCTTCAAGGATTTCTTGTTCTCCCGTATTTGTTGAATCCATGTTTGAGTATACTTTTAACAAATAAAACTTAACCCATCAAAAACGAAAACGAACACTAACACATACACCTTTGTATCTTTATATATATTATTTACGATGATTAGTATATGATTTCGCAATAATATTCACTAAAATCCTTATTGTGAAGAATCACAGAGAAATTGATCAGTGAATAGCAAGAAAATGAACAAACCTATAAAAAGAAAGAAACAAGAAAAATATACATAAGATGATGAAGAAGAAACGAGAAGTACATACGTGACACAATTTTTCTATTATTTTATTTGATGGTGTTATATATTGGTTTGATTATTTTAGTTGATTTGTGGATTTATAAATCTGTGTTATTTGATTTGTAAATCTTATAAAATTTAGAAATCTTTGTAAAATCCGAAGGTTTCCCCTCGGATTTGATCCTTTGTATTTTTGATATGAAATCCTTTCAAATTCATTAAAATCCTAAGTGAAATCAAATCCATAAGTAAATCCGTAGGATTGAATAACACGTGATTTTAATTAGGATTTATAAATCATATAACCAATAACACCGGATTTTAATATGGATTTTAAAATCATAGAACTAATAACAGTAGATTTTGTTTGGATTTCCAAATCCATTAAAATCCATAAACCAATAACCCCCTCTTAGTTTTCAAAACTATGTGACTAACCAATACAATACAAAGATTAAGATTCTTTAAAGAGATAATGGAGGAGAATATACAAGCAATAAGTTCAAAGAACACCTATCTAGACACGGCATAATCCATCAAACGCGCTGTGCATACACTCCACAACAAAATGGAGTGGCCGAGAGAAAGAACCGCCATCTAATGGAGGTATCTAGATCGATGATGTTTCACATGAAAGTACCAAAGAGGTATTTGGGAGATGCGGTGATGATGGCGTGTTATCTCATTAACCGAACCCCAACAAAGATTCTAGAAGACATTTCTCTATTTGAGGTACTCAATCAAACTCGTCCATCTATTGAACATCTAAGAGTGTTTGGTTGTGTTTGTTTTGTTTTAGGACCCGGAGATCTTAGAAAGAAATTCGATGCAAAGAGCAATCGATTTGTATTTCTAGGCTATTCAACAACTAAAAAAGGTTATAAATGCTACAATCCTAGCAACAACCGGACATATGTGTCAAGAGACGTCAAGTTCTTTGAAGATCAAAGCTACTTTGAGAAGAAAGATTGGGAAGACTTAAAAGATCTAGCCTCATCATCGGACAGAACATTGAGCTTGAGATTTCTACTTGATCATCTTGGAAATACAAACATTCCGGTCAAGCAAGGAGGAATGCAGACCATGCCGAGTATATCTCCAAGTGAACCACCGATGGCTACACCAAATTATCCAAGTGAACCACCGATGGCTACACCAAATGATCAAAGCCAAACTCAAAACATAAACATATCCAAGTGAACCACCGATGGCTACACCAAGAGGATTCATTCAAACATATGGAGAAGACTTCACGGATACATTTACTTCACGAATACAAGGTTCTCGGATGGACTCTTTATCTCACAAAGGAAGTATGTCTTGGATCTACTAGGTGAAACAGAAATGATGGAGGCAAAACCAGCCAAAACTCCTCTTGAAGAAGGTTATAAAACTAGTCGGATTGGAGAGTGTTAAGCTAAGGCATAAACTCAGCAATGCAAATGCACTTAGTAACTGTAACATTCTAAAAATAATGTGCAAAGGAGATCATATTGCAAGTGGCTGTCTACAAGCAAATTAGTGAAGACCAAAGTGACAATATGCAAAAGGAAGAAGAAACATTTCCCAAAATAGATTAATCACATGTTTAGCTTTGTTTTTAGTCAATATGACCGTTGGAGTGTGTGTGTTGCACTTGCACTTGTTTTAGTTTAAATGCCTTGTATTCTGATCAGATTTAAACAATGAGAACTAATTCTCTTTTCTCTATTCTTGGTTCTCTCCCTATTCTTAGCTCTTCTCTATGATTCTTCCTAGTTAATTTCTGCATAATCTCTTTACTTCTAAAATGGTATCAAAGAGGTTAAGCTCCTAAATCTCTCCAGAGATAGTTCTATCCATTCTGCAAATCTGGTTTTCGTGAAATTTTCTGGAAATTTCTTTTATCCGCTGGTCCATAGCTCTATCCGCTGGTCCATAGCATTATCTAGAGGTTCTTAAGTGTTCAATTATGGACAACTCAAGACCTCCTGTTGTACATGTTACTCTTAAAGGAGTTAACTACCTACTATGGTCTCGAACGACCAAAACAACATTGTGCAGCCGTGGGCTTTGGAGTCATAACTGAAGGATGAAGCTCCAAAGGTGACAGTTGAAAAAGAAGGCAAGAAGACGGTGGTTGCTGGTGATAGTGACCAGTGGTTCCTGTTGGAATATATGAGAGTTTGCTCATATCTAGAGAGGAGACAATCAGACATATCCAAGCTTGCCCAACAAATGGAAGAGAATAGAATAAAAACAGAGAACTTCACTATTATCCTCTTCTTTGAGTCATTGAACAAAGTGAAGAACACAAAAACAGAATGAGAATTGAGTTTTAGGTGGAACCAAGAGAACCTTGCTATATGATACCATGTTGGAATATATGAGAGTTTAGTCATATCTAGAGAGGAGACAATCAACTTGTGATTGAATCCTCTTAACCCACACAAAGTGACTCATTCTCAAGAGAGAGTAAAGACCATCAACTTGTGATGGAATCAACATAAATGCCTTAATAGAACCATGAATACTAGTAAGTAAACCGAGTCTATTAAGGGCAGTAGCTCTAGTTTTAGAATAACCCAACAATTAGTATCACAACACTATGAGTTTGTGTACTTGAGAAGAAGGGTTTAGAATCATTAATCTAGAGTGAAGAAAAACAGAATATAAAGACTTTAGAGAGTGTTTAGATTAGAGAGAATGTAAGATAGTTAAATGATTAAGGTTGTAACCAAGAGAGAATGGGTGAGACCTTTCCTCTAACGGTCATAATCCTCTTTGTCTCTCCATATTTGTTTAAACACATGTTTCCAAAGACTCCTTTATTTAGCATGTGTATGGGTTGTACTTGGTACAGATTATACTAGTCCGTACAAGTCCGTATAGTCCATACACAACCCGCGAAATGCACATCTTTCTTCACAGTTTGGATTGTACTTTGGTGTGTATGTGTACTTCTCCGTTCAGTCCGTACAGTTCGTACAATCCGTACAATCCGACCCGAAATATGCACTTTGATCAATCGGATAGACTAATTGGCTGAGGCTTGATTTGGAGATGTTCGGCCTCTTCCTTGTGTACTTTCGGCCTCTCTCTCCTTTTATGCTTCCTCTCTAATACTCCCCCACAAGCTTGGTCGTCAAGACGCCATAGGCCAATGGCCAAAGGACAAAGGCCATGATTGCCAACTGCAAATGACTACCTCATTAAAAACCTCAACAAGGAAAAACCTCATGGGATAAAACCTTGCTAAGGGAAAAAGAGTATAGCCTTTACAGTGGATTGATGTATCTTGACCCCGGTTTGATTATAAGCTGATTTATAACCGGCGCTCTTCTTCCAAGTGCTTCATTTCATTTCTTAGCCTTTCTTGACTTTGATTTCACTCTTTATGGACCTCTTTGTTTCATCTAGTGCTTCTTTAGAGTATGTCCACGCAGTCCTCCTTCCCTTTAACCTTCATCATGAGATTTAAAGAGAAATTTTAAAGTATATGTCATGGGGATTACAAAACACATAAATGAAATCATAGAGTTTGCAAATGAGAGATTTAAAGCCTAAGAAACAAACTTGGACTAAGATAATGGTTTTAACAAGTTTAAAATAGGATAGAGTTTAAAGAGTAGCCTTTTGGTAAGTGAACAAGGCTTGCTTGATGTGGCTCTTTTGAGGTTTCAATTCTTCATGTGTGTACCCATAGAGACTTCCTCTTTCGGTCACAACTTTGAATGAAATCGCCTTATTTGAGTCTCGCCATTTGCAGCCTTGTTTCATCCTTCCTTGACACCATTTTCCTTCTTGTTTTATGCACCATTCTTTGCATCTAAGACCTCGCTTCTTAAATCACCTATAAGGAATTTCAGAAAACAATGAGAGATAAGTATAGTTTAGATGACAAGTTAGTTAGCTAAACAAAGGGAAAAAATGTCTTTTTAAACACTTATTCATAGCTTAATCAAATTGAACCAAGCTAAGCTACTGATTTTATTTTAACCATAACTTACTGGTTTTAGCAATTCAATACCAATTGATTTAAAGCATATGAACTTCAATTTGCAAATTCAGTTTGCAATCTAATTTATTAACCACTCCTAGGCTTTCTAATCTACTGATTTTAGCAATCTAAAACAGTTCCAAGTGAATTTCAATTGTCTAAGCATATTGAAATAGATTAAGGTATAGAAATAGTCTGATTTTGTTTAGAGTTGCTTTGATTAGGCTGAGAGTTTGAATCTTCAACTCCCCCGTAACTTTAGGATCCCACAAACGCTTTGGATTAATTCATAGTCTACCACCAGCTTGCCTCTTCAAGTCAGCTCGGTTAAACTAGGTTGGGCTTGTCTTGTGGTCTCTGAAGCTTGATGGTTATCTTGATCAAAATCCAAGCTTGTTGTTGTGCCTTCTTAGGACTCGTTACTTCTTCTTGAGATAGCACACGAGCTCAACACCATCTTCAAGGTTGAAACTGAAACTTTGGACAGCTTCTAAACAAGAGATGGTGAGAGATTAGAGTATAGAGTATAAAAACGAAAAATAAAGAGAATTTAGTGAAATATAGAGAATATGAAGTATTTAGAGAGTTTGTAATAAGAGATTTAGAGTGTAACTAGAATTAAAGAAAATGGAGAATAAGAGAATATAAATTTTGGACATTGACAAGAGTTTGCTCTTTGTTTATCCTTCAACATCTCTTATTTTTGGGAACTTCAAATATTCATCATGAACATTGAAGAAAACCAGTAACAATCAAGAGTGTTTTATCGAGTTTTGCTCAAGATTTCTTATGGACAGAGACTTGGCTCTGTTTTCTTGAGTTCAGCGGAAGCAAATGGCAGCCAAGAACACCAATAATCACAAGACTATGATGTTTCAATGGCTGGAACGGAATGGAACCGATGGAAAATTGATTTCCCCACCGGTTAAACTTAAGCATTCACTGATTAACACATAGTCAAGGTGTTTCCTGTGAGCTTTAATTAACAATGACCACGAAAATAACACAAAGGTTAGTGTTTCTCATGGTTTGAAACAAAGGAAACGAAAACAGCTCATGGTACAATCCATAGACAAGGATTTCCGTAGAGCTTCTAGGATCTATTTCCCTCCCTCAAGCTTGGTCTAGGATCTCCAATCAAGACCAGAAACAAACAAAATCCAAGCTTGCACAACAAATGGAAGAGAATAGAATAAAAACAGAGAACTTCACTATTATCCTCTTCTTTGAGTCATTGAACAAAGTGAAGAACAAAAAAACAGAATGAGAATTGAGTTTTAGGTGGAACCAAGAGAACCTTGCTCTATGATACCATGTTGGAATATATGAGAGTTTGCTCATATCTAGAGAGGAGACAATCAACTTTTGATTGAATCGCCTTAACCCACACAAAGTGACTCATTCTCAAGAGATAGTGTGACGCCCGTAATCCATTTTTTTGGTAAAATGGAGGGGCTGTCGATTGACACACTTGTTGTCTGTCGATCGACAGGGCTCTTAAGGGCTGTCGATCGACATACCTAGTGGTTGTCGATCGACAATTGCTCGAATTGGCTGGTTTTCTGGTTCAATTTAAGTCGTTCAATTGGACCGGGCCGGTTTGGGTAAACCTTAGGGCTTCGTATATAAGGCTTTTTGGCCGCATTTGAGCGAACCAAAGTCCCAAAATCAGAAACAAAGAGTTTTGAGAGGAGTTTCTCTTGTTCCTGATAGTTTGTGGATTAGGGTTTCGTTCTTGATCGATTTGAAGAGGAATTTCGTGGTGATTGTAGCTGAATCTGTTTCTAGCCTCATTATCCAGCAAATTCTATCCGAAAATCTAAGGTGAGTGCGTGACCATGGCTTATGGGCCGGTGGATTCGTTAGGGTTGTATGGTGGTAGGTTAAAACTGGTTGATTGTGATGATTGATGTTGTTTCTGTGTGTTTTGTGGTGTATGGATTGTTGGATTGTGTTTGTGGTGCAGGTTTCGTGTTATCGCAGGGGAGGAATCGATCCGAGAGGATAATTGATCGATCTCCTATGAATCTGCGATGGCCTGTCGATCGACAGCACCTATGTGTGTCGATCGACAGGGGTCACACGAGAGATGTCGATCGACACCTAGAGGTTGTGTCGATCGACAGGTGATCGAGGAGCTGTCGATCGACACCTAGAGGTTGTGTCGATCGACAGGGTCCTGTGGAGCTGTCGATCGACAGGCACCGTGGGTGTGTCGATCGACAGGGTCCAGTTGAGCTGTCGATCGACAGGCACCGTGGGTGTGTCGATCGACAGGTCTGAACAGGGGTGTCGATCGACACCTAGTGGTAGTGTCGATCGACAGGCCGCCTGTTGGGCTGTGGTTGAGCCGTGTTGTTGTGTTTGTTTCGTGTGTTGTTTGATGCGTGTTTGCCTGAGCGGATCCATCGCGTCTGTGTGCGCAGTCGTAGATGGGAGGACCGTCTCACTGGGTATTTATGATAATACTCACGCATCTCTTTTTTCCATGTGATGCAGGTAAAGGCAAATTGTGATCGTGGAATCATGGCAACGAAGAGGGAGATGATCTAGGGTCTCGGTTTCGTGCTGTGTGGTTTTATTGCTTTCCATTTCTGTTTTAGAACTCCGCTAGGATGCTGGTTTTATTGTATTGGAATTGTTATTGGAAGTGTGTTGAACTGGTTTAGTATTTTTAATGAAATGGAGTACTTGGTTATTATTGTGTTATCCGCTGTTGATTATTTTCTTGAGTTGCTTGGTTGTTGAGGATAGCATTTATGGGAATGCTAATCCGAGACCAAGGGTTTAAATGTTTAAAAAAAAAAAAAAAACGGGTCGGGTCGTTTCAGTTTGGTATCAGAGCGATACGGTTTTAGGACGGGCTAGAACTGCTAGGATTGAAATTTGGTAAATTGCAATTCTGTGAGTTTGGGGGTTCTAGATCATCTTCCTTCGAGCCTTCAAAGAGATTCCACGGTAAGTGTTGATTGTTGTGTTTGAGTCTTTCTAGTTCTTAGCTGGTCTGCGTGTGAGTGCAGTGAGATGGCTAGAGGAGCTAGAGGGCGTGCTCGTGGGGGCCGAGGCCGAGGGCGTGGACTCGTTGAGGAGCCAGTCGTGAGCGAGGTTCAGAGTTCCGCGCATGGGCCTGCGGCAGGTCAGCAGTCGGTGCATGATGGACAGACTGCCAGTGTGACTGCCAGTGTGGGGGCCAGTGTGGGTCCTGTAGGGGCTGGTTTGGGTCCTGTTGAGGCTGGTGGTGCTGGTGGTGTTGGTCCAGCTGTGGGTGCGGTTGCGGCCGCGGGTGTAGCCCAAGCTAGAGATGACCGTTTGGCTGACCTACTGACACAGTTGTTGGAGCGGTTACCGGGTGCGGTGCCAGTGCAGGCTCCAGAGGTGCCACGAGTGGCGGATGAGAGTGGAGCGGAACTTTCGTTCGATTAGGTGTCCCGAGGGATACAAGGTTGATTTGGCGGTCCATTATTTGGACGGTGATGCACATCTCTGGTGGAGGAGTGTGGCGGCTAGATGGGCCGGGACTGCGATGGCGTGGTCAGATTTTGTGACGGAGTTCAACTCCAAGTTCTTTCCTCAGGAGGCGTTGGATCATTTAGAGGCGAGGTTCTTGGACTTGACTCAAGGCACGAGGTCGGTGCGGGAGTATGACGTGGAGTTTAACAGACTCCTGGGTTATGCTGGTAGGAGCTTTGAGGATGAGCAGGCTCAGGTTCGGAGGTTCTTGCGAGGACTTCGACCGGATTTGCGGACTCGGTGCAGAGGCATCAGGTTCGCGAGCAGAGTGGAGTTGGTAGAGGTGGCTGCACAGATCGAGGAGGATCTGAGGGAGCAGGCTGCGATTGTAGTTCCAGCTGTTCAGCCTCGGAGGCCTCAGCAGCAGCATGTGCAGCAGGCAGGTCCTGGCAAAGGCGGCAAGCCTGCGCAAGGACAGAAGAGGAAGTGGGAAGGTGCTTCGGGATCGGGCCAAAGTGGCCGAGGCTGTTACATTTGTGGGAGTCTAGACCACCAGAGGGCGAGTTCCCCGAAGCGCAGTGAGGTTCGAGGAGTTCGGACGTGCTATCAGTGTGGGGAGTCGGGGCACATCAGACCGAACTGTCCGAAGTTGCAGCCGTTGGCAGTGGCAGTGGTCCAGCCAGTAGCTCAGTATGGGCCGGTGCAGCCTTTGGATCAGATCGCGGCGATGGAGCGTCCGCCGGCTATTGCAGCGTCGGGAGAACCGAGCTCTAGACCGATCACAGGTAACTTTCTAATTCAGACTTTGTAAATTCAGTAGTGCAGAATGCTTAGTGCTTGTGTTAGATTGTTTGCCTGTGATAGAAAGTTAGGTTGCTTAGCACTTGGGAATTGTGTAGGGACCTTGTTTGTAGGTGGGTGTGAATCCCACGTGTTGTTTGATTCTGGAGCATCGAATTGCTTCATTACTCCGGACCATGCCGAGAGAAGTGGTATCCGGAGTGACGCTGGTGAGCGGACTGGACCGGTTATGGTTGCTGGAGGTGAATTTCTAGCTACGCATGGCCGGGCGAAGGAGGTGGATATTCTGGTAGCGGGAGAGTTGATGCCAGCTGACTTAGTGATTAGTCTGGTGGAACTGTACGATGTTATCCTTGGTATGGATTGGTTGAATCGGTACAGAGTCCATCTGGATTGTCATCGGGGTCGGGTGGTATTCGAACGTGAAGGTGGCAGGTTGGTTTATCAAGGAGTGAGACCGACTTCAGGTAGTCTTGTGATCTCCCTTGTTCAAGCTGAGGCGATGATTGAGAGGGGTTGCGAGGCTTACTTGGCCACGATTGTAATGCCGGAGGCTGTTGGTGGGGTTGCTGTGAGAGATATTCGGGTCGCTCGGGATTTCGAAGATGTCTTTCAGTCGTTGCAAGGATTACCGCCATCTCGGTCGGATCCTTTCACGATTGAGTTAGAACCCGGAACGACGCCGTTGTCTAAGGCGCCTTACCGAATGGCTTCAGCAGAGTTAGCGGAATTGAAGAAGCAGTTGGAGGACTTATTGGAGAAGGGGTTTATTCGACCAAGTACTTCACCGTGGGGAGCACCGGTGTTGTTTGTGAAGAAGAAAGATGGTAGTTTCCGGTTGTGCATCGATTATCGAGGTCTTAACCGAGTCACTGTGAAGAACAAGTATCCTCTTCCGCGAATTGATGAGTTGTTAGATCAGTTGAGAGGGGCTACTTGGTTTTCTAAAATTGACTTGGCATCCGGTTACCACCAGATTCTGATAGACGAAGCAGATGTTCGGAAGACGCCTTTCAGGACTCAGTATGGGCATTTTGAGTTTGTAGTAATGCCATTCGGGTTAACAAATGCACCTGCGGCGTTTATGAGGTTGATGAACGGAGTTTTCCAGGAGTATCTGGATGAGTTCGTAATCATTTTCATCGATGATATTTTGGTGTATTCGAAGAGTCTGGAGGAACATGAGGTTCATTTGCGGAAAGTTCTGGAGAAGTTGCGGGAACAGAAGCTGTTTACGAAGTTGAGTAAGTGCAGTTTCTGGCAGAGAGAGATGGGATTTTTGGGTCACATCGTTTCTGCAGAAGGAGTTTCTGTGGATCCGGCGAAGATTCAGTCTATCCGAGATTGGCCTAGACCGAGGAATGCAACTGAGAACAGGAGTTTTCTTGGGTTGGCAGGCTATTATCGGAGATTCGTCAAGGGTTTTGCGAGTATGGCTCAGTCCATGACGAAGCTGACGGGAAAGGATGTTCCTTTCGTATGGTCTGCTGATTGTGAGATGAGTTTCGCGAAACTGAAGACGATGTTGACTAGTGCACCAGTATTGGCGTTGCCTGAACCGGGTGAGCCTTATGTGGTGTACACAGATGCTTCGGGAGTTGGCTTGGGTTGTGTGCTGATGCAGCAGGGTAAGGTGATTGCTTATGCTTCGAGGCAGTTGAGGAAGCATGAGGGCAATTATCCTGTTCATGACTTAGAGTTGGCGGCAGTGGTCTTCGCGTTGAAAATCTGGAGGTCTTACTTGTATGGTGGCAGAGTTCAGGTGTTCACTGATCATCATAATCTGAAGTACATTTTTACTCAGCAGAATTTAAATGTACGACAGAGGCGATGGTCAGAGTTGTTGGCTGATTACGACTTGGACATTGTTTACCATCCGGGTAAGGCTAACACTGTAGCAGATGCTCTTAGTCGGAGGAGGTATGATTCATCTCAGGAGCGGGATGTGGAGAATCTGGTGAGTGTGCTTAGTACTTTGAGGTTATGTGTTACTTCAGAGGAACCGTTGGGGTTAGCGGCGGCATATCAGGCGGATCTATTGAGCAGGATCCGAGTAGCTCAAGAGCAGGATCCGGTGTTGTTAGATCTCTTCAAGGCTACTGGTTCCGAATATCAGGTTTCTGCTAACGGGACTATCTTAGTGCATGGACGAGTATGTGTTCCTAAGGATGAGGACTTGAGGCAGGAAATTGTGAGAGAAGCTCATGCGAGTAAGTTTTCGATTCATCCGGGAGCGACTAAGATGTATCGGGATCTGAAACGGTATTATCATTGGGTCGGGATGAAGAGAGATGTGGCAGATTGGGTTGCAGCTTGCAATGTGTGTCAGTTAGTGAAGGCTGAACACCAAGTTCCTAGTGGCTTATTGCAGAGTCTACCCATTCCAGAGTGGAAGTGGGACATGATTACCATGGATTTCGTAGTAGGGCTGCCGGTTTCTCGGACCTATGACGCGATTTGGGTGATTGTGGATCGTCTGACTAAGTCAGCACATTTTCAGGCCATTAAGAAGACAGACGGAGCGGAGGTCTTGGCTAAGAAGTATGTGAAGGATATTGTGAGGTTGCATGGAGTGCCAGCGAGTATTGTGTCGGATCGAGATCCGAGGTTTGCTTCAGTGTTCTGGAGAGCTTTTCAGGCTGAGATGGGCACTAAGGTGCACATGAGTACAGCTAATCATCCGCAGACGGATGGGCAGTCCGAAAGGACGATTCAGACACTGGAAGATCTGTTAAGGATGTGCGTGCTAGATTGGGTTGGTCATTGGGCGGATCACTTGAGTTTGGTGGAGTTCGCATATAACAACAGTTTTCAGGCGAGTATCGGAATGGCTCCTTTTGAGGCGTTGTATGGGAGGCCATGTCGTACTCCGCTATGTTTTACCCAAGTGGGGGAGAGGAGCATCTTTGGGGCTGATTTTGTTCAGGAGACGACGGAGAAGATCCGAGTTGTGAAGCTGAACATGAAAGAAGCTCAGGATCGGCAGAAGAGTTATGCCGATAGGAGAAGGAAAGAGTTGGAGTTTGCAGTCGGAGATCGAGTGTATCTCAAGATGGCGATGATGCGGGGTCTGAACAGGTCCATATCCGAGGATAAGCTGAGTACGAGGTACATGGGTCCGTTCCGGGTTGTGGAACGTGTGGGACCAGTTGCTTATCGGTTGGAGCTGCCTCCGATTATGGAGAAATTCCATGATGTGTTTCACGTTTCGAAACTCAGGAGATGCTTGCATGCTTCTGAGGAGGTAGCAGTGACGATTCCTGCAGATCTTCAGCCAAATCTGACTGTTGGGATGAGGCCGGTTAGGATTCTTGAGAGAAGTATCAAGGTTCTGCGCCGGAAGAGAGTGCCGTTGTTGAGAGTCTTGTGGGACTGTGACGGTATTCAGGAGGAGACTTGGGAACCAGAGGCAAAGATGAAAACGAAGTTCAAGAAGTGGTTCGAGAAGCAAGCAGAAGAGTGAATTCGTTTTCCTTGTGGTTTCCAGTTTCAGTTTTTGGTGTTGTGATCACCGTGTGTGGTGAGGTTTTTGGTTGTGGATTTTTGTATTTTCATTAAAGTTGTAATGATTATGACATTTTTCCAGTGAATAAGAAAGTGTTTTCTTATGTGTTTGACTTTGAGAGTCATGTGTTTGTGGTTAGAGAACCTCGGAATGGAAGTTTTATTGCGGATAGGACTTGCCAGTTCCGGTGGCGACTCTAACGGTTAGTGTGTGTGTGTGTGAGAGAGTCTCGGAATAGAAGTTTTACGGTAGTTAGAACTGTCTAGTTCCGGAGAGACTCTGCGGGGACATCCGAGGTGAGGGATGGTCCGGGTGATCTGTGAGGATCACGATTGTGATGGTATTCCGGGAGGGGAATATCATGTGAGACCTTAGGAGGTAGTTCCGGTCAGAGGTGCATTATAGACGTTAGGAATTGATTGCATAGCTCAGAGTTAGACCTCGGTCTTTCTTGGAGATTAGTTTCTGGCAGATCTTGAGAGATGCGTCTCTCCGGGGGACAGTGGGTTCCCCGCATACCGATCGTTCGTCAGGACTGCGCGGACTGAGATCGTGAGGCTATGGAGATAGTTTGGGAGGTTGCGACCTCTGGCAGATCTCTGCATACCGAGAGCTTGATAGACTGTGTGTCTTGATGGATTGAGGTGTGTGGAGATGATTGAGTATCGAACACCATCAGGACTGCGCGGACTGAGGTGGGTTGATACTAGACACCTAGAGCTGAGGGGTGACGATCCCAAAGCTAGATGGTGGTTATGAGCTATGGGCAATCAATGTCTGAGACGGGTCTATGTGCATAGGACGGTGGTGAACCTCGGGAAGGTCTGGGAGATGTAGTCTCCGATGTTGCTGGCGGGTTAGGCCAGGGTAGATTGGTCGGTAGTGTTAGAGGATTCGAGGACGAATCCAGTTTTAATGGGGGAGAATTGTGACGCCCGTAAACCATTTTTTTGGTAAAATGGAGGGGCTGTCGATCGACACACTTGTTGTCTGTCGATCGACAGGGCTCTTAAGGGCTGTCGATTGACATACCTAGTGGTTGTCGATCGACAGGTGCTCGAATTGGCTGGTTTTCTGGTTCGATTTAAGTCGTTCAATTGGACCGGGCCGGTTTGGGTAAACCTTAGGGCTTCGTATATAAGGCTTTTTGGCCGCATTTGAGCGAACCAAAGTCCCAAAATCAGAAACAAAGAGTTTTGAGAGGAGTTTCTCTTGTTCCTGATAGTTTGTGGATTAGGGTTTCGTTCTTGATCGATTTGAAGAGGAATTTCGTGGTGATTGTAGCTGAATCTGTTTCTAGCCTCATTATCCAGCAAATTCTATCCGAAAATCTAAGGTGAGTGCGTGACCATGGCTTCTGGGCCGGTGGATTCGTTAGGGTTGTATGGTGGTAGGTTAAAACTGGTTGATTGTGATGATTGATGTTGTTTCTGTGTGTTTTGTGGTGTATGGATTGTTGGATTGTGTTTGTGGTGCAGGTTTCGTGTTATCGCAGGGGAGGAATCGGTCCGAGAGGATAATTGATCGATCTCCTATGAATCTGCGACGGCCTGTCGATCGACAGCACCTATGTGTGTCGATCGACAGGGGTCACACGAGAGCTGTCGATCGACACCTAGAGGTTGTGTCGATCGACAGGTGATCGAGGAGCTGTCGATCGACACCTAGAGGTTGTGTCGATCGACAGGGTCCTGTGGAGCTGTCGATCGACAGGCACCGTGGGTGTGTCGATCGACAGGGTCCAGTTGAGCTGTCGATCGACAGGCACCGTGGGTGTGTCAATCGACAGGTCTGAACAGGGGTGTCGATCGACACCTAGTGGTAGTGTCGATCGACAGGCCGCCTGTTGGGCTGTGGTTGAGCCGTGTTGTTGTGTTTGTTTCGTGTGTTGTTTGATGCGTGTTTGCCTGAGCGGATCCATCGCGTCTGTGTGCGCAGTCGTAGATGGGAGGACCGTCTCACTGGGTATTTATGATAATACTCACGCATCTCTTTTTTCCATGTGATGCAGGTAAAGGCAAATTGTGATCGTGGAATCATGGCAACGAAGAGGGAGATGATCTAGGGTCTCGGTTTCGTGCTGTGTGGTTTTATTGCTTTCCATTTCTGTTTTAGAACTCCGCTAGGTTGCTGGTTTTATTGTATTGGAATTGTTATTGGAAGTGTGTTGAACTGGTTTAGTATTTTTAATGAAATGGAGTACTTGGTTATTATTGTGTTATCCGCTGTTGATTATTTTCTTGAGTTGCTTGGTTGTTGAGGATAGCATTTATGGGAATGCTAATCCGAGACCAAGGGTTTAATTGTTTTAAAAAAAAAAAAAACGGGTCGGGTCGTTTCAGATAGTAAAGACCATCAACTTGTGATGGAATCAACATAAATGCCTTAATAGAACCATGAATACTAGTGAGTAAACCGAGTCTATTAAGGGCAGTAGCTCTAGTTTTAGAATAACCTAGAGTTTGTGTACTTGAGAAGAAGGGTTTAGAATCATTAATCTAGAGTGAAGAAAAACAGACTATAAAGACTTTAGAGAGTGTTTAGAATAGAGAGAATGTAAGATAGTTAAATGATTAAGGTTGTAACCAAGAGAAAATGGGCGAGACCAAGCTTGTATAAGCTTGGTCTCTCTCTCTTGGTTCCAATGAGTAACACTTAAACTGATTTAACTTCTAATTCCTACTACAAGATATTTCCAGAATTTTTTCTTTATTATTCTGAATTGTTGTGTTACAAATGAAGGATGCAAGTATTTATAGAAGCAAATCAGAGTGTGTGTGTGTATGACCAGATCTCCAACGGCTCTATTGTGTTTTCAAGAGTGAAAGGGACATAAAGAGAAGTTGGTGAGAGCTTGTCATCTAGCTGTGATAGTGAGAGGTGGTGTGGACCACTTTACTTGGTTTCTTCCTTCTCCAAATCTGATCCTTTCCTCTAACGGTCATAATCCTCTTTGTCTCTCCATATTTGTTTAAACACATGTGTCCAAAGACTCCTTTATTTAGCATGTGTATGGGTTGTACTTGGTGCGGATTGTACTAGTCCGTACAAGTCCGTACAGTCCGTACACAACCCGCAAAATGCACATCTTCTTCACAGTCTGGATTGTACTTTGATGTGTATGTGTACTTCTCTATTCAGAACGTACAGTTTGTACAATCCGTACAATCCGACCCGAAATATGCACTTTGATCAATGGGATAGACTAATTGGCTGAGGCTTGATTTGGAGATGTTCGGCCTCTTCCTTGTGTACTTTCGGCCAATCTCTCCTTTTATGCTTCCTCTCTAATACTCCCCCGCAAGCTTGGTCGTCGAGACGCCATAGGCCAACGGCCAAAGGACCAAAGGCCAAGATTGCCAACCGCAAATGACTACCTCATTAAAAACCTCAACAAGGAAAAACCTCTTGGGATAAAACCTTGCTAAGGGAAAAAGAGTATAGCCTTTACAGTGGATTGATGTATCTTGACCCCGGTTTGAATATAAGCTAATTTAGAACCGGCGCTCTTCTTCCAAGTGCTTCATTTCATTTCTTAGCTTTTCTTGACTTGATTTCACTCTTTATGGACCTCTTTGTTTCATCTAGTGCTTCTTTAGAGTATGTCCACGCATTCCTCCTTCCCTTTAAGCTTCATCATTAGATTTAAAGAGAAATTTTAAAGTATATGTCGTGGGGATTAAGAAACACATAAATGAAATCATAGAGTTTGCAAATGAGAGATTTAAAGCCTAAGAAACAAACTTGGACTAAGATAATGGTTTTAACAAGTTTAAAATGGGATAGAGTTTAAAGAGTAGCCTTTTTGTAAGTGAACAAGGCTTGCTTGATGTGGCTCTTTTGAGGTTTCAATTCTTCATGTGTGTACCCATAGAGACTTCCTCTTTCGATCACAACTTTGAATGAAATCGCCTTATTTGAGTCTCGCCATATGCAGCCTTGTTTCATCCTTCCTTGACACCATTTTCCTTCTTGTTTTATGCACCATTCTTTGCATCTAAGACCTCGCTTCTTAAATCACCTATAAGGGATTTCAGAAAACAATGAGAGATAAGTATAGTTTAGATGACAAGTTAGTTAGCTAAACAAAGGGAAAAAATGTCTTTTTAAATACTTATTCATAGCTTAATCAAATTGAACCAAACTAAGCTACTGATTTTATTTTAACCATAGCTTACTGGTTTTAGCAATTCAATACCAATTGATTTAAAGCATATGAACTTCAATTTGCAAATTCAGTTTGCAATCCAATTTATTAACCACTCCTAGGCTTTCTAATCTACTGATTTTAGCAAACTAAAACAGTTCCAAGTGAATTTCAATTGTCTAAGCATATTGAAATAGATTAAGGTATAGAAATAGCCTGATTTTGTTTGGAGTTTCTTTGATTAGGCTGAGAGTTTGAATCTTCAACTCCCCTGCAACTTTAGGCTCCCACAAACGCTTTGGATTAATTCATAGTCTACCACCAACTTGCCTCTCCACTAGAACTTCCACCATAGCCACCGTACGAACTGCTATCATCAGGTCAGCCTCTTCGGTCTGCCTCTTCAAGTCAGCTCGGTTAAACTAGGTTGGGCTTGTCTTGTGGTCTCTGAAGCTTGATGGTTATCTTGATCAAATTCCAAGCTTACTGTTGTGCCTTCTTAGAGAATAATGTATAAAAACGAAAAATAAAGAGAATTTAGAGAATTATAGAGATTATAGAGAATATGAAGTATTTAGAGAGTTTGTAATAAGAGATTTAGAGTATAAGTATAATTAAAGAGAACGGAGAATAAGAGAATATAAATTTTGGACATTGACAAGAGTTTGCTCTTTGTTTATCCTTCAACATCTCTCATTTTTGGGTACTTCAAATATTCATCATGAACTTTGAAGAAAACCAGTAACAATCAAGAGTGTTTTATCGAGTTTTGCTCAAGATTTCTTATGGACAGAGAACACCAATAATCACAAGACTATGATGTTTCAATGGCTGGAACGGAATGGAACCGATGGAAAATTGATTTCCCCACCGGTTAAACTTAAGCATTCACGGATTAACACATGGTCAAGGTGTTTCCTGTGAGCTTTAATTAACAATGACCACGAAAATAACACAAAGGTTAGTGTTTCTCATGGTTTGAAACAAAGGAAACGAAAACAGCTCATGGAACAATCCATAGACAAGGATTTCCGTAGAGCTTCTAGGATCTATTTCCCTCCCTCAAGCTTGGTCTAGGATCTCCAATCAAGACCAGAAACAAACAAAATCCAAGCTTGCACAACAAATGGAAGAGAATAGAATAAAAACAGAGAACTTCACTATTATCCTCTTCTTTGAGTCATTGAACAAAGTGAAGAACACAAAAACAGAATGAGAATTGAGTTTTAGATGGAACCAAGAGAACCTTGCTCTATGATACCATGTTGGAATATATGAGAGTTTGCTCATATCTAGAGAGGAGACAATCAACTTTTGATTGAATCCCCTTAACCCACACAAAGTGACTCATTCTCAAGAGATAGTAAAGACCATCAACTTGTGATGGAATCAACATAAATGCCTTAATAGAACCATGAATACTAGTGAGTAAACCGACTCTATTAATGGCAGTAGCTCTAGTTTTAGAATAACCCAACAATTAGTAACACAACACTATGAGTTTGTGTACTTGAGAAGAAGGGTTTAGAATCATTAATCTAGAGTGAAGAAAAACAGAATATGAAGACTTTAGAGAGCGTTTAGATTAGAGAGAATGTAAGATAGTTAAATGATTAAGGTTGTAACCAAGAGAGAATGGGTGAGACCAAGCTTGTATAAGCTTGGTCTCTCTCTCTCTTGGTTCCAATGAGCAACACTTAAACTGATTTAACTTCTAATTACTACTACAAGATATTTCCAGAATTCTCTCTTTATTATTCTGAATTGTTGTGTTACAAATGAAGGATACAAGTATTTATAGAAGCAAATCAGAGTGTGTGTGTATGACCACATCTCCAACGGCTCTATTGTGTTTTCAAGAGTGAAAGGGACATAAAGAGAAGTTGGTGAGAGCTTGTCATCTAGCTGTGATAGTGAGAGGTGGTGTGGATCACTTTACTTGGCTTCTTCCTTCTCCAAATCTGATCCTTTCCTCTAACGGTCATAATCCTCTTTGTCTCTCCATATTTGTTCAAACCCATGTGTCCAAAGACTCATTTATTTAGCATGTGTTTGGGTTGTACTTGGTACGGATTGTACTAGTCCGTACACAACCCGCGAAATGCACATCTTTCTTCACAGTCTGGATTGTACTTTGGTGTGTATGTGTACTTCTCCGTTCAGTCCGTACAGTTCATACAATCCATACAATCCGACCCAAAATATGCACTTTGATCAATCAGATAGAATAATTGGCTGAGGGTTGATTTTGAGATGTTCGGCCTCTTCCTTGTGTACTTTCGGCCTCTCTCTCCTTTTATGCTTCCTCTCTAATAGTTCCAAGAGGACCAAATGGTGGTTTCTATCATTCATAACTCCCTTGAAGCCTCTCTCCTTGAGGCGTACTCTTACTGTGAGACCGCCAAGGAATTATGGGATACACTCTATAAACTGTTTGGAAACACTTCAAACTTGAGCCGAGTGTTTGAAGTGAAGAAAGCTATTAATGATCTCAGCCAAGAAGACATGGAGTTTACTAAACATTTTGGGAAATTGAGATCTCTTTGGGCTGAGCTTGAAATGCTTAGGCCAAGCTCAGTGGACCCGGTGGTACTCAATGAGAGGCGTGAAGAAGATAAGGTCTTTGGCCTTCTCATGACTCTCAACTCAAACTACACAGATCTCATCAAGCATATGCTGCGAGCAAACAAACTGCCGAGTCTTGAAGAAGTGTGTGCTCAAATTCAAAAGGAACAAGGCTCACATGGCCTCTTTGGTGGAAAAAGAGAGCTGATCACGGCCAACAAAGGTGTATATAAGCCAGAGGACCGAAAGACTTGGGTGTGTGACTACTGCAAGAAGAAAGGCCATACCAAGGACAAGTGCTGGATTTTACATCCCCATCTTAAACCAAACAAGTTTAAGGACCAAAGGGCAAATCTCTCACATGAACAAAGTGATGAACCAAACCAGTGTAGCTCCTCCTCTCACGAAGATGGCACAGCCACAGCCAGTGTTGCATCCCACGATTTTGTGAGGAAAACTGATCTAGACGCTCTCATCAAAGCCATTGGATCCTTAAAGGAGTCCGGTACCACATTCTTTACTCATAAATCTAACAAATTCTATAGTTGTTGATTCTAGAGCATCTCATCATATGATTTGTAATGCAAATCTTCTTAACAACATAGAACCTGCTCTAGGAAATGTGGTAATAGCAAATGGTGATAAAATTCCAATTAAAGGCATTGGAAATATGAAATTGTTTGATAAAGTTTTTAAAGCATTTTACATGCCAACATTTATATCAAACTTATTATCAATTAAAAGAGCCACTTCTGATTTGAATTGTTATGCTATCTTTAGTCCTAATGATGTTTTTTTCCAGGATATTAAGACTAATAGAGTCCTCGGAAAAGGAGTAGTCAAGGATGACTTATATGTGCGGGAAGACAATGAACCAACTTCTTTACTATCTACTTCATTTAGCTCAATTCTGGTTGATACTAATAGTGCTATTTGGTATGCAAGATTAGGCCACCCTCATTCTCGGGCTTTAGGATTAATGTTACCTAGTATTTCGTTTAAAAATGATGAATGTGAAGCTTGTATACTTGGTAAACATTGTAAATCGGTGTTTCCCAAGTCTTCAACTATTTATGAAAACTGTTTTGATTTAGTGCATTCTGATGTTTGGACCTTACCTTGTGAATCAAGAGAACATCATAAATACTTTGTCACATTCATAGATGAAAAATCGAAATACACATGGGTTACATTATTACCATCAAAGAATAGGGTGCTAGAGGCATTTACTAACTTTCAAACTTATGTTACTAATCATTACAATGCTAAGATTAAAATTTTCAGAAGTGATAATGGTGGAGAATATACAAGTGATGCCTTCAAACAGCACCTAGCAATGCATGGAATTATCCATCAAACTAGCTGTCCATACACACCACAACAAAATGCAGTGGTAGAAAGGAAAAATAGACACTTGATGGAAGTAGCACGGTCTATGATATTCCACCACAACGTTCCAAAGAAGTTTTGGAGTGATGCATTAGTCTCAGCATGCTATCTGATCAACCGCACTCCTACCAAAACTCTAGACGATTTATCTCCATTTGAGGTACTAAACAAAATCAAACCATCTATTAACCACTTACGCGTGTTTGGATGTGTGTGTTTTGTTTTGATACCAGGAGAAACAAGAAACAAGCTCGAAGAAAAGAGTGTAAAAGCTATGTTCATAGGATACTCTACTACTCAAAAGGGGTACCAATGTTATAATCCGGAAACAAGAAAAGTCCTTTTATCTCGGGATGTGAAGTTTGTGGAATCAAAGGGGTTTTACGAGGAAAGAGATTAGAATAATCTACAAGATTTGTCTCACACCACGTCTGACCGAGCCACAAACCTTAGACGGATATAAACACTCGGAATTGCTATACCAAAAGAAAATGCGGCTGGAACCATTCCGGGTTCTCCATCTCGAGTGGAAACTACTACTGATGAAGTTACTCCCCTTGAGCATGAGGGAGGCAGTACTATAAATGAGGAAGTCCATGATCAAGGTATAAATGAGCAAGTCCATGATCAAGGTGAATCCACATTTCAAGAAGACTCGGATAGTGTAGAATCAACTCAAGTAGAGCAGCTACCACAACTGGCTCCATTAAGGAGAAGTCCACGGCTGGAATCAATTCAAGAGGAACAATCTCAACCGAAACCATAACCAGTCACTTTAAGAAGAAGTGAATGGCCGAGATCTGACCCATCAACTTGGAAGGACAAAAGGGTCTACTACAACAGCAATGCAGTAGCTCATCCGATTCAAGCAGTTTGTACTCTAGCTCACATTCCTCAAGAGCATCAAGTCCTCATTGGTATACTTTATCAAGGCCAAATTCCAGCAAGTTATGAAGAAGCTAAGCAACACAAAGTGTGGAGAGAGGCAGTCAGTGAAGAACGCAAAGCTATGGAGATAAATCATACTTGGGATGAAGCTGAGTTACCTAAAGGAAAGAAGGCTGTGAGTTCTAAGTGGGTATTCACAATCAAGTATCTAAGCAGTGGGAGATAGAAAGACACAAGGCGAGACTAGTGGCCAGAGGCTTTACACAAACTTATGGAGAGGATTACAATGACACATTTGCTCCGGTAGCCAAGTTGTACACTGTGAGAGTTATACTATCCTTAGCTGCAAACTTGGAGTGGGATCTATGGAAAATGGATGTGAAGAATGCATTTCTTCAAGGAGAACTAGAGGATGAATTGTATATGACTCCTCCACCGGGACTTGAAGATTCAGTTACACCGGGAAAGGTTTTCAGGCTCAGAAAGGCCATTTATGGTTTGAAACAATCACCGAGAGCTTGGTACCACAAGCTAAGTGTGACCTTGAGAGATAGAAGATTCAAGAAGTTAGAATCGGATCATACTCTATTCACATTACAAAGCAAAGAAGGTATTGTTGTCATTCTCGTTTATGTAGATGATATTATCATCTCCGGGAATTACAAGGTAGGTATTCAAGATGCTAAGTCTTATCTCAAATCAGTTTTTGATATTAAAGATCTTGGAGAACTAAAATACTTTCTCGGTATAGAAGTATGTCGCTCTAAGGAGGGACTCTTTGTATCACAAAGAAAGTACATTCATGATCTCTTGAGTGAAACAGGAAAGCTGAATTCAAAGTCAGCCAAAACACCCCTAGAAGAAGGCTACAAAGTAGAATGAGAGGGGGAGTTGGAAGATGGATTATTTGAGGATGTAAAGCAATACCGAAGATTGGTTGGTAAGCTTATTTATTTAACCATTACGAGACCCGACTTGTGAATCAGGTTAGCCAACATATGCAAAGCCCCAAGATATACTATTGGAACATGGTGGAACGGATCCTAAGATACCTCAAAGGAACTCCATGTCACGGCATTTGGATGGGATGCAATGGAAGCTCAGAAATTGTAGGATATTGTGATACTGATTGGGCAGGAGATAGAAGGGATAGAAGATCTATAACTCGATATTGTACCTTCATTGGAGGAGATTTGGTAACTTGGAAGACAAAGAAGCAAAAGGTGGTTTCATGCTCTAGCGCGGAGGCTGAGTATAGAGCCATGAAAAAACTCACAAACGAGCTCACTTGGATCAAGGCCATTCTCAAAGACCTCAACATTGAATCTCAAGACCCAATAACGATGCACTGCGACAACCAAGCAGCAATACACATTGCCTCAAATTCGGTGTTCCATGAGCGAACGCAACACATTGAAGTGGACTACCATAAAGTGAGACAAGCCGTAGAGAAAGGACTGATCCTGCCATGCTATACAAGAAGTTCTGATTAGCTGGCCGACATATTCAGTAAGGCAGCAACCTTGAAGGTGTGTGATTTTATTCATCCAAAGCTCTGACTTATAGAGATCAATTAAGCCATAGAGTTCATTCTCTTTTTCCTTAAGTGTGTTTTTGTCCCACGTGGTTTTTTTTTCACACTAAAGTATATTCTCTAGTTAGAGAGAACACATACACTAGTACGTTTTTGGGGAGGCTTTGGAGAGTCAAATTAGCATGGAATTAGATGAAATTTAGTATCCTGGTCGTTCATTGAGTATGCTTTCCAACGAAGCTTGAAACGTTTGATTTGGAGCTATATTGAAGAAGTTACAACTGAATACCCGTTGCACCCTCCAAACGAGTCGAACTACCCCGTTCATGGACCATATGTTCAACCGTTCAAGAAAACAAGCTCAGACATCACCATTCAACACGAATAACATTTCACTAGGGGAATATTCAACATGGGTCGAAAAAAGTCTCATGGATTGAAAGATCTTCTTACGATCTTTGTTTAGTGACCAAAACGACTATACCAAGTCCGATTCTCGAACCGTTTAGAATCAGATTTTTGAACTATAACAAGAACAATTTTGGTAATGAAAGAGTTAGATCCAACGAAATTAGCCATCACAAGTCACTATATCTTCATTATTATCATATATTCTCGAGTTAGAGAGAACATATACACTAGTACGTTTTTGGGGAGGCTTTGGAGAGTCAAATTAGCATGGAATTAGATGAAATTTAGCATCCTGGTCGTTCACTGAGTAAGCTTTCCAACGAAGCTTGAAACGTTTGATTTGGAGCTATATTAAAGAAGTTACAACCGAATAACCCGTTGCACCCTCCAAATGAGTCGACCTACCCCGTTCATGGACCATATGTTAAACCGTTCAAGAAAACAAGCTCAGACATCACCATCCAACACGAATACCATATAACTTGGGGAATATTCAACATGGGTCGAAAAAAGTCTCATTGATTGAAAGATCTTCTTACGAGCTTTGTTTAGTGACCAAAACGTTTATACCAATTTCGATTCTCAGACCGTTTAGAATCAGCTTTTCGAACTATAACAAGAACAATTTTGGAAATGAAAGAGTTAGATCCAACGAAATTAGCCATCACAAGTCACTATATTGTCATTATTAACGTATATTCTTGAGTTAGAAAGAAAACATACACTAGTACGTTTTTGGGGAGGCTTTGGAGAGTCAAATTAGCATGGAATTAGATGAAATTTAGCATCCTGGTCGTTCATTGAGTAAGCTTTCCAACGAAGCTTGAAATGTTTGATTTGGAGCTATATTGAAGAAGTTACAACTGAATAACCCGTTGCACCCTCCAACCGAGTCGAATTACCCCGTTCATGGACCATATGTTCAACCGTTCAAGAAAACAAGCTCAGACATCACCATTCAACACGAATACCATATCACTAGGGGAATATTCAACATGGGTCGAAAAAAGTCTCATGGATTGAAAGATCTTCTTACGAGCTTTGTTTAGTGACCAAAACGACTATACCAAGTCCGATTCTCGGACCATTTAGAATCAGCTTTTTGAACTATAACAAGAACAATTTTGGTAATGAAAGAGTTAGATGCAACAAAATTATCCATCACAAGTCACTATATTTTCATTATTAACGTATATTCTCGAGTTAGAGAGTACACATAAACTAATACGTTTTTGGGGAGGCTTTGGAGAGTCAAATAAGCATGGAATTAGATGAAATTTAGCATCCTAGTCGTTCATTGAGTAACCTTTCCAACGAAGCTAGAAACGTTTGATTTGGAGCTATATTGAAGAAGTTACAACCGAATAACCCGTTGCAGCCTCCAAACAAGCCGAACTACCCCGTTCATGAACCATATGTTCAACTGTTCAAGAAAAAAGCTCATACAACACCATACACCACGAGTACCGTATAACTAGGGCAATACTTAACATGGGTCGAAAAAAGTCTCGTGGATTAAAAGATCTTCTTACGAGCTTTGTTTAGTGACCAAAACGAGTATACCAATTTCGATTCTCGGACCGTTTGGAATAAGCTTTTTGAACTATAACAAGAATAATTTTTGTAATGAAAGAGTTAGATCCAACGAAATTAGCCATCACAAGTCACTATATCTTCATTATTTATGTATATTCTCGAGTTAGAGAGAACACACACTCGTACGTTTTTGGGGAGGCTTTGGAGAGATAAATAAGCATGGAATTAGATAAAATTTTGCATCCTGGTCGTTCATTGAGTAAGCATTCCAACAAAGCTTGAAACGCTTGATTTGGAGCTATGTGGATGCCGAAAATCGCACAATTAGATTTGTAAGGGTTTCGAGAGGAAGTTGAGATTTCTGCGTTAAGCTACGAAATAGAAAACGATGAGCAAAGAAAAACTAGGGTTTGTTATTGCTTTGTATTGCTTTTGTGAATAAAGTTGCGGATCCCTTTCTCAAAGGATGTACATCGATATATATACTCGACTAGGTCGGTTTTGGGTTACAACAAGATAAGGAAACTATCCTAATTCTTCGGGACTCGTCTCGATCCTCTTTCCTTATTGAGTTTATCTTCTCGAAGAACAAGGAAGTTTTCCTTATTTCGCCGATGATCTCTCCTTCTGAAGGCGGCTTCCCTCGAGGGCTTCTCCTAATGGGCTAGACTTGTTCTGAACTCGTCAGCCCGATAGGCATGCCACTCCTAGCTACTAACCTGCTCTTCAGAAAAGACTCTCCTCGGCGAAATGTAGTTGATCCCGTTTAACCAGAAATATGCAAGGCCTTTCGTTTAGCAGATTTCGCCTAAGCGGTTTGGCTGCCAGATTTTGCCTAAGCGGTTTGGCTGCCAGATTTCGCCTTAGCGGTTTGGCTGCCAGATTTCGCCTAAGCGGTTTGGCTGCCAAATTTCGCCTAAGCGGTTTGGCTTGCTCAGCCAAAACTGAACCAGGCAGCTCGGCCAAAACTGCCAGGGCGGTTCGGTCAAAACTGCCCGGACGGGCTCGGCCAAAACTGCCTAGGCGTTCGGCCAAACCTGTCTGGGCGGTTCGGCAAAAACTGCCTAGGCGGTTCGGCAAAAACTGCCTAGGCGGTTCGGCAAAAACTGCCTAGACGGTTCGGCCAAACCTGTCTGACCGGTTCGGCCAAACCTGTCTGGGCGGTTCGGCCAATTGCCCTGGTTTGGCCAAACTTTTCCCGGCTAGGCCAAATTTGGCCTAACTCACAAATTTGACAGCGACAGTGTATTTGGCTGTTTGGTTAGTTCGCATGCTCGACAACTCAACCATATCACAGCGCTTTTGTCGTTACCGACTGTTGTTCTCGGGGGAGGGACTTCCGACCCTAACAGTTAGCCCCCCAGCCCGTTAGTATGATAATAGTAGCGGGGCGGTAACTTGTCCAAGTAAAGAGAACAACAGTTATAAATCTTTACCGTAGTAAATACTTTGAAGAGACCGATGTGATGTTTTGACCGGGGTCTCGTTCCGTCTGATGAATATTTCCAGTGTTGCCGAAAATAAAAGACACTGGCATCTCTGAAATGTACTGGCTTTCACGTTTCTCGAGGTAAAGTGATTTTCTCTTATAAAACCAAGTTTTCTCCTCATTTTCACCTCATATCTCTTATCTCCACTCTCTCTCTAGAAGGTACCCTCTCTCTCTCTTAATGTTAGATTGACTTCTTTTTTTTTTTTTTTTTTTTTTTTTCGCCGAACCGGTTTTTGAAACCGGAATTTGGCCGAACCTGGCTCTTCTTTTGGCCGAGGGGAACTTTTTTGGCCGAGCCGGAGTTTTGGCCGAGGAGGACCTTTTAGCCGAGGAGGATTTTTTCGTGGAGGAGGAGTTTTGGTGAAGCGATTTTGCCGAAGGGGAGAGTTTCGCCGAACCGGGTCTTTTTGCCTAACCGGGTCGTTTCGCCAAACCGGTCTTGCGCCAATTTCGCCGAACCGGATCATTTCGCCGAACCGGTCTTGCGCCAATTTCGCCGAGCCGGGTCGTTTCGCCGAACCGGTCTTGCGCCAATTTCGCCGAGCCGGGTTCGCTTTTGGCCGAATCGGTCTTGCTCCTTTTCGCCGAACCGGACCCATTTAACCGAAATTTGGCCGAAGACCTTCGATTTCGCCGAACCAGTCCAAAACCGAGATTTGGCCGAAGACCTTTGATTTCGCCGAACCGGTCCAAAACCAAGATTTGGCCGAAGAACTTCGATTTCGCTGAACCGGTCCAAACCGAGATTTGGCCGAAGGGACGTTGAAGCGGGTTTTGGCCGAACCGGTTTGCGTTTTTGTCGACGAGGTGTTCTCGAAGGATTTTGGCCGAAGACATTGAATCGAGATTTCGCCGAACCAGTCCAAAACTGAGATTTGGCCGAACCGGTCCAAAACTGAGATTTGGCCGAACCGGTCCAAAACTGAGATTTGGCAAAACCGGTTTGCCGAACCGGTCAGTAGCGTTTTGGCCGAAGGAGTTTAGAATTTTGGCCGAACCGATCCGAACCGTTTTCGCTGAGGGGGACTCGAAAAAGAGTTCGCCGAACCGGTCCCAAACCGGAGTTTGGCCGAAGCGGATTCCTCGATGTATTTTCGTCGAACTGGTTGAGGAGTCCCTTGGATGGATCCTTACCCCGTTTTGCCAGAGTTTGACGAGATTCCTTTCGTAGTTAAGTCTGAAGGATACGAGTGGCCTGCGGAAGCAGTCTTGACTCAAGAACAAGAGGAAAAATTCCTCCACGTCCTTCACGCAGAGAAGAAAGCGCGTCGAGAGCGACAAGGAATGAAGTATAAGAAACGGGGGAATCCTGATCCCCCAAGTTCCACCTTATGCTCAGCAGAATCGTTAGACAAACTCAGGACCGAGTTCGAAGTTCCCAATGAAGTTGAGTTTAGTGTCCCAAGGTCCTCTGATCGAGCTGACGATCCTCCCCCGGGCTACTTTACTATGTATGAGAATTCTCTCGAGGAATGCTTTCTCACTTTCCCAATCCCATCGGTGATCCTTGACTATTTCTGGAGACACAAGATAGCCCTTGCTCAGGCGACCCCTTGAGGTATTCGACACTTGGTAGGAATACTGGTTCGGGGCATAGAATGTCACCAAGAAATCACCGTCTACCATTACCTGAATCTATTGAAGATTGGTAGCAGGGGTATGGTTGGGAATGATATGATCGTTGCCATCGGAGCTCACGTTGGTTGTCTGGTTATCGATGATCACCCTACCAAGGATAGGCATTGGATCAACTACTTCTTCTATGTCAAGATTTCCGAAGCATCTGTGGGTGATCAATGGCTTGAGAAAGTAGTTACGCGATGGAGATATCGCGGTAGCTAGTTGTCATTCAGTCTTAGTCTAGGACTTTCCTTTCGCTTGCCGTCTTTGTTTTTAGGAAACACTTGAATCCTAACCTTGATCTTTGTTTATGTTTCGTGCAGGTCCGTCCGGATTTCCACCCTGCCCAGACGGTTTGTTCACTGACTTCCTTTCCGCGGTTAGATTCGAGCGGCATCTCTGTTTTTGGGAGAGGACATTCCATTTTCAAAGAGTCAAACGAGCGATGGGATACTTGTCTTTTCGTGAAGAGATGGCAGCTCAGGAGCGTGCGCAGGCTGAGAATTTGGCGGCTGGCGTCGAAACTAACCCTGCTGGAGGGCAAGAAGGTGGAGTCCAAGACCAGCCGATCGTTAGCGGTGAGATCTCCGAGGTTCCCCAGGAGAAGCCGAAGAAAAGTAGCCGTTCAAAGAAATCCCCAAGGGTTCCTGTTTCCGACGGAGTCCCCTCCTCCGAGGCAGGAGCTTCCGCTTCAGGCACTGCTCTCGAGCAAGACGGGGAATCTCACAGCGCTCGGCGGCATAAAAAGAGATCTCGTCGAAGTTCAAGCGTTGGCCAGGTTCAGAACCCTGTTCGTGCGGTCCTCACCGATGGAATTTCGGAGAGTGTGATTGATGACTCGAAGACGGCCGCATGGTTTGCGAACATCTAGTATCACGATAGTGATGGACCTCTTCCCGCTGAGCTACTCGCAGATCCCGACTTTGGGTTGATGTCTCGCCACGGATCCAGGGTATGTCCGTAACACGCAATTCCTTCAAGTGAGTTTCAAAAGGTTTTTTGAGGAGATTTTTCTAAGTGCTTAAACTCTTTCTCTTTGGTCCTTCAGCACTTCGCCGCCGCGAACAGGCTAGCCCAGAAGCTTTACGATCGTGGAGAACTTTCCAGGAAATCGTGCTCAGACGCTCAGACTCGATTAGGAATTGAAATGGAACACAGAAAGAGTGTGGAGTCCGAGTTGCAGGCCTATCAGCGGAGATGCGTTGAGGCGGAAGAGCGTGCCATTGAGGAAAGTGCTAAGGCATCGATACTCCAGCGGCAACTAGCTGACGAGAAGACCGGCATAGCTTCCAGGATTAAGCGTGCGACCAAGGCTGCGATGCGCACTTTTGCCACCAAGTTCCAAGGCAAGATCGACCGTGCCAAAGAGAAGATCAGGGCCCTTGGCGGGAACCCAAAGAAGAAACTACTGCAGCTAGTTCAAGTCGAGGCGAACATTGAATTTGCTAGAATTCTGCGCGAGGCCCTGACTCGTTTGACGCTGAAGTAGCCAGAACCGAGGCTTGGTTACCAAATGTTGCTGGCGGCGATGTGGAATTTGACTGTTTTTTTGCTGGATTAGACTCTGACTTGGTCATATCACCTATCTCTTCCGACTCATCAGGTACTGCCCGGGACAATGTGTCGCTCGAGACTTTGGCCACGGACGTGGGTGTCCGGAATTTCGACGGATCAATGACAAATGAGCTCGGAGTGAACCATGATGATGATGAGTATGTTAACATTGAAGACTAAGGCTCCGCAGGATGAGCCGTCTCTTGTTCCTTTTTCGGCTTTGCTTTCCTTTCCCTAAAACTGCCCTTGTGGCAATGTCTTTGCTTCTGTTTTTCTTTTTGTGTGTTTATGCCTTGCGTTGTGTCATGATGTAAGGCAATCTATGTACGAGACTTTCATGACATGTTACCTTGCCGCATGGTTTAGTTTTAGAGGCTCGCTTGGCGGTGTTTTCTGAACACGTCTGTCCAGAAACGATCACGCCTTTTGACTTGACCAACGTGTTGTTGGGTTTTCTGAATGATTATTCGGTGTATAAACCTAAGTAATCATTGGCAGCTGCTTTTTACCAACGTGCTGTTGGGTTTTTGAATGAACGCTCGTGGCCAAAAGGCCAGGAACTGAACATTAGAACCAGCCAGAGTCAAAAGCCCTGAAACTGATCGTTATAACTTATATAACGCGCTTAGGATCCGATGATGGATGTCAATGCGTTCAGGTTTACACATTGTTGCTGTGGCCAGCAGCAACGACAGTGGATTGAACTTGCTCAGAAGAGGCTTCGAATAATCCATTGAAGATGTAAAAGTTGAAGCGATGAGCGTGATTTAAAAATTGGGAGTATATGAGTATACATACCCCACTCCCCCCCCCCCTTTTGACGGAGGAGGGCAACTGAACTCGTCCGAAGACAAGCTGCCTACGTACCCTTTGCAGGGATCAAGTCGCCTCGTAGTTCGTTAATGCACTTACTCCCCCCCCTTTGAGACGGAGGAGGGCAACTGAACTCGTCCGAAGACAAGCTGCCTACGTACTCTTTGCAGGGATCAAGTCGCCTCGTGGTTCAAGGTAGGAGCCTTAGGAGAGGACTAATGATAGTACCTCTTTAAGTGCTTCGCATTCCACGAATGGAGTATTGGCTTGCCGGCCATGGTGGCGAGCTCATAGACGCCGGTACGGACCACGGTGGTGACTTTATAAGGTCCTTCCCAGTTAGCTCCAAGTTTTCCCGCGTTTCGCTCTGCTGTGTTTTGGAAAACTTCGCGTAAGACCAAGTCGCCTTCGCGGAAATGTCTGACTCAAACTTTAGAGTTGTAGTATCGTGCGGCCACATTTTGATAGTTGGCTATCTTGATGAGTGCTTGACTACGCGTTTCGTTAAGGAAGTCCAATTCATCGAACAAAAGCGAATCGTTGAGATCTTCATGTTCTGTTAAGAGACGGCGTCGTGGTCCTGGGGAAGTGATCTCGGAAGGTATGACGCATTCGGTGCCATAGACAAGTGCAAAAGGAGTTTCGCCCATTCCGCGTTTGGGAGTGGTGCGGTGGGACCATAGAACGCCTTCCAGCTCGTCTGCCCAGCGACCCTTCTTTGCGTCCAAACGTTTCTTAAGGCCATCGAGAATCGTCTTATTCATTGCTTCTGCCTGTCCGTTTCCCTGGGGATGGCGAGGAGTAGATTTGTTGAGTCGAATTTTCCACTTGGCGCAGAAGGCCTCGAACCTGTTGGAGATGAACTGAGAACCGTTGTCGGTGATAATTTCGAATGGAATTCCGTGACGACATATGATGTTTCTCCAGACGAAACTTTCGACTTGGGCGTCTTTGATACTTGAGTAAGCTTCAGCTTCCACCCATTTTGAGAAATAATCTGTTAAAAGAAGTAAGAAACGCTTCTGTTTTGACGCATGCAGAGGTCCTACGATGTCCATCGCCCATCTCATGAATGGGTAAGGAGAGGTGACGCAAGAGAGCTTCTCCGTTGGTTGATGAATTTTTGGAGCATGACGTTGGCATCTTTCGCACTTGGCTGAAAACTTAATGCAGTCGTTCACGATGGTAGGCCAGAAGTGGCCATGTCGCTTTATCTTGATTGCCAAGGCTTTGCCTCCTGAGTGATTGCCGCATGACCCGCTGTGTACTTCTTCCATGACTTGTCTGGCCTCTTGTCCCTCTACGCAGGTGAGCAAAGGACCGGAGAACCCGCACCTGTAAATGTTCTCATCTAATAGGACGTATCGAGCAGCTTGCTTCTGTAACTTGCGGGCTGCCCACTTGTTGTTAGGTAGCTCTCCACTAACGATGTAAGCACGGATTTGGTCCATCCAGGGCTTATCGCATCCGTACTCAGGTTCTTCATCAGTTTCCATCGGGACAGATGCGTCTTGATCATGATCTTTCAGCGAGGGGTTGTCAGCGTCCTGGGTATTCTCAGCGTCAGTCATAGGTGTTGTCATTGGCGGATGTGTGGGCTCTGTTTCTTCTGCTGCCTCTATCATCTCCATGTCTTTGGGACTTGTCTCGAGTGATTCAGCAATGGCTTTTTCTTGTCTTGCGGTCTGAGATCGTGTTGAGATAGCGAGCGATGTACCTTGTTGGATGCTGGGAAATTCGATGAACTCCACGGGGATCACTCGCTTCAAAGCCGGATATTTTGGATGAGCTTAAGCGGAGGCAAGGTTTGCCAATGCGTCAGCGTCGACGTTTTCCCCTCGAGGAATTCGTGTTAGCGTAAATTCTTTGAATGTCGAGGCAAGGTCTTTGACTATATTTACGTAGGCTTCCATCCGATCGTCTTTTGTTTCATACTCGCCGCTGAATCGGCTAGTAACTAGCTGTGAATCGCAGAAGGCGTGAACATGTTCGATGTTGAGTCCTTGGGCGAGTCTCATTCCAGCGATGATGGCTTCATACTCTGCTTCGTTGTTGGAGGCTTTGAAGCCTAGACGAAAAGACTGTTCAAGGATCTCGCCTGTTGGCGACGCCAGGCGTATTCCTACTCCAGACCCATTCTTGGATGACGAGCCGTCGACGTGTAGTTCCCAGACACCCGGTCGGACCTCTTTTAGCATTTGATCCTCAGGGAGTTCGATGAGGAAATCTGCCAATACTTGTGATTTGTTGCACGTCCGCCCTCTGTATTCGATGTCGTACTCGCTGAGTTCTATTGCCCACTTGGCTAACCTGCCAGATTGACTTGGGCTATGCAAAACCGAGCGCAAAGGGAAGGTGCTGAGAACTACGATGGTGTGAACTTGGAAATAGGGCCTTAGCTTTCGTGATGCCATGACGGTGGAAAGTGCAAGCTTCTCCAATTGAGGATATCTTGTTTCAGCACTAACAAGCTTGTTTCTCCAAGCTTCTCCAATCGGTGAGAGGCTTGCTGACGTAGAAGATGGGTTTTTGCTCGCCTCGTTCCTCATGCACTAACACAGCACTAACGGCTGTTTCAGAGATAGCGATGTAGAGGAAAAGAGGTTCTCCGGTTATTGGTTTGGCGAGGATAGGCGGTGTTGCTAAATACTCTTTAAGCTGTCTGAAAGCGTCTTCACACTTGTCTGACCACTCAAACTGTTTGTTTCCTCGCAGCGTGTTGTAGAAAGGCAAGCATTTGTCGGTTGATCGTGAGACAAATCGGTTGAGTGCAGCCACTCGTCCAGTTAGTCTCTGTACTTCACGTTTGTTTCTCGGAGATGCCATTTGGATTAGTGCGTCAATCTGCTTTGAATTTGCTTCGATGCCGTGATGGGTGACCAAGTATCCTAGGAATTCTCCAGAGGTAACGACAAATCTGCACTTCGTTGGGTTTAGTTTCATGTCGTAAAGATTGAGCTGATTGAAGCATGCTTCCAGGTGCGAGATGTGATCCTTTTCCTCTAGAGATTTCACTAGCATATCGTCAATATACACCTCCATCGTTTTGCCTAATTGGTCTTGAAACATTTTGTTGACGAGTCTTTGGTATGTTGCTCCAGCGTTTTTCAGGCCGAAAGGCATAACCTTGTTACAGTAGCATCCGCGGTCAGTTATGAAGGCGGTCTTTTCTCTATCTTCGGGATGCATTAGGATCTGGTTATAGCCCGAGAAGGCGTCCATGAATGTCAAAAGTTTGTTCCCTGCTGTTGCTTCCACTAAGCGATCGATGTGAGGTAGAGGGAAACTGTCTTTAGGGCACGCCTTGTTTAGATCCGTGAAATCCACGCAGACACGCCACTTACCGTTCTGCTTTTTTACCACGACTGGGTTGGCGAGCCAATCGGGATATTTGACTTCGGTAATTGATCCTACGCGTAATAGCCTTTCGACTTCATCGTTTACCGCTTTTGCTCGTTCGGGGCCGAGTTTCCTCCTTTTCTGTTTTATTGGTTTGAACGTCGGATCGACATTGAGTTCGTGGCTGGTGACGTTGATGTCTATCCCTGGCATGTCTTCTGCTGCCCAGGCGAAAGTATTGATGTTCTTCCGCAGGAAAGCCACGAGCTCCTTCTTAAGATCTTCATCAAGGGTGGCCCCGATCTCTACGCATCTTTCAGGGTGTTGTTCGTCGATGCATACGGATATCACAGGTTCGCAGGTGGGTCGTTCTTCTTCTACGCGACCTTCTGCAATCTGTAATTGCTATAAGAGGTCAGTCAGGTTTTTCACCTGTTCGGGGCTAGTTCGCGCTCTTTTCCGTGATTTCTGAGGCTCAGGGGCGTCCTTCTCCTTCTCGATGTTTCGCATCTTATGCTCGGCCAGAAAACAGGTACGGGAATCCCTCTGATTTCCCCATATTGTCTTTATGCCGATGGGAGTTGGAAATTTGAGGCATAAGTGGTACGTTGAAGGCACAGCTCTCATCAGGTTGAGCCAAGGAGTTCCCATGATCACGTTGTAGATTGCTGGATGATCGGAGATAGTGAAGTCGACCATGTGTTTAACGTTGCTTGCTTGGACAGGAAGGCGGATTGTTCCCATTGTCATGGTTGTTTCGCCAGAGAAACCCGTGATGGGCTTAGGCCTTCCTTTGATTGTGGATAGATCAATCTTCAATCGCTCAAGCGTTTTCCTGAAGATGACATCCACCGAACTCCCCGTATCGATGAGAACGCGAGCGATGTTGAAATCGTAGATGGTTAGGTTGATTACCAAGGGATCGTTATGTGGTTGGTCGAGGCCCTCAGTGTCTTTCTCGTCGAAAGTGATTGAGTCGCTGGAAAGCCTTGGCTTTGCGGGTGCTGATATGTTTGCGCAAACATCAGCGCGCAGTTGATAAGCTTCGATCGCGGTTTCCTCGTCAGCACAGTATTGTGATCCTCCCATTATCATGTTGATAACTTCGCGTTGTTCTCCGTTTTCCACGCCATCATTGCGACGGTGGCGTCTGGGAGTATCTACTTCTTGTTCGGTCTCGGTAGGAGCTTTCTCTACTGGTTTGAAGTCTGACAAGCTGTTGTTGTTCTTCAAGGTGCCTTCTGTGAGTTTGGCTATGAGGTTTCGCCCCAACTCTCGGCACCTCGCGGTTGAGTGTCCACTAGATTTGTGGAAATCGCAATACAACTTCTCGTCATAGTCCTTCGATTCTCTGGTCCAGCTGTTGTTCCAGGTTCCTCTGCCGCGACCGCGCCTACGGCCTCTTCCGCGTCCGCGATCTGATGAATCTACTTGATAGTTGTGAGCCCCTCCGGATCCTCCTTCGAATTCGACGTAAGTAGGATTGTTTCTCTTAGGTGCAGCGACTTTTGTTGGTTCGTTTGCTTGTTTGGTCTTTCCGCCCTTCCTGGCTTGGACTTCCTCTTCCGTTCGGGCGAAGTCGGCTGCGCGGTCGGCTGCGCGGTGAAGGGCGTCTTGAATCGTTATCGGCGTGTTGAGGCTTATCTCTTGCCAGAATGGAGATGGGCACCGAAGTGCTCCTCGCAAGGCTTCCAGGGCTGACTTGTTGCTGATACCTTCAACCTTTGAAAGCGTGTTTTTGAATCTTGTCATGAAAGATCGAAGACTCTCGTTCTCGCCTTGCTTATTATTCCAAAGTTCCGAGTCATAGATCTTCCGTTCCGTGAAAATGTTGTAATGTTGCACGAACAACTCGGAAAGCTGAAGAAAAGTGTGAACTGAGTTCTTCTCCATCTTGTAGAACCATTGTAGGGCAGGTCCCTTGAGACTCTCTACGAACAGCTTGCAGTAGACAATGTCCGTTTCCGTTTCCTTGAAGTTCGCTCTCCCCAAGGCAACTTCAAATTCCATGAGATGGTCCGAAGGGTCAGTGGTTCCTTTGTAGATGGGTAACTTGATCCTTCCAGGATTGGAGATTTTCGTTTTCGCGACTCGTTCGCCGAAGGGTGTATTCCTCGCCTTTTCTAGAACCTGGGCGATGGCAGGATCCTTCCCCGTTCCCTGATGCATCTGCGATTGGATGTACTTTAGGTCTGAGGTCACCCGATCCATCTGCGCTTTAACTGCAGCGAGCTCTGCGGCGTAAGAGCGTTTGAATGCTCTGCGCTCCTGCTCCTTCTTGTACCTCTTTTCGCTAGAGTAGTCGGAGTATTCCGCGGTGTCCCCCACAATCTCTGTCTTGGAAAAGCTTGACGCGTTTTGAGTGTCGGGGGCGCGTGGTTCCTGTCGGTTTCCTTCTGGGCCTTCAGTCCGTGTACGCTTTGCGGGAGCTGGTTCCTCTCCGTCGGAGAGGTCCACGACGCGTTCGGGGGACTTGTTCGTTTCTCGACGCGGAGGGGGTGGTGGTAGATCCTCTGTGTTTTCCCGAGTAGTGCGAGGCGCTGAGAAGTCGAGGCGTTGTGGGTCGACGCGCGCTCTGAGTCTCGTCGTGTTGGGTCTTTCGCGTTTTCTTCGCGAAAGAGCTTTCAGTTACTTCGAGTTTTCTTCGATCATCTTGGCTTGTTTCTTCTGCTCAGTGAGGAAGTCTTCTAGCATCTTTTTCACGTCGGTTAGGTCACCATGAGCAGGATTTTTGGTAGCAGTAGCTTCGATCGGAGGTTCTCTTTCCTGGTTGTCTCTGTGGGACGTGTTTTCTTCGCCGCTTACCATCTTCGAGTTGTTACGTAGCTTTTTAGTGTAAGAAATTCTCTAGTTCCCCTTGGTCGGCGCTAAATTGTGGATGCCGGAAATCGCACAATTAGATTTGTAAGGGTTTCGAGAGGAAGTTGAGATTTCTGCGTTAAGCTACGAAATAGAAAACGATGAGCAAAGAAAAAATAGGGTTTGTTATTGCTTTGTATTGCTTTTGTGAATAAAGTTGCGGATCCCTTTCTCAAAGGATGTACATCGATATATATACTCGACTAGGTCCGTTTTGGGTTACAACAAGATAAAGGAAACTATCCTAATTCTTAGGGACTCGTCTCGATCCTCTTTCCTTATTGAGTTTATCTTCTCGAAGAACAAGGAAGTTTTCCTTATTTCGCCGATGATCTCTCCTTCTGAAGGCGGCTTCCCTCGTGGGCTTCTCCTAATGGGCTAGACTTGTTCTGAACTCGTCACCCCGATAGGCTTGCCACTCCTAGCTACTAACCTGCTCTTCAGAAAAGACTCTCCTCGGCCAAATGTAGTTGATCCCGTTTAACCAGAAATATGCAAGGCCTTTCGTTTAGCAGATTTCGCCTAAGCGGTTTGGCTGCCAGATTTCGCCTAAGCGGTTTGGCTTGCTCGGCTAAAACTGAACCAGGCAGCTCGGCCAAAACTGCCAGGGCGGTTCGGTCAAAACTGCCCGGACGGGCTCGGCCAAAACTGTCTGGGCGGTTCGGCCAAAACTGCCTAGGCGGTTCGGCAAAAACTGCTTGGACGGTTCGGCCAAACCTGTCTGACCGGTTCGGCCAAACCTGTCTGACCGGTTCGGCCAAACCTGTCTGGGCGGTTCGGCCAATTGCCCTGGTTTGGCCAAACTTTTCCAGGCTAGGCCAAATTTGGCCTAACTCACAAATTTGGCAGCGACAGTGTATTTGGCTGTTTGGTTAGTTCGCATGCTCGACAACTCAACCATATCACAGCGCTTTTGTCGTTACCGATTGTTGTTCTCGGGGGAGGGACTTCCGACCCCAACAAGCTATATTGAAGAAGTTACAACCGAATAAACTGTTGTACCCTCCAAACGAGTCGAACTACCCCGTTCATGGACCATATGTTCAACCGTTCAAGAAAACAAGCTCAGACATCACCATTCACCACGAATACCATATAACTAGGGGAATATTCAACATGGGTCGAAAAAAATCTCATTGATTGAAAGATCTTCTTACGAGCTTTGTTTAGTGACAAAAACAACTATACCAAGTCCGATTCTTGGACCGTTTGGAATCAGCTTTTTGAACTATAACAATAACTATTTTGGTAATGAAAGAGTTAGATCCAATAAAATTAACCACCACAAGTGATGTGGACATCGACCATACCACTCAAACCAAGAAACCACACCTTGTACCAGAAGTTAGAGAAGGTCCCATGACATGTTCAAAGTCCAAGCAACTTAGGAGGAGGTTTAACTTAGCTGTACAAGACATTGTAAACTCTTTAGAGCTAGAGGAAGCAAACTGCCCCAAAAGAGACTCCTTAGCCGAAGAAGAGCTTGCTTGCTGCCTTCAATCAAATTAGCCTTGATCAAACAATCTACCCCAGTATAAAATCTTATTTTACAGGTCAAGAAACCCTTAGAAGTCAAGAAAAGACCTCAGAGCTGCAAGAGATGTGTGAGACATGCGTAACATTCGATAATGATCAAGAGAGTCAAGATGAAGATCAAGATTTCCAAGACATTGTAGAGTTTCAAGAAACTGATCAAGCTACTCAAGAAGGACTCCAAAAAGATATATACACGAAGAAATCAACAAACCAGCAAGTAGAGCAAGAAGTGACTCAACAAACATCAATTTGGTTTAAACCGAAACCAGCAAGTAGAGCAAGAAGTGACTCAATATTTTCTATCTTTGCAGGTTTAATGAGCCCTCCCAATGGCTAGTTCTCCATCAAAACAACCCAGCTCAAGGAGTAATCATTCAAAAGTAGTTTCCTTAATTAAATGATTTAGTTTACCAAAAACAATGATTTTGTGTTTCCTTTTCTATTTCTGCACTTTACTTTGTTTCCTGTTGTGTTTTTCATTTATTTCGGCCCTAAGGCTAGCTGATGGACTCTTATAAAGTCCCCATGTAGCTGTGTAATGATTTTTACCTTTGATTATCAATAAAAACGTCGTATTTTTTCTCCTTGAGTATTCTTGAGAGAAAACCCCTAGATCTTTTTCTTGTGTGTGAGATTCACCAAGGCTGAGTTCCTGTGCTGTATCAGAGATCAATCACAACTCTGTGGTGCACCTCAATCCGCCAACACTCCCCTTCATTTGATCCCACACGAGAGAAGCGAACGCCATCGTGTCAGATCTTCAGCATCAACCATCATTTCTTCACAAAAGAGTGCGAATGCTAGTTTGTGGAGCCATCAATCTATCCTATTACAAGTCTCACCACTGAGTCTTGCATCATTTGGTATTCAGAGCCAAAGGTTCCTACCATTGGTTTCTTCTATCCTTTACATCTTTTCATTCTATTTTGGTTAGTTTGTTTGATTCATTTGCTATAAAAACAAAAACCACATAAAATAATTGCTTCTGGTTGTTAGTTGCATTCTCTTAAAGTCATTAAATCATAAAAATCCATATAACGTGTTGCATTCATAAGATCAAAAATCGCAAAAAAAAAAATTGCATCTGTTTCTATTGTTATTTTCGTTTTCATAAACCATATAAAACATAAAAATAAAAAGTTTGCATTTAGTTGTTTTCCTTTTCTGTAAAATCAGAAAATCAAAAGAAAAATATGTTTCATATTTCATAGTTTCCTTATTTCTATAATTGCATCTGTTTCCATAATTTTGTTTGGTTTTAATTTAATTCACTTAGAAATATCTGCCGTTGATTTTCCATTTGATTACATTTGGTGCTATTAACGATTTGGTGTTTTTGCTGAGTTTCAAGAATAAGCTTTTGCAATGGGTGATGAAACAAACAACAACGGTCCACAAGATGTTGTACTCGAGTTGCTCAACGCAATGAGGGAGGAGCTGAGAGGAATTAGAGACAGAGTAGGACGATTGGAGCAACCTCAAGAGAGAGTTGAAGAGAGGAATGTACAAGCTAGGAGAAATGTACAAGAAGAGGAGAAGAATCAAGATGGAGAGGACGATGATGTACCACCTGATCCATTAAGGCGACAACGTCAACGCAGAGAGGATCCTTTGAGGAGGAACCAAGCTAGGCGAGTTGAACCTCGTGAAACTTACAATGAGTTGAAACTAACACTGCCTGCCTTTGCGGGAAAATCAGACTCTGAAGTGTATTTGGATTGGGAGAGGCGTCTAGAGCACATCTTTGAGTGTTTTGGCTATGGGGAACGTAAGAAAGTGGCGGTAGCAGCTGCTCAGCTCACTAATAATGCACTTGCCTGGTGGAACAGAAATGTAGCTGAAAGAAGGAGGTAACGTTTTAGACCAGTGACTACTTGGAGCGACATGAAATTCCTACTACGACTTAGGTATGTACCTGATCATTATCATCGAGACTTACAGAAACGTTTTCGTAAGTTGTCTCAGGGAACCAGTAGCGTAGATGAATATTTTGAGGAGTTTGAGAAGTTGATGAATCAATTGGAGCTTGAAGAATCCGAAGAAGCACTGATGGCACAATTTATAGATGGGTTGCAAGAAAAGATTCAGTGGAAGGTGGAGAGATCTCAATATAGTGGACTTCATGAGCAACTACATCTAGCTGTACAAATTGAACAGCAAAACAAGCGTAAGGCATCCCTAAATAACCGGACTAGAAACAACACTCCTTGGAGTGCTAACAACAACCGGAGCATGGACAAAGGCAAGGCAATACCCATTGACTCCTGGTTCAGGAGCAAGTCCAATGAGACACCAAAGACCTCTAAACCTGAAGCAGGTAAGTTTCCTAGTGCTGGTCAATCTCGTTCACGTGACATCACTTGTTTTAAATGTCAAGGTAGGGGACACATGGCCAGAGAGGTCCTAACCAGAGAGTGATGAACGTACCATTCTCATGGGGAGAAGCTCAAGAACGTTCCTTCAACACCTTAAAAGAGAGACTTACACAAGCACCCATCTTGGCCTTACCAAATTTTGAGGTCATGTTTGAAGTAGAATGTGATGCTTCTGGTTTGGGAATTGGAGCTGTTCTACATCAAAGAAAGAGACTAGTGGCTTTCTTTAGTGAGAAACTGAATGGAGCAACCCTAAACTACCCAACGTATGACAATGAGTTGTATGCGCTGGTCCAAGCTCTTGAGACTTGGCAACACTATTTGTTATCCAAGGAATTCATCATCCACACCGACCATGAAACTCTAAAGCCTCTCAAGGGACAGACATCACTTAAGAGAAGGCATGCTAAATTGCTGGAGTTTATTGAGACGTTCCCATATGTAATAAAATACAAGAAGGGAAAGGAGAATGTGGTTGCTGATGCCTTATCAAGAAGATATGCTCTGATAGCCACTATGGAGGCTAAGGTGATGGGTTTTGAACACATTAAAGAACTCTATAAAGATGATCCAGAGCTGAGTGAATGCTACCAAGGACGCGGTGAAGGAGCTTATAAGGCGTTCTACTTGCAAGATGGGTTTCTGTTCAAAGACAAAAGGTTGGGCCTTACGAAGGCACATGGAGGAGGTTTAATGGGTCATTTCGGAATAGACAAGACCTTGGCCATCATAATGGAGCACTTCTTCTAGCCTCACCTCAAGAAAGACGTTGAGAGATTCTATGGCCGCTGTATTGTTTGCCACAAAGCAAAATCCAGGTTACATCCTCACGGTCTTTACGTACCTTTACCTATTCATGACGCCCCTTGTTGGAATTCATGAGATTAAGCTCATGAAGGGAGGATACAATCAACTTGTGATTGAATCCTCTTAAACCCACACAAATAACTCATTCTCAAGATAAAGAGGAGACCATCAACTTGTGATGGAATTCACTCATTAGAGCTTGATAAAACCATGAATACTAGATAGTACACAGATCCTAACAAGTATATTTAGCTCTAGTACAAAACTAGATCCGTTATAAGCATCACAACACTTATAGTTTGTGTGCTATGTAAAGAACGGATCTATGAATCAATTAGCTAGAGGTTTAAGAGATTAAATAAGAGATTAAGAAGAGTTTAGTGAAGTGTTTGAGAAGTGATAAGGCTGCCTTAAGGGCAGCCTTTCTACAAAAGCAAACTACGTAAAGATTACATTGAAAGATTACGCTAATTACTTAAGAGAGAAAGATATCACTTCTTATTGTCTTTAGAATCAGATTTACAACATATATATAGAGGAAATGGATGACAACATAAAGTGAGAAATGTTGACATTATGATGACATTTCCTTTATGGTTGGTGGGAAGATAAGATGCCTCGAGGATAAGATGCTTTGAAGATAAGGTTGTACCTTGTACCTTCTGTACGGATGTGAACTTGGCCGTACCATCCGTACAGTCCGTACACAATCCGGGAAATGCACAACTTATCTCATACTCCGGACTGTCCTTATGTACTTGTCCATACATGTCCGCACATGTCAGTACAAGTCCGTACATGTCCGTACACAACCCGGGAAATGCACATCTTTGATCAATAATCACCACCTTCTTCTCCCTTTAGAAGTTCTTGAGGTGATCTTCAGCCTTGTCTTTATAACTTCGGCCTTGACTCTCCTCTTCTTCTTCTTTCTGGTCTTGGTGGTGATCGGCCTCTTCAGCCTCTTCCTCTACTTTTCTTCTTCCATTCTAATACCCCTTGGATAGATATCTCTATGGATTTTGTCTTAGAATTGCCCAAGATTAAACACAAGGATTCAATCTTTGTTGTTGTTGACCGGTTCCCTAAGATGGCTCATTTTATCCCATGTGACATGACTAATGATGCCACTCAAACCGCAGAGTTGTTCTTCAAGGAAGTGGTGCGCCTCCATGGAATTCCAAGAACCATAGTCTCTGATCGTGACACGAAGTTCCTAAGTCAGTTTTGGAGAACCCTTTGGAGAAAGTTAGGTACCAAACTTCTGTTTTCCACAACTTGTCACCCTGAAACAGATGGTCAAACCGAAGTGGTAAACCGCACTCTCTCTACTTTACTTAGAGACACTCTTGGGAAGAATATGAAAACATGGCTTGATTGCATTCCTTTCGTTGAGTTTGCTTATAATTGATATGTTCATTCGGCTACCAAGCTATCTCTTTTTGAGATAGTCTATGGAATTAACCTGATATGATCATGGCCATCACTAAGGATATGGAGCATGAATCGGAGCTTGAACCTGAGCTTGTACCAGAAGGAGCTAAACCTGTTGCTGAGGAGTCACTTGAAGCTGAGGACGTTTTGGTCGCACCAAGAGGACCGATGACTCGATCTAGAACTAAGTTGTTCAACCAAGCCATTGGTAGACTACTTAATCAACTTAGCAAGGAAGAAGAAGACGTGATCCTAACCACTCTGGTTTTGATACAAGCTCAAGAACATCAACAAATGGACAACTGATGCATTTGCACTCTTTTTCCCTACCTTTGGTTTTGTCCCATTGGGTTTTCCAAAGGAGGTTTTAATGAGGCTTATGTATCACTTCAAATCATCCATTTGTTGATCAGAATCAAGGCCATTAAAGGAGGAGCCAAAAAGCGTGGTCTTGATCTCATTATTATTAGTCAAAGTTAGTAATAAGTGGTATTTACATTTTCTAGACTTCTCCTCTCTTCCTTTTATATCTCTTTGTTTCTGAGATCAGAAAACTCATCTTTCTTTTTATCAAAAACGTTTTCTAAGAAGATCATCTTGTTGGTATGTAATATCCAGCAAAACCCTTGATTTCTTTGGTGTGTAATATCCAGAGATATCGAGTTGATATCCAGAAGTTCTTCCGCAAGCTTCTGTGCTATCCTTCAACCATTCAACTTCCATTCACCATCACAAGATTCAGTCATCACGTTTTTAGTTTATTCTCAATCTCAGAGTATCGATCTAGGAGGATCTCATTAAGTGGTATCAAGAGCTGATTCTGATGTTGAGTATTCTTCCTCTACCAATCTCTCTCTATTCATATTCTGAATTTCGTTTTGACCTAGTTTAACTGAATTCTAGGTTTTACAGTGAATTACATGTTGTTTTATCTATATTTGAATCAATCAAAATGAGTTCTAAGTTGATTAGAATTTTCTGTGTATTTTTGAAATTGTCTTTTCACATTCTATTGAACCAGATCAACTGATAGGGTTTTAAAAACAGTCATCAATCATTCTTGCAGTGATTTTACTTTGTTAGGACTTGTTACTGGTGTTGTTGTTCTTATTGTTTCAGGATGGTGTCTGAAAAGGAGAATGAAGAAGAAACCAGTAGCACTTTCACCCACAAACTTTTCTTTAAAGCTCTCACGTCAAAAATGGAGCCAATGATGAACACCAAGCTAAATCAAATCCGTGAAGAATTTCAGAACCAAAACCAAACGCCAATCAGAGAAACTCCTCCACCAGAAAGAGATCGACCACAGGAGGTTAGAGAACGAGGGAGATCACTTGGGAATGATGCAACACATGAATACTATAGCCATCACATTAGCTCTTCGCACATAAATCAAAGGCGATCTAGACGAGCCAGAAATCTGTTACAAGAAAATTTTGGAGGTCTTAAGATCAAGATTCCACCGTTTCATGGAAAGAATGATCTTGATGCTTACATGGATTGGGAGAAGAAGATGGAACTGGTTTTTAATTGCCAAGATTATACTGAAGAAAATAGGGTCAGAGTGGCTAGTACTGAATTCTACGATTATGCTCTTAGTTGGTGGGACCAAATTGTTACTTCAAGGAGGCGTAATGGAGAGTTTCCAGTGGAAAGATGGTCAGAGATGAAACTCCTCATGAGAAGACACTTTGTTCCAAGTCATTATCAGCGAGAACTCCATTCGAAGCTTAGAAAACTCACACAAGGAAACCGATCTGTCGAAGATTACTATCAAGAACTGGAGACTTTGATGTTGAGAGCTAACATCTCTGAGGATAAAGAAGCAACAATGTCACGGTTCCTAGGAGGGGTGAACAGAGAGGTACAAGATCGTGTAGAGATGCAGCATTATGATGAGCTTAAATAAATGCTACATAAAGCTATTATGGTTTAACAACAAGTCAAGAGGAAGGGAACCTCACGGCCAAGTTATGGAGCCGATTCTAGCAGGTCAAGCTATCAAAGAGAAAACAAAGAAGTTATAACTCCAAAATGGGATCCTAAACCATTCACGACAAGTCAGGAGAAGGACAAGGGCAAGGCTGCAGTAACAACCTCTAGGGCTCGTGATCTCAAATGCTTTAAGTACCAAGGCAGAGGACATTATGCTAATGAGTGCACTAACAGAAGGGTTATGATCGTCCGGGCAGATGGTGAAATAGAGTCTGAGGATGATTTAGTACCAGAGAGTATCTCATCTCCTGATGAGTATGAACAGAGACCAGTAGGAGGAGAACTTCTCGTGACTAGAAGGACTTTAAGCATCCAGAACCAAACTGAAGAACAAGAACAGAGGGAAAATTTGTTTCACACTAGATGTCACGTTCAGGGTAAAACATGGAGCTTGATTAATGATGGAGGTAGCTGTACTAACGTGGCGAGTGATTCAATGGTTAAGAAGCTCGGTCTGAAGGAGAAGAAGCATCCTAGACCTTATAAACTTCAGTGGCTCAATGACGTTGGAGAAATGAAAGTCAAAAGTCGGTGATGGTTCCTTTGGCGATTGGAAAATATGAGGATGAGGTCTTATGTGATGTGCTACCGATGGAAGCAGGACACATTCTTCTGGGAAGACCGTGGCAGTCTGATAGAAAGGTGATCCATGATGGATACACTAACCGCCACTCTTTTGTATTTAAAGGCAGAAAGACAACATTAATTCCTATGACCCCTCAAGAAGTCTATGAAGATCAAGTCCATCTCCATCGCAAGGAAGACAGGTTACTCAAACAGCCTAATTTCTTTATGAAGGCTAATGAGGTTAAGAAAGCATTGTTCTCTAATCAAACTATGCTCTTGTTTGTGTTTAAGGATACTCTTACGAATTTTACTAACCTTACACCGGCGCTGCCGAGTGAGATTAATCTTCTTTTGTAGGATTTTGAGGACGTGTTTCCTGAAGACAATCCCATAGGATTACCACCAATCCGTGGCATTGAGCACCAGATTGACTTCGTACCAGGACCAACACTTCCCAATCGTCCAGCCTATAGAACTAATCCTATAGAAACAAAGGAGTTGCAAAGGCAGGTTGATGAGCTTATGGGAAAAGGACATATCAGAGAGAGTATGAGTCCATGTGCCGTACCAGTTTTGCTCGTGCCTACGAAAGATGGTAGCTAGCGCATGTGTACAATCAACAATATCACGGTGAAGTATCAATACCCTAAGCCTAGATTAGATGATATGCTTGATGAATTGCATGGTTCTAGCATATTCTCTAAAATTGATCTTAAAAGATGTTATCATCAGATTAGGATGAAAGAAGGTGATGAATGGAAAACTGCATTTAAAACTAAGCATGGTTTGTATGAATGGTTAGTTATGCCATTTGGTCTTACAAATGCACCTACATTCATGAGATTAATGAATCATATTCTTAGAGATTTCATTGGAGTTTTTGTGGTTGTTTACTTTGATGATATCTTAATTCACAGCAAAAACCTTAAAAGAGCATGTTAATAACCTAGAATATGTTTTAAGTGTGCTTAGAAAGGAAAAACTCTATGCTAATCTGAAGAAATGTACTTTTTGTACAGATAACCTCGTGTTTTTAGGCTTTGTTGTGAGTGCAGATGGAGTTAAAGTTGATGAGGAGAAAGTGAAAGCTATTAAAGAATGGCCTATTCCAAAAACAGTAGGTGAAGTAAGGAGCTTTCATGGACTTGTTGGATTCTATAGGCGCTTTGTGAAAGATTTTAGCACCTTAGCAGCTCCACTCACTGAAGTTATCAAGAAAGACATTGGGTTCAAATGGGGAGAAGCACAAGAAGAAGCATTTCAAAACCTTAAAGAGAAGCTTACTCATGCACCTCTTTTAATCTTACCAGATTTTCTTAAGACTTTTGAAATCGAATGTGATGCGTCTGGTATAGGTATTGGTGCTGTGTTGATGCAAGAAAAGAAGCCTATTCCTTATTTTAGTGAAAAGCTTGGAGGAGCTACCTTGAATTATCCAACTTACGATAAGGAGCTGTATGCTTTAGTTCGAGCATTGCAAACATGGCAGCACTACTTATGGCCTAAGGAGTTTGTTATACATACTGATCACGAGTCTCTCAAGCATTTGAAGGGTCAACAAAAGCTCAACAAGAGGCACGCCAGGTGGGTTGAATTCATTGAGACATTTCCTTATGTCATCAAATACAAACAAGGTAAAGATAATGTAGTTGCCGATGCATTATCTCGAAGGTACACTTTACTCTCTACTCTTGATGCTAAGCTATTGGGTTTCGAACAAATAAAAGAGCTTTATGAAACTGATCCAGATTTTCAAAAAAATATATAAATCTTGTTTGAAGTTTGCTTCAGGTCATTACCACAGAAAAGATGGGTTTCTCTTCTATGAGAACCGCTTGTGTATACCTAATTGTTCCCTTGAGGTGATGAAGGATCAAGGAGCTCACAGAGGAGGATTGATGGGATATTTTGGCATTGCTAAGACGCTTGAGGTGATGAAGGATCACTTCCATTGGCCACATATGAGGAGAGATGTCGAGAGGATCTGTGGTAGGTGTTACCTGCAAACAAGCCAAATCAAAGGTTCAACCAAATGGTTTGTATACTCCTTTACCCATTCCTACTCATCCTTGGATTGATATATCGATGGATTTTGTGCTTGGATTGCCTAAAACTAAGACTGGAAAAGATTCTATATTCGTTGTAGTTGATAGATTTTCGAAAATGGCACATTTCATTGCTTGTCATCAAACTGATGATGCTTCACATGTAGCTGAATTGTTCTTTAGGGAAATAGTTTGTTTACATGGAATGCCTAAAACTATTGTTTCTGATAGAGACACTAAGTTTCTTAGCTATTTCTGGAAAACCTTATGGTCTAAGTTAGGGACTAAGCTATTATTTTCTACTACATGTCACCCTCAAACTGATGGCCAAACTGAAGTGGTTAATAGAACATTGGGAACACTTTTGCGTGCTTTGATTAAAAAGAACCTTAGGACTTGGGAAGATTGTTTGCCTCATATTGAATTTGCTTTCAACCATGCTGTGCATTCTGCTTCTAAGTATTCTCCATTTCAAATTGTTTATGGGTTCAATCCCATATCTCCTTTGGATCTAATCCCTTTACCTGTGAGTGAAAGAACTAGCATTGATGGGAAAAAGAAAGCTGAATTGGTTCAGCAGATCCATGAGAAGGCTCGGAGAAACGTAGAAGAGAAAACAACTTTTTGTTAAACAAGCAAATAAAGGCAGGCGTAGAGTGATCTTTGAGGTTGATGACCTCGTATGGGTTCATTTGAGGAATGAACGGTTCCCAGCAGAAAGGAAGTCCAAACTGATGCCAAGAATCGACGGTCCATTCGAAATAACAAGAAGGATCAGTGACAATGCTTATCAGCTTGATCTACAAGGTAAGTATAATGTAAGCTCTAGTTTCAATGTGTCTGATTTAGTTCCATTTATTGCAGATGGAACAGATTTGAGGACAAATCCTTCTCAGGAGGGAGGGAATGATATGATCATGGACATCACTAAGGATATGGAGCATGAATCGGAGCTTGAACCTGAGCTTGTACAAGAAGGAGCTAAACTTGTTGCTGAGGAGTCACTTGAAGCTGAGGACGTTTTGGTCGCACCAAGAGGACCGATGACTCGATCTAGAACTAAGTTGTTCAACCAAGCCATTGGTAGACTACTTAATCAACTTAGCAAGGAAGAAGAAGACGTGATCCTAACCACTCTGGTTTTGATACAAGCTCAAGAACATCAACAAATGGACAACTGATGCATTTGCACTCTTTTTCCCTACCTTTGGTTTTGTCCCATTGGGTTTTCCAAAGGAGGTTTTTAATGAGGCTTATGTATCACTTCAAATCATCCATTTGTTGATCAGAATCAAGGCCATTAAAGGAGGAGCCAAAAAGCGTGGTCTTGATCTCATTATTATTAGTCAAAGTTAGTAATAAGTGGTATTTACATTTTCTAGACTTCTCCTCTCTTCCTTTTATATCTCTTTGTTTCTGAGATCAGAAAACTCATCTTTCTTTTTATCAAAAACGTTTTCTAAGAAGATCATCTTGTTGGTATGTAATATCCAGCAAAACCCTTGATTTCTTTGGTGTGTAATATCCAGAGATATCGAGTTGATATCCAGAAGTTCTTCCGCAAGCTTATGTGCTATCCTTCAACCATTCAACTTCCATTCACCATCACAAATTCAATCATCACGTTTTCAGTTTATTCTCAATTTCAGAGTATCGATCTAGGAGGATCTCATTATAACCATTTGTCTCCCATAGATCATGTACGTTTGCCTCAGACTGAACGGGTTAACCAAGATGGTCTTAGCCGAGCCAAGGTAATCAAGAAGCTACACATCAAAGCAAAAGAGAACTTGGAGAAGAAGTATGAGGAGAACAAACGCAAGGCTTACCGAGGAAGAAAGGAAGTACTATTCGAACCAGGAGATTGGGTCTGGTTACATATGAGGCCAGAAAGGTTCCCAGAAGAAAGGGCTTCCAAGTTATCACCAAGAGGCGACGGGCCATTCAAGATCCTCGAGAAGATCAATGACAAAGGAGGTTAAAATTTCCGATACTTTTAATGTTGCTAACTTGTCTCCTTATGAACCAGTAGAATCAGTTTTGGGGACAAAACCTTTTGAAGAGGGAGGGAATGATGCGGACATCGACCATACCACTCAAACCAATAAACCACACCTTGTACCATAAGTTAGAGAAGGTCCCATGACACGTTCAAAGTCCAAGCAACTTAGGAGGAGGTTTAACTTAGCTGTACAAGACATTGTAAACTCTTTAGAGCTAGAGGAAGCAAACTGCCCCAAAAGAGACTCCTTAGCCGAAGAAGAGCTTGCTGCTGCCTTCAATCAAATGAGCCTTGATCAAACAATCTGCCCAAGTATAAAATCTTATTTTACAGATCAAGAAACCCTTAGAAGTCAAGAAAAGACCTCAGAGCTGCAAGAGACGTGTGAGACAAGCGTAACATTCGATAGTGATCAAGAGAGTCAAGATGAAGATCAAGATTTCCAGGACATTGTAAAGCTTCAAGAGACTGATCAAGCTACTCAAGAAGGACTCCAAGAAGATATATACACGAAGAAATCAACAAACCAGCAAGTAGAGCAAGAAGTGACTCAACAAGCATCAATTTGGTTCAAACCGAAGCCAGTATGTTTTACTCAATATTTTTGATCTTTGTAGGTTTAATGAGCCCTCCCACCGGCTAGTTCTCCATCAAAACGACCCAGCTCAAGGAGTAATCATTCAAAAGTAGTTTCCTTAGTTAAATGATTTAGTTTACCAAAAACAATGATTTTGTGTTTCCTTTTCTATTTTTGCACTTTACTTTGTTTCCTGTTGTGTTTTTCATTTATTTCGGCCCTAGGCTAGCTGATGGACTCTTATAAAGTCCCCATGCAGCTGTGTAACGATATTTACCTTTGATTATCAATAAAAACCCTTAGATCTTTTTCTTGTGTCTGAGATTCACCAAGGCTGAGTTCCTGTGCTGTATCAGCGATCAATCACAACTCTGTGGTGCACCTCAATCCGCCAAAACTCCCCTTCATTTGAACCCACACGAGAGAAGCGAATGCCATCGTGTCAGATCTTCAGCATCAACCATCGTTTCTTCACAAAAGAGTGCGAACGCTAGTTTGTGGAGCCATCAATCTATCCTATTACAAGTCTCACCACTGAGTCTTGCATCAACAAGTCACTATATCTTCATTATTAACGCATATTTTCGAGTTAGAGAGAACATATACACTATTACGTTTTTGGGGAGGCTTTTGAGAGTCAAATTAGCATAGAATTAGATGAAATTTAGCATCGTGGTTGTTCATTGAGTAAGCTTTCCAACGAAGCTTGAAACGTTTGATTTGGAGCTATATTGAAGAAGTTACAACCGAATAACCTGTTGCAGCCTGCAAACAAGCCGAACTACCCCGTTCATGGACCATATGTTCAACCGTTCAAGAAAAAAGCTCATACAACACCATACACCACGAGTACCGTATAACTAGGGCAATACTTAACATGGGTCGAAAAAAGTCTCATGGATTGAAAGATCTTCGTACGAGCTTTGTTTAGTGACCAAAACGACTATACCAAGTACGATTCTCGAACAGTTTAGAATCAGCTTTTTGAACTATAACAAGAAGAATTTTGGTAATGAAAGTGTTAGATCCAACAAAATTAGCCATCACAAGTCACTATATCATCATTATTAACACCTATTTTCGAGTTAGAGAGAACATATACACTATTACGTTTTTGGGGAGGCTTTTGAGAGTCAAATTAGCATGGAATTAGATGAAATTTAGCATCCTGGTCGTTCATTGACTAAGCTTTCCAACGAAGCTTGAAACATTTGATTTGGAGCTATATTGAAGAAGTTACAACCAAATAACCCGTTGAAGCCTGCAAACAAGTCGAACTACCCCGTTCATGGACCATACGTTCAACCGTTCAAGAAAAAAGCTCATACAACACCATACACCACGAGTACCGTATAACTGGGGAAACTTAACATGGGTCGAAAAAAGTCTCATGGATTGAAAGATCTACTTACGAGCTTTGTTTAGTGACCAAAACGACTATACCAAGTCCGATTCTCGAACAGTTTGGAATCAGCTTTTTGAACTATAACAATAACTATTTTGGTAATGAAAGAGTTAGATCCAACAAAATTAACCACTACAAGTCACTATATCTTCATTATTTACCCATATTTTTGAGTTAGAGAGAACATATATAATAGTACGTTTTTGGGGAGGCTTTTTGATAGAATGTGTGCGGAATGATGTTGCTAAAGATTGTTTAAAGATTCAGGAGAGAAATGAGTAAAGAGATTCATTAGATTGATGATTGTTTTGTGATCATACACTATACACTTAAATATAAAACAGAGAAATGACGACATAAGAGGAAGATTGGACCACAATGTATCTGGCCATGATCTCATCCTTTAAGGTTGGTGGGAAAGGTTAGGTGAGGACCACTTTGACTTGTCCTTTCCTTAAACCTATCCAGAAACGGTAACCTTATCCTTGTGCAACGAATCTCTTATTTTCCTCCTTATCTTCATTCAAATGATGCAGCAACACCTTTTCCATGTGCGTGTACGGCTTCATTAAAGATGGTACGGATGGTACGGATTTTACTTGTCTGTATAGTCCGTACAGTCCGTACACATCCTCCCAAATCACCATTCAAGTCCCTCTTGATCAATACTTTTGAGAGTCAAATTAGCATGGAATTAGATGAAATTTAGCATCCTGGTCGTTCATTGAGTAAGCTTTCCAACGAAGCTTGAAACGTTTGATTTGGAGCTATATTGAAGAAGTTACAACCGAATAACCCGTTGCAGCCTACAAACGAGCCGAACTACCCCGTTCATTGATAGAATATGCGGAAAAGTGTTTAAAGATTGCTAAAGATTGTTTAAAGGTTTCTCTAAAGATTTGCTAAAGATTAGAGAAAGAGATTAAAGAGTAAAGTTGTTTCCATTAGAATTATCTTTAGAAATCAGAGAAAGTGACAAAAAGTGTGGTTGGTGAGATTGTCTTCTAGTGTTGATAATGACATCTTGGACCACCTCCCTTAGTCTTCCTTTCTCTAACGGATCTATTTGTTAAAGTTCTCTCCTCCTTATCTCTTAATGCCACAATCTGGTCAGCCTTTTTCTGATTGTCCTAGGTACGGATTGTACTTGGTACAGATGTGTACTTGACCGTACCATCCGTACGTCCGTACATCCGTACCAAAACATGATGCAAGTCCCTCTTGATCAATACTCCCCCTCAAGTTTAAGTCCATGACAACTGTCTTAAGCTTGGAAGTCCATGAAGCATCACCTCATTAAAAACCTACACATAGAAAACCACTTGGGATAAAACTATGCTAAGGAAAAAAGAGTTTGATATCCATGGAAGGGGACTTGATCAAGGTTTATTGAGGTCCACAAGTCCTAGTTTGCTAAAGATGTGATTGCAAACTTTAAGACTTGCAGCCTTGGTGAAGATATCCGCCAATTGATCTTCACTCCTTGTGAAACACGGCAGAATGACTCCTTGTTCCATCTTCGGCCTCACCTTGTGACAATCAAGCTCGATGTGCTTTGTTCTCTCATAAAACACCGAGTTGGATGTTATGTGATTGGCAGCTTGGTTATCACAATGCATAGTGATCAGTTCATCATTCTTGAAGCCTAAACACTCAAGTAGTCCCTTAAGTCAAACAAGTTCATTTGTGAGCTTCTTCATAGCTCTATATTCAGCTTCTGCACTCGAGTCCGACACTATCTTCTGTTTCTTAGTCTTCCAAGTAACCAAGTTGCCTCCAATGAATGTGCAATAGCCGGTTGTAGACTTCCTATCATTTCTATCACCAGCCCAATTTGCATCACAATATCCAACTAGGTCGTTGTTGTTGTTCTTTCCCATCCAAATACCTTGGCCAAAGCTTCCCTTGAGATATCTAAGTATCCTTTCAACTGTACTCCAATGATAGACAGTAGGAGCTTTCATGTGTTGGCTAACCTGATTCACCGCAAAATACAAGTCCGGTCTAGTGACAGTGAGATAGATGAGCTTCCCAACTAGTCTTCTATACTTAGATGCATCTTCAAACGGCTCGTCTTCCTTCTCTCCAATTCGACTAGTTTTGTAACCTTCTTCAAGAGGAGTTTTGGCTGGTTTTGCCTAGTAGATCCAAGACATACTTCCGTTGTGCGATAAAGAGTCCATCTGAGAACCTTGAGTCTGAAAACCTTTCCCGGAGTAATTGTCTTCTCTAACCCGGAGGAGGAGTCATATACACTTCTTCTTCTAGTTCTCCTTGTAAGAAAGCATTCTTCACATCCATTTGCCACAAATCCCATGAGAGGTTAGTAGCTATAGAGAGAACAATTCTAACCGTATGAAGTTTGGCAACGGGTGCAAAAGTGTCTGTGAAGTTTTCTCCATAGGTTTGAGTGAATCCCCTAGCTACTAAACGAGCCTTGTATCTTTCTATGTCTCCATTGCTCAAATGCTTGATTGTGAATACCCACTTTGAACTCACAGCTGTCTTTCCTTTGGGTAAATCAGCCTCATACCAAGTCTCATTCTTCATCATTGCTCCTATCTCATCATCAACTGCCTCTGTCCATTCTTCGCTCTCCTTTGCTTCTTCATAACTTTTAGGGATCATATCTTGATCAATCTTGACTAGAAATGCTTGATGATCCGAAGGTATAAAGGCAAGAGAACACACAACTTGAATAGGATGAGCAACAGCTTCACAATTGTAATAGACCCTCTTCTCTTTCCAAGTAGATGGGTCACTCTTTTCTCTTTCACTTCTTCTTAGAACTGGCTGACTTGGCTCTTTACTTGGTTCTTGACTAGACGGTTCTTGAATCGGTTCTTGGCTTATCTCTTGTCTTGGGACTTCACTTGGTATGGGACAAGTAGTTTGAAGCCTAGAACTCCTTCTAAGGGTAGGTGCTTGCACTTCTATAGTTGTCTCTTGAGTAGCCTCGGGTTCTTCTATTTCTGGCTCTTGAGTAACCTCATTTTCTGCCATAGATGGTTCTCCTTGGCCAATATCAAGTTCTTCTTCTTCCGAGATTGAAACATTAGGTGCTTGGTCCGGTTTGGCTTTTGATAGGTTGTTGTTGTTGTTGGAGTCGGCAAGATGCTCGAGAAGCATTCTTAAGCTTGAGGCACGGTCTGTTGATGCAGCCAAATCCTTCAAGTCATTCCAATCCTTCTTCTCATAGTACCCTTGTTCTTCAAAGAACTTAACCTCTCTTGAAATATACAACCGGTTGTTGTTGGGATCAACGTATTTATATCCCTTTTGTGTTGTAGAATAGCCTAGGAACATACTCTTGACACTCTTTGGTTCTAGCTAATTTCTGATATCCTTAGGTAACATCACAAAGCAAACACATCCAAACACTTTAAGATGTTCAAGAGAGGGTTTTGTTTTGTTTAATACCTGAAATGGTGAGATGTCCTCTAAGACTTTGGTTGGTATTCGGTTGATGAGATAGCAAGCAGTCATCACCGCATCACCCCAAAGACGTTTGGGAACGTTAGTATGAAACATCATTGATCTCTCCACTTCCATTAGGTGCCGGTTCTTTCTCTCGGCAACACCATTTTGTTGTGGTGTATAAGGGCAGCTTGTTTGATGTAGAATTCCATGTTTTGCTAGGTGTTCTTTGAATTTGTTGCTTGTATACTCCCCTCCATTATCTGTTCTAAACACTTTGATCTTGGCATTGTATTGGTTAACAACATAGTTTTGAAAATTCATGAAAGCATCAAATACACGATCTTTAGATGGAAGCAATGTAATCCAAGTGTATTTAGACTTTTCATCAATGAATGTGACAAAATACTTGTTGTTATCTCTAGAGATGCAAGGTGAAGTCCAGACATCCGAATGAACCAAATCAAAACAATTTTCATATATTGTACTAGAAGTAGAAAAAACAGTTTTGCAATGTTTGCCAAGAATACAAGCTTCACAATTATTTGATTCAAAAGAAACACTAGGCAGCATGAGTTTAAGAGCTCTAGAATGAGGATGACCTAATCTAGCATGCCACAAGTTATTGGAAACATCTAAACAAGAGCTGAAATTGAAATGATGTTGTGAAGTTGTCGGTGAAAGATTCTCTAACACATAGAGTTCATCTTTGCTTCCCCCTTCTTCGATCACTTTACCACTTTTAATATCCTGAAAATAAACCTCATTAGGACCAAATATAGCATAGCAATTAAGATCATTTGTGGTTCTTTTAACGGATAACAAGTTAGAAGTGAACTTAGGCATGTAAAGAGCTTTAGATTCTTTATCAAATAGATTCAAATTTCCAATGCCTTTAATAGGAATTCTATCACCATTAGCTATCTCCACATTACCACTAGGAGGTTCTATATTGCTTAATAAGGATTCATTGCTAATCATATGATGAGAAGCACCCGAATCAACTATTAAAGAGCTTTTACTCGTTGGTTTATGTGTAAAGTAGCTAAAACGTGTGGGGGTTAAGAATTTGTTACCATAATCCTTGAGAGAGGCAATGGATTTGATGAGTGCCTCTAGGTCCGATTTCCTAACATAGTCACCGGATGCTAACTCCTCTTCTTGTCTTGATGGACCAGCTTGAGTGATGTTAGCTCTCGGTGCCCTTGGTCCATTACTTGGTCGGAGATGTGGATGGAGGAACCAACATTTGTCTTTGGAGTGTCCCTTCTTCTTGCAATGCTCACACACCTTTGATCGTCGGTCTTCAACCTCGAATACTCCTTTGTTGGCAGTAAGAAGCTCCCCCTTACCACCAAACATTCCAAGTGACCCTTGTTCTCTTTGAACTTGAGCGCATACATCATCTAGGCTAGGGAGATTCTCAGCCCTTAGAATGTGCTTGATGAGATCATTAAAGACCGGATTCAAAGTGAACAACAAACCAAAGACCTTATCTTGTTCCTTCCTCTCATTCAAGATCACAACATCCATAGTATTTGGTCTAAGCATTTCTAACTCAGCCCATTGTGCTCTATACTTCCCAAGATGTCTAGTGAATTCTAAATCCTCTTGACTCAACTCATTTATAGCCTTTTTCACTTCAAACACACGAGAGAGGTTATATATGTTACCATAGACGTTCTTGAGAGTTTCCCAAAGCTCATTTGCAGTTTCACAAAACGAGTATGCTTCAAGGAGTGGAGCTTCAAGAGAGTTTTGGATGATGGCAAGAACAGTTTAATCCTCTTGGAACCACTTAGCCTCCTTTGCAAGTTTAGCCGCAGCTACTGCCTCTTCATCATCACTTGAGTCTTCTTCTTCTTCAGCAACAAGTTCAATGTGTTTCCACAATCCACGACCACAAAGAGCTATCTTTGTTGTTCTTGACCGAAGAAGATAGTTTGGTCCTTTGAGAGTAACCAGAATCACCATAACCTTAGAGTTATCCATTTCTTGATAAAAAAGATTTGAGATTGTTGTAGAACTTTGAGGAAAGCTAGAGAAATGTTAGAGAATGGTTTTCTCTTTTAGAACAAAGCTTTACTCAACGTTTTGAATGGTTTGTGAAAGATTTCAAAGAAGGATACGAATGAAAAAGGAGAGAGATTTGAGATGAACAAAGACTTTAAAATGAAGGTTTGATGTTGGAAAGGAAGTTTCCTTAGATCCAATCTTGATTCATCATTTTAAAGATTCAAAACAGAAAACAAAAGAGTTTTGTTGAAGACTTTTAAGAAAAAACAAAATGGAAAATGAAGATTTTGATAGAGATTTGTGTAGAATTGATAGAGAATATAGAGATTAGATAGAATAGGAACCCCAAAAATGCAACCTAGCTAATTGATACCATGATAGAATGTGTGCGGAATGATGTTGCTAAAGATTGTTTAAGGGATTTCTTAAAGATTGTTTAAGGATTTAGGTGAGAAATGAGTAAAGAGATTCATTAGATTGATGATTGTTTTGTGATCATACACCATACACTTAAATAGAAAACAGAGAAATGACGACATAAGAGGAAGATTAAATCACAATGTATCTGGCCATGATCTCATCCTTTAAGGTTGGTGGGAAAGGTTAGGTGAGGACCACTTTGACTTGTCCTTTCCTTTAACCTATCCAGAAACGGTAACCTTATCCTTGTGCAACGGATCTCTTCATTTCCTCCTTATCTTCATTCAAATGATGCAGCAACACCTTTTCAATGTGTGTGTACGGCTTCTTTAAAGATGGTACGGATGGTATGGATTGTACTCGTCCATACAGTCCGAACATTCCGTACACATCCTCCCAAATCACCATTCAAGTCCCTCTTGATCAATACTTTTGAGAGTTAAATTAGCATGGAATTAAAAGAAATTTAGCATCCTGGTCGTTCATTGAGTAAGCTTTCCAACGAAGCTTGAAACGTTTGATTTGGAGCTATATTAAAGAAGTTACAACCGAATAACCCGTTACAGCCTACAAACGAGCTGAACTACCCCGTTCATTGATAGAATATGCGGAAAAGTGTTTAAAGATTGCTAAAGATTGTTTAAAGGTTTCTCTAAAGATTTGCTAAAGATTAGAGAAAGAGATTAAAGAGTAAAAGTCGTTTCCATTAGAATTATCTTTAGAAATCAGATTACAAAGTTTATAAAAGAAAGGAGAAGCATATATCCGTTTGATAAGGAGAGTGACATAAAGAGAAAGTGACATAAAGTGTGGTTGGTGATATTGTTTTCTAGTGTTGATAATGACATCTTGGACCACCTCCCTTAGTCTTCTTTTCTCCAATGGATCTATTTGTTAAAGTTCTCTCCTCCTTATCTATTAATGCCACAATCTGGTCAGCCTTTTTCTGATTGTCCTAGGTACGGATTGTACTTGGTACGGATGTGTACTTAACCGTACCATCCGTACGTCCGTACATCCATACCAAAACATTATGCAAGTCCCTCTTGATCAATACTCCCCCTCAAGTTTAAGTCCATGACAACTGTCTTAAGCTTGGAAGTCCATGAAGCATCACCTCATTAAAAACCTTCACATAGAAAACCACTTGGGATAAAACTATGCAAAGGGAAAAAGAGTTTGATATTCATGGAAGGGGACTTGATCAAGGTTTATTAAGGTCCACAAGTTCTAGTTTGCTAAAGATGTGATTGCAAACCTTAAGACTTGCGGCCTTAGTGAAGATATCCGCCAAATGGTCTTTACTTCTTGTAAAACACGGCAGAATAACTCCTTGTTCCATCTTCTGCCTAACCTTGTGACAATCAAGCTCGATGTGCTTTGTTCTCTCATGAAACACCGAGTTGGATGCAATGTGAATGGCGGCTTGGTTATCACAATGCATAGTGATCGGTTCATCATTCTTGAAGCCTAAACACTCAAGTAGTCCCTTGAGCCAAACAAGTTCATTTGTGAGCTTCTTCATAGCTCTACATTCAGCTTCTGCACTTGAGTCCGACACTATCTTCTGCTTCTTAGTCTTCCAAGTAACCAAGTTGCCTCCAATGAATGTGCAATAGCCGGTTGTAGACTTCCTATCATTCCTATCACCAGCCCAATTTTGCATCACAATATCCAACTAAGTCGGTGTTGTTGTTCTTTCCCATCCAAATACCTTGGCCAAAGCTTCCCTTGAGATATCTTTGTATCCTTTCAACCATACTCCAATGATAGATAGTAGGAGCTTTCATGTGTTGACTAACTTGATTCACCGAAAAACACAAGTCTGGTCTAGTGAGAGGAGATAGATGAGCTTCACAACTAGTCTTCTATACTTAGATGCATCTTCAAACGGCTCGTCTTTCTTCTTTCTTTTAGAATTAAAGAGATTATGCAGAAATTAACTAGGAAGAATCATGGAGAAGGGTTAAGAATAAGGAGAGACCCAAGAATAGAGAAAAGAGAATTAGTTATCATTGTTTAAATCTTATCAGAATACAAGGTATTTAAACTAAAACAAGTGCAAGTGTAGCACACACACTCCAACGGTCATATTGACTAAAAACAAAGCTAAACATGTGACTAATCTATTTTGGGAAATGTTTCTTCTTCCTTTTGCAGATTGTCACTTTGGTCTTCACTAATTTGGTTGTAGACAGCCACTTGCAATATGATCTCCTTTGCACATTATTTTCAGAATGCTAACGGTAACATTTAAATGTTACCATTACTAAGTGCATTTGCATTGCTGAGTTTACGCCTTAGCTTAACACTCCCCCTCAAGCTTAACTATAGAGATCAAAGTTAAGCTTGCACCATGAAAGTTCACCTCATTAATACCTTAGTGTGGAAAAACCACTTGGGATAAAAACACACTTAAGGAAAAAGAGTATGAACTCTATGGCTTAATTGATCTCTATAAGTCCGAGCTTTGGATGAATAAAATCACACACCTTCAAGCTTGCTGCCTTAGTGAATATGTCGGCCAGCTGATCAGAACTTCTGGTAAAGCATGGCAGGATCAGTCCTTTCTCTACGGCTTGTCTCACTTTGTGGCAGTCCACTTCAATGTGTTTTGTTCGCTCATGGAACACCGAATTTGAGGCAATGTGTATTGTTGCTTGGTTGTCGCAGTGCATCGTTATTGGGTCTTCAGATTCAATGTTGAGGTCTTTGAGAATGGCCTTGATCCAAGTGAGCTCGTTTGTGAGCTTTTTCATGGCTCTATACTCAGCCTCGGCGCTAGAGCATGAAACCACCTTTTGCTTCTTTGTCTTCCAAGTTACCAAATTTCCTCCAATGAAGGTACAATATCCAGTTGTAGATCTTCTATCCCTTCTATCTCCTGCCCAATCAGCATCACAATATCCTTCAATTTCTGAGCTTCCATTGCATCCCATCCAAATGCCGTGACTTGGAGTTCCTTTGAGGTATCTTAGGATCCGTTCCACCATGTTCCAATGGTATATCTTGGGGCTTTGCATATGGCTAACCTGATTCACAGCAAAACACAAGTCGGGTCTGGTAATGGTTAAATAAGTAAGCTTGCCAACCAATCTTCGGTATTGCTTTACATCCTCAAATGGTCCATCTTCCAACTCCCCCTCTCGTTCTACTTTGTAGCCTTCTTCTAGGGGTGTCTTGGCTGACTTTGAATTCAGCTTTCCTGTTTCACTCAAGAGATCATGAATGTACTTTCTTTGTGATACAAAGAGTTCCTCCTTAGAGCGACATACTTCTATACCGAGAAAGTATTTTAGTTCTCCAATATCTTTAATATCAAAAACTGATTTGAGATAAGACTTAGCATCTTGAATGCCTACCTTGTCATTCCCGGAGATGATAATATCATCTACATAAACGAGAATGACAACAATACCTTCTTTGCTTTGTAATGTGAATAGAGTATGATCCGATTCTGACTTCTTGAATCCTCTATCTCTCAAGGTCACACTTAGCTTGTGGTACCAAGCTCTCGGTGATTGTTTCAAACCATAAATGGCCTTTCTGAGCCTGAAAACCTTTCCCGGTGTAACTGAATCTTCAAGTCCCGGTGGAGGAGTCATATACACTTCATCCTCTAGTTCTCCTTGAAGAAATGCATTCTTCACATCCATTTGCCATAGATCCCACTCCATGTTTGCAGCTAAGGATAGTATAACTCTCACAGTGTGCAACTTGGCTACCAGAATGTGTCATTGTAATCTTCTCCATAAGTTTGTGTAAAGCCTCTGGCCACTAGTCTCGCCTTGTGCCTTTCTATCTCCCCACTGCTTAGATACTTGATTGTGAATACCCACTTAGAACTCACAGGCTTCTTTCCTTTAGGTAACTCAGCTTCATCCCAAGTATGATTTATCTCCATAGCTTTGCGTTCTTCACTGACTGCCTCTCTCCACACTTTGTGTTCCTTAGCTTCTTCATAGCTTGCTGGAATTTGGCCTTGATCAAGTATACCAATGAAGACTTGATGCTCTTGAGGAATGTGAGCTAGAGTACAAACTGCTTGAATCGGATGAGCTACTGCATTGTTGTTGTAGTAGACCCTTTTGTCCTTCGAAGTTGATGGGTCGGATCTCGGCCTTTCACTTCTTCTTAAAGTGACTGGTTGTGGTTGCGGTTGAGATTGTTCCTCTTGAATTGATTCCACCCGTGGACTTCTCCTTAATGGAGCCAGTTGTGGTAGCTGCTCTACTTGAGTTGATTCTACACTATCCGAGTCTTCTTGAAATGTGGACTCACCTTGATCATGGACTTGCTCATTTATACCTTGATTATGGACTTCCTCATTTATAGTACTGCCTCCCTCATGCTCAAGGGGAGTAACTTCGTCAGTAGTAATTTCCACTTGAGATGGAGAACCCGGAATGGTTCTAGCCGCATTTTCTTTTGGTCTAGCAATTCCGAGTTTTTCTAATATCCGTCTAAGGTTTGTGGCTCGGTCAGACGTGGTATGAGACAAATCTTGTAGATTATTCCAATCTCTTTCCTCGTAAAACCCCTTTGATTCCATAAACTTCACATCCTGAGATACAAGGACTTTTCTTGTTTCCGGATTATAACATTTGTACCCTCTTTTGAGTAGTAGAGTATCCTATTAACATAGCTTTTACACTCTTTGCTTCTAGCTTGTTTCTTCTTTCTCCTAATATCAAAACAAAACACACACATCCAAACATGCGTAAGTGGTTAATAGATGGTTTGATTGTGTTTAGTACCTCAAATGGAGACAAATCGTCTAGAGTTTTGGTAGGAGTGCGGTTGATCAGATAGCATGCTGAGACTAATGCATCACTCCAAAACTTCTTTGGAACGTTGTGGTGGAACATCATAGACCGTGCTACTTCCATCAAGTGTCTATTTTTCCTTTCTGCCACTCCATTTTGTTGTGGTGTGTATGGACAGCTAGTTTGATGGATAATTCCATGCATTGCTAGGTGTTGTTTGAAGGCATGACTTGTATATTCTCCACCATTATCACTTCTGAAAATTTTAATCTTAGCATTGTAATGATTAGTAACATAAGTTTGAAAGTTAGTAAATGCCTTTAGCACCCTATTTTTTTATGGTAATAATGTAACCCATGTGTATTTCGATTTTTCATCTATGAATGTGACAAAGTATTTATGATGTTCTCTTGATTCACAAGGTGAGGTCCAAACATCAGAATGCACTAAATCAAAACAGTTTTCATAAATAGTTGAAGACTTGGGAAACACCGATTTACAATGTTTACCAAGTATACAAGCTTCACATTCATCATTTTTAAACAAAATACTAGGTAACATTAATCCTAAATCCCGAGAATGAGGGTGGCCTAATCTAGCATGCCAAATAGCACTATTAACATCAGCCGGAATTGAGCTAAACGAAGTAGATAGTAAAGAAGTTGGTTCATTGTCTTCCAGCACATATAAGTCATCCTTGACTACTCCTTTTCCGAGTACTCTGTTAGTCTTAATATCCTGAAAAAGAACATCATTGGGACTAAAGATAGCATAACAATTCAAATCAGAAGTGGCTCTTTTAATTGATAATAAGTTTGATGTAATTGTTGGCATGTAAAATGCTTTAGAATCTTTATCAAACAATTTCAGATTTCCAGTGCCTTTAATTGGAATTTTATCACCATTTGCTATTACCACATTCTCTAGAGCAGGTTCTATGTTGTTAGGAAGATTTGCATTACTAATCATATGATGAGATGCTCCAGAATCAACAATTATAGAATTTTTAGATTTATGAGTAAAGAATGTGGTACCGGACTCCTTTAAGGACCCAATGGCTTTGATGAGAGCGTCTAGATCAGTTTTACTCACAAACTCGTGGGATGCAACACTGGCTGTGGCTGTGCCATCTTCGTGCGAGGAGGAGCTACACTTCTTTGGTTCATCACTTTGTTCATGTGAGAGATTTGCCCTTTGGTCCTTAAACTTGTTTGGTTTAAGATGGGGATGTAAAATCCAGCACTTGTCCTTGGTATGGCCTTTCTTCTTGCAGTGGTCACACACCCAAGTCTTTCGGTCCTCTGGCTTGTATACACCTTTGTTGGCCGTGATCAGCTCTCTTTTTCCACCAAAGAGGCCATGTGAGCCTTGTTCCTTTTGAATTTGAGCACACACTTCTTCAAGACTCGGCAGTTTGTTTGCTCGCAGCATATGCTTGATGAGATCCGTGTAGTTTGAGTTGAGAGTCATGAGAAGGCCAAAGACCTTATCTTCTTCACGCCTCTCATTGAGTACCACCGGGTCAACTGAGCTTGGCCTAAGCATTTCAACCTCAGCCCAAAGAGATCTAAATTTCCCAAAATGTTTAGTAAACTCCATGTCTTCTTGGCTGAGATCATTAATAGCTTTCTTCACTTCAAACACTCGGCTCAAGTTTGAAGTGTTTCCAAACACTTTATAGAGTGTATCCCATAATTCCTTGGCGGTCTCACAGTAAGAGTACGCCTTAAAAAGAGAGGCTTCGAGGGAGTTTTGAATGATAGAAACCACCATTTGATCCTCTTGGAACCACTGGTCACTATCACCAGCAACCACCGTCTTCTTGCCTTCTTTTTCAACTATCATCTTTGGAGCTTCATCCTTCAGTATATGACTCCAAAGCCCACGGCTGCACAATGCTATTTTGGTCGTTCTAGACCATAGTAGGTAGTTAACTCCTTTAAGAGTGACAGGTACAACAAGAGGTCTTGAGTTCTCCATGGTTGAACACTTAAGAACCTCTGGATAATGCTATGGACCAGCGGATAGAGCTATGGACCAGCGGATAAAAGAAAATTTCCAGAAAATTTCAAGAAAACCAGATTTGCAGAATGGATAGAACTAGAGATTTTAGAAGAGATTAGAGAGATTTAGGAGCTTAACCTCTCTGATACAATTTTAGAATTACAGAGATTATGCGGAAATTAACTAGGAAGAATCATGGAGAAGGGTTAAGAATAAGGAGAGAACCAAGAATAGAGAAAAGAGAATTAGTTCTCATTGTTTAAATCTTATTAAAATACAAGGTATTTAAACTAAAACAAGTGCAAGTGTAGCGCACAAACTCCAACGGTCATATTGACTAAAAACAAAGCTAAACATGTGACTAAACTATTGTGGGAAATGTTTCTTCTTCCTTTTGCAGATTGTCACTTTGGTCTTCACTAATTTGGTTGTAGACAGCCACTTGCAATATGATCTCCTTTGCACATTATTTTCAGAATGTTACAGTTACTAAGTGCATTTGCATTGCTGAGTTTACGCCTTAGCTTAAGTGCTTAGGAATTGATCAAGCTACTCCTATCACGATGCATTGTGATAATCAAGCTGCAATTCACATCACAACCAACTCGGTGTTCCATGAACGAACCAAACACAGCGAGTTAGATTGTAACAAAATCTGAGAGAAGATTTAGCAAGGAATAACACTTCCATGTTACACAAGAAGTGAAGATCAACTTGCTGATATTTTCACGAAGGGAGCGAGTCTTAAGGTTTGCAACAACATCTATGGCAGACTTGGACTCATCTCCCTATCACAGCCGTGATCAAGTCCCCTATCCGAGAGACATCTCACTCTTTTTCCCTAAGTATGGTTTTTCCCATGTGGTTTTCTATACTTAGGTTTTTAATGAGGAGATGCATCTCGGGTCTTCCAAGTTTAGTCAAAGTTCCTATGGCTAAACTTGAGTGGGAGTATTGATCATTGTGCATATTTTGTGTAGTTGTACGGATGGTACGGACATGTACGGACATGTACGGTCCAAGTACACATCCGGACACAAGTACAAAGATGGTACAAGATGAAGGACAAAGGACATAGAGCTGTTGCAGCCTTGGATCAGATCAGATTGGCATCAAGTTGCTCACCAACCATTTTGGAAGTATCTAAGGTGTCATTGTCCATGGACCACAACGAGGAAAATATCTCCTTGTGTGTAGATCAGCTCCAACGGCTATATGCCAATGTCTGATATATATATGTTCATCTTGTAACACTTATGACTTAATCTAAGCAACATACTTTGCTAAAACTCTCTCTAATGTTTTCTTATACTTCTCCTCTCTTGAATACTCTTTAGCTTAGATTCAATCTCTTATACTCTCAAACACTCATTCCGCACTTAAACTAACATGGTATCACAGTCCTAGGTTTTGATTCTGAAACATTCATACTCATAAAGATCTCTTAAACTTCACTAAATCTCTTCTAAACTTGTTCTTCATTCTGTTTTTCAAGGATTCCTCAAAAGTTTCCAATTTTTTTGCCATTATCCGGTGGATAATAGCCTTTGTTCTTCATTTCCTACTCTTTTCACTCAGTTTCTGTCCAAAACTCTTCCACTTTTGTTTCGGCATCATTCACAAACTCTTACATCATTTCTTGGTTTGTTCTCTTTTGAAACGGTTCAAAACACCAATTTCAGCTTGATTCTTAAGAGAAATCTCATTCTCTAACCATTTCTCAAGCTTTTCTAAGTGTCCATACTGTTTTTAAGACTTTCTCAAGAAATGGGAAATTTCAAACTTGTTAATATTCCGGTGACCCTTAAATGGGGAAACTACTTGTAGTGGTCAAGAACCACTAAGATTGCCCTTTGTGGTCGTGGTCTTTGGAAACACATTGATCTTTCTCAAAACGTTGAAGAGGAAGAAAGTAGTGAGGAAGAGGAAGAAGAGGCAGCAGCTGCCAAGAAAGCCAAATGGTTTCAAGATGATCAAATCGTGCTGGCCATTCTTGAAAACCCACTTGAAGGCTCTATCCTTGAAGCTTACTCTTATTGTGAAACCTCAAGTGTGCTATGGGAAACACTCAAGAATGTCTACGGTAACATTTCTGACCTCTCCCGAGTCTTTGAAGTGAAGAGGGCAATAAATGACTTGAGCCAAGAAGACTTGGAATTCACCAAACACTTTGGCAAATTTCGGTCTCTTTGGGTTGAACTTGAGATGCTAAGACCTTGTACCATGGATCCCTTCATTCTTGCTGAACGAAAAGAGCAAGACAAGGTCTTTGGCTTGCTTCTTACTCTCCATCCGGCGTTCAACGACCTCATCAAGCATATCCTTCGTGCCGATAAGCTGCCAAGTCTTGACGAGGTGCGTGCGCAAATTCAAAGGGAACAAGGTTCTCTTGGCTTGTTTAGTGGAAAGGGGGAACTTCCAATGGCCAACAAGGTTGTTTACAAGCCTCCGGATAGACGGTTTAAAGAATGTGCTCATTGTAAGCGCATGGGGCATTATAAAGAAAAATGTTGGATTCTCCATCCACATTTGAGACCAGCTTCGTTTGGTCCAAGAGATGGTGCACCACGAGCAAATGTTTCTCATGTTCGGGACGATCACAACCAAGCTGGGTCCTCCAGGACCGGAGACAATGGTGCATCCGGAGACTATGTGCGCAAGGCTGATCTTGAAGCACTCCTCAAGTCTATTGCATCACTTAAAGATTCTGGTACCAGTTTCTTAACTCATAAACCATCTAGTTCTCTTATTGTTGATTCTGGTTCATCCCGTCACATGATTAGTAATGCAACCTTACTTAACAATATAGAACCAGCAAAAGGGAATGTTATAATTGCAAATGGTGATCAAGTTCCAATTAAAGGCATAGGGAATTTGAGATTGTTTGATAAAGAATCTAGAGCACTTTATATGCCTAAGTTTCAATCAAACCTTTTATCCGTTAAACGAGCTACTTGTGATCTTAATTGTTATGCAATCTTTGGTCCTAATGATGTCTATTTTTAGGATATTGAGTCCGGTAAAGTAATCAGTGAAGGGGGAACTAAGGATGAACTCTATGTTCTTGATGGTGTTTCACCGACTACTTCACAAGCTTGCAATTTCAATTCTCGTTTAGATTTTGTTTCCTTTAATGTTATGTGCCATGCTAGATTAGGCCATCCACATTCTCGTGCACTAAAGATAATGTTACGTAATATGTCTTTAGAACATTTGAATTGTGAGGCTTGTATTGTTGGCAAACATTGCAAAACTATTTTTTCTAAGTCTTCTACTATCTATGAAAAATGTTTTGATTTGGTTCATTTGGATGTTTGGACATCACCATGCGTATCTAGAGACAATAACAAGGATTTTGTGACTTTCTTTTTGATGAAAAATTGAAATATACTTGGGTTACTCTATTGCCTTCTAAAGATCGTGTGTTTGATGCATTTCTTAGTTTTCAAAACTATGTGACTAACCAATACAATGCAAAGATTAAGATTCTTAGAACAGATAATGGAGGAAAATATACAAGCAATAGGTTCAAAGAACACTTATCTAGACACGGCATAATCCATCAAACAAGCCCATACACTCCACAACAAAATGGAGTGGCCGAGAGAAAGAACCGCCATCTAATGGAGGTATCTAGATCAATGATGTTTCACATGAAAGTACCAAAGAGGTATTGGGGAGATGCAATTATGATGGCGTGTTATCTTATTAACCGAACTCCAACAAAGATTCTAGAAGACATTTCTCCATTTGAGGTACTCAATCAAACTCGTCCATCTATTGAACATCTAAAAGTGTTTGGTTGTGTTTGTTTTGTTTTTGTACCCGGAGATCTTAGAAAGAAGCTGGATGCAAAGAGCAATCGATGTATGTTTCTAGGCTATTCAACAACTAAAAAAGGTTATAGATGCTACAATCCTAGCAACAACCGGACATATGTGTCAGGAGACGTCAAGTTCTTTGAAGATCAAAGCTACTTTGAGAAGAAAGATTGGGAAGATTTGAGCTTGAGATTTCTACTTGATCATCTTGGAAATACAAATATTCCGGTCAAGCAAGGAGGAACGCAGACCATGCCGAGTGTATCTCCAAGTGAACCACCGATGGCTACACAAAATGATCAAAGTGAACCACCAATGGCTACACCAAATGATCAAAGCCAAACTCAAAACATAAATGAGAGTATTGGTCAAGACCAAGAAGAACCGGAGATGGAAGAAACAACTTTGGAAAATGAAGCTCCATATTCGGCAGAATTACGAGAAGATAGAAATGAAGAAACCATATATCCTCAAGATGATCCTATACCAGTGCAGCCAAGTCTAAGAAGGAGCACAAGGGAAAGGAGTGATCCATCTACATGGAAGCAAAAGAGGGTTTACTTTAATTGTGAAGTTGTTGCTCATCCGATTCAAGCCACATGCTCTCTAGCATTCTTACCACAAGATTATCAAGCGTTTCTTGGAAAACTTGACCAAGATATCGTACCAAGGAGTTATGAAGAGGCTATGGAAGAAGAGGTATGGGGCAATGTTGTTGATGACGAAGTGGGAGCTATGGTGAAAAATGATACTTGGTATGAGACGGATCTCCCTCAAGGAAAGAAGGCCGTGAGCTCCAAATATGGTTTTCACAATTAAACACTTGAGTAATGGTGATATAGAAAGATACAAGGCAAGGCTAGTGGCAAGAGGATTCACTCAAACATATGGAGAAGACTTCACGGATACATTTGCACCCGTAGCCAAACTTCATACGGTTCGAGTTGTCCTCTCAATAGCCACTAATCTGTCATGGGACTTATGGCAAATGGATGTCAAGAATGCATTCCTACAAGGAGAGTTAGAAGAAGAAGTCTACATGACTCCTCCTCCTGGTTTAGAGAAGATGGTTGCTCCGGGAAAGGTATTGAGATTGAAGAAAGCTATCTACGGTCTCAAGCAATCTCCAAGGGCTTGGTATAGGAAGTTAAGTATGACACTCATGCTGAAAGGCTTCAAGAAGTCTCAATCCCATCATACGCTCTTTACTCTCCAAGGACCTCAAGGGATAGTTGTGGTGCTTGTTTATGTAGCTGATGTAATCGTAACCGGGGATAACAAGGAAGGAATACAAGACACAAAGGAATACAAGACACAAAGGAATATCTCAATTCGGTGTATGATATCAAAGATCTTGGAGAGCTCAAATACTTTCTTGGCATTGAGATATGTAGGTTCTCGGATGGTCTTTTCCTTTCTCAAAGAAAGTATGCAAATGATCTACTAAAGGAGACCGATAAGTTGGAAGCCAAACCCGCAAAACCACCACTTCAAGATGGTTACAAGGTCAGCCGAAAAGGGGAGCAAGTAGATGATCTATTTGAGGATGCTGCGAAATATAGAAGAATTGTTGGGAAGATGATCTACTTGACTCTCACACGTCCGGACCTTTGTTTTGCGGTTAACCAAGTTAGTCAACACATGAAGGCTCCCACGGTTTATCATTGGAGCATGGTGGACATAATACTAAGGTATATAAAGGCAGTGTTGATCAAGGCATTTGGATGGGAAAGAATGATAACATCGAGATTGTTGGCTATTGTGATGCGGATTGGGCCGGGGATAGGAATGATCGCAAATCTACCACCGGCTATTGCACCTTCATCGGAGGTAATCTAGTAACTTGGAAAACCAAGAAGCAAAAGGTGGTCTCGGACTCAACCGCAGAGGCAGAATATAGAGCCATGAAGAAGTTAACAAATGAGCTTGTTTGGCTCAAAGGTCTTCTCAAATGCTTAGGAATTGATCAAGCTACTCCTATCCCGATGCATTGTGATAATCAGGCTGCAATTCACATCACAACCAACTCGGTGTTCCATGAACGAACCAATCACAGCGAGTTAGATTGTCACAAAATCCGAGGGAAGATTTAGCAAGGAATAACACTTCCATGTTACACAAGAAGTGAAGATCAACTTGCTGATATTTTCACGAAGGGAGCGAGTCTTAAGGTTTGCAACAACATCTATGGCAGACTTGGACTCATCTCCCTATCACAGCCGTGATCAAGTCCCCTATCCGAGAGACATCTCACTCTTTTTCCCTAAGTATGGTTTTTCCCATGTGGTTTTCTATACTTAGGTTTTTAATGAGGAGATGCATCTCGGGTCTTCCAAGTTTAGTCAAAGTTCCTATGGCTAAACTTGAGGGGGAGTATTGATCATTGTGCATATTTTGTGTAGTTGTACGGTCCAAGTACACATCCGGACACAAGTACACAACTACAAAGATGGTACAAGATGAAGGACAAAGGACATAGAGCCGTTGCAGCCTTGAATCAGATCAGATTGGCATCAAGTTGCTCACCAACCATTTTGGAAGTATCTAAGGTGTCATTGTCCATGGACCACAAAGAGGAAAATATCTCCTTGTGTGTAGATCAGCTCCAACGGCTATATGCCAATGTCTGATATATATATGTTCATCTTGTAACACTTATGAATTAATCTAAGCAACATACTTTGCTAAAAATCTCTCTAATGTTTTCTTATACTTCTTCTCTCTTTAATACTCTTTAGCTTAGATTCAATCTCTTATACTCTCAAACACTCATTCTGCACTTAAATTACCATTCTTGAGTCTCAAAACTTTTCCCGGAGTACCCGTCTTCTCTAAACCCGGAGGACGAGTCATATACACTTCTTCTTCTAGTTCTCCTTGTAAGAAAGCATTCTTCACATCCATCTGCCACAAATCCCATGAGAGGTTAGTAGCTTAGAGAGAACAACTCTAACCGTATGAAGCTTGGCAACGGGTGCAAAAGTATCCATGAAGTTTTCTCCATAGGTTTGAGTGAATCCCCTAGCTACTAAACGAGCCTTGTACCTCTCTATGTCTCCATTGCTCAAATGCTTGATTGTGAATACCCACTTTGAACTCACAGCTGTCTTTCCTTTGGGTAAATCAGCCTCATACCAAGTCTCATTCTTCATCATTGCTCCTATCTCATCATCAACTGCCTCTGTCCATTCTTCGCTCTCCTTTGCTTCTTCATAACTTTTAGGGATCATATCTTGATCAATCTTGACTAGAAATGCTTGATGATCCGAAGGTATAAAGGCAAGAGAACACACAACTTGAATAGGATGAGCAACAGCTTCACAATTGTAATAGACCCTCTTCTCTTTCCAAGTAGATGGGTCACTCTTTTCTCTTTCACTTCTTCTTAGAACTGGCTGACTTGGCTCTTTACTTGGTTCTTGACTAGGCGGTTCTTGAATCGGTTCTTGGCTTATCTCTTGTCTTGGGACTTCACTTGGTATGGGACAAGTAGTTTGAAGCCTAGAACTCCTTCTAAGAGTAGGTGCTTGCAATTCTATAGTTGTCTCTTGAGTGGCCTCGGGTTCTTCTATTACTGGCTCTTGAGTAACCTCATTTTCTTCCATAGATGGTTCTCCTTGGCCAATATCAAGTTTTTCCTCTTCCGAGATTGAAACATTAGGTGCTTGGTCCGGTTTGGCTTTTGATTGGTTGTTGTTGTTGTTGGATTTGGCAAGATGCTCGAGAAGCATTCTTAAGCTTGAGGCACGGTCTGTTGATGCAGCCAAATCCTTCAAGTCATTCCAATCCTTCTTATCATAGTACCCTTGTTCTTCCAAGAACTTAACCTCTCTTGAAACATACAACCGGTTGTTGGTGGGATCAAAGCATTTATATCCCTTTTGTGTTGTAGAATAGCCTAGGAACATACTCTTGACACTCTTTGGTTCTAGCTTGTTTCTGATATCCCTAGGCAACATCACAAAGCAAACACATCCAAACACTTTAAGATGTTCAAGAGAGGGTTTTGTTTTATTTAATACCTGAAATGGTGAGATGTCCTCTAAGACTTTGGTTGGTATTCGGTTGATGAGATAGCAAGCAGTCATCACCGCATCACCCCCAAAGACGTTTGGAAACATTAGTATGAAACATCATTGATTTCGCCACTTCCATTAGGTGTCGGTTATTTCTCTCGGCAACACCATTTTGTTGTGGTGTATAAGGACAACTTGTTTGATGTAGAATTCCATGTTTTGCTAGGTGTTCTTTGAATTTGTTGCTTGTATACTCTCCTCCATTATCTGTTCTAAACACTTTGATCTTGGCATTGTATTGGTTAACCACATTGTTTTGAAAATTCATGAATGCATCAAATACACGATCTTTAGTTGGAAGCAATGTAATCCAAGTGTATATAGATTTTTCATCAATGAATGTAACAAAATACTTGTTGTTATTTCTAGAAATGCAAGGTAAAGTCCAAACATCCGAATGAACCAAATCAAAGCAATTTTCATATATTGTACTAGAAGTAGAAAAAACAGTTTTGCAATGTTTGCCAAGAATACAAGTTTCACAATTATTTGATTCAAATGAAACACTAGGCAGCATGAGTTTAAGAGCTCTATAATGAGGATGGCCTAATCTAGCATGCCACAAGTTATTGGAAACATCTAAACAAGAGCTGAAATTGAAATGATGTTGTGAAGTGGTCGGTGAAAGATTCTCTAACCCATAGAGTTCATCTTTCCTTCCCTCTTCTCCGATCACTTTACCACTTTTAATAGCCTGAGAATAAACCTCATTATGACCAAATATAGCATAGCAATTAAGATCATTTGTGTTTCTTTTAACGGATAACAAGTTAGAAGTGAACTTAGGCATGTATAGAGCTTTAGATTCTTTATCAAGTAGCTTCAAATTACCAATGCCTTTAATAGGAATTCTATCACCATTAGCTATCTCCACCTTACCACTAGCTGGTTCCATATTGATTAGTAAAGATTCATTACTAATCATGTGATGAGAAGCACCTGAATCAACAATTAGAGAACTCTTACTAGTTGGTTTATGTGTTCAGAAGCTAAAAGAAGTTGGGGTTAAGAGTTTGTTACCGGAATCCTTGAGAGAGGCAATGGATTTGATGAGTGCCTCTAGGTCCGATTTCCTCACATAGTCACCAGATGCTAACTCCTCTTCCTGTCTTGATGGACCAGCTTGAGTGATGTTAGCTCTGGGTTCCCTTGGTCCATTGCTTGGTCGGAGATGTGGATGGAGGAACCAACATTTGTCTTTGGAGTGTCCCTTCTTCTTACAATGCTCACACACCTTTGATCGTCGCTCTTCAACCTTGAATACTCCTTTGTTGGCAGTAGGAAGCTCCCCCTTACCACCAAACATTCCAAGTGACCCTTTTTCTCTTTGAACTTGAGCGCATACATCATATAGGCTAGGGAGATTCTCAGCCCCTAGAATGTGTTTGATGAGATCATTAAAGACCGGATTCAAAGTGAGCAACAAACCAAAGACCTTATCTTGTTCCTTCCTCTCATTCAAGACCACAACATCCATAGTATTTGGTCTAAGCATTTCTAACTCAGCCCATAGTGCTCTATACTTCCCAAGATGTCTAGTGAATTCTAAATCCTCTTGACTCAACTCGTTTATAGCCTTTTTCACTTCAAACACACGAGAGAGGTTAGATATGTTACCATAGACGTTCTTGAGAGTTTCCCAAAGCTCATTTGCGGTTTCGCAAACGAGTATGCTTCAAAGAGTGGAGCTTCAAGAGAGTTTTGGATGATGGCAAGAACGGTTTGGTCCTCTTGGAACCACTGAGCCTCCCTTGCAAGTTTAGCCGCAACTACTGCCTCTTCATCATCACTTGAGTCTTCTTCTTCTTCTTCAACAACAAGTTCAATGTGTTTCCACAATCCACGACCACAAAGAGCTATCTTTGTTGTTCTTGACCAAAGATGATAGTTTGGTCCTTTGAGAGTAACCGGAATCACCATAACCTTAGAGTTATCCATTTCTTGATGAAAAAGATTTGAGATTATTGTAGAACTTTGAGAAAGGCTAAAGAAACATTAGAGGATGGTTTTCTCTTTAGGACAAAGCTTTGAATCTTTGTTTTGAACGGTTCAAATCACAATATGAAAGAGATTTGTGAGAAAAACAGAATGAAAAGATGAGATTTTGAGATGAACAAAAGATTGTAATGTGAAGATTTGATGGAGATTTGTGTAGAATGGAAGAGATTGAAGAGAATAGTATGAATGGAAACCCAAAAACGCAATCTAGCTCTATGATACCACGATAGAATGTGTGCGGAATGATGTTGCTAAAGATTGTTTAAGGGATTCCTAAGGATTGTTTAAAAGGTTCAAGATATAAATGAGTAAAGAGATTCATTAGATTGATGATTGTTTAGTGATCATACATCATACTCTTTAAATAGAAGGCAGAAATGACGACACTAAAGTAATAGGAAAGTGACAACATTGCTTTTAAGGTAGGTGAGCTTTCTTCTTTATGGTAGGTGAAGGGATAAGTGTGGACCACCTTTAGAGCTTGTCCTTTCTTCAACCTTATCTCCAAACGGTAACAATGCAACGTCTCTTTCTCTCTTCCTTTTGTTTTGTCACATGAAGATCTTCTTTAAAGGGTATGTGTACGGCTGCTAAAGATGGTACGGATTGTACTATGACCGTACAATCCATACAGATCCGTACAAATCACAATTTCAAGTCCCTCTTGATCAATAAACACCGCCTACCTTTGCGGAAAAATCAGACCCTGAAGTGTACTTGGACTGGGAGAGGCGTCTACAACACATCTTTGAGTGTTATGGCTATGGGGAACGTAAGAAAGTGGCGGTAGCAGCTGCTCAGCTCACTGATAATGCACTTGCCTGGTGGGACAGAAACGTAGCTGAAAGAAGGAGGCAACGTTTTGGACCAGTGACTACATGGAGCGACATGAAATTCCTACTACGACTTAGGTATGTACCTGATCATTATCATCTAGACTTACAAAAACGTTTTCGTAAGTTGTCTCAGGGAACGAGAAGCGTAGATGAATATTTTGAGGAGTTTAAGAAGTTGATAAATCAATTGGAGCTAGAAGAATCCAAAGAAGCACTGGTGGCACAATTTATAGATGGGTTGCAAGAAAAGATTTAGTGGAAAGTGGAGAGATCTCAATGTAGTGGACTTCATGAGCTACTACATCTAGCTGTACAAATTGAACAGCAAAACAAGCGTAAGGCATCCCTAAATAACCGGACTAGAAACAACACTCTTTGGAGTGCTAACAACAACCGGAGCATGGACAAAGGCAAGGCAATAGCCACTGACTCCAGGTTCAAGAGCAAGTCCAATGAGACACCAAAGACCTTTAAACCTGAAGCAGGTAAGTTTCCTAGTGCTAGTTGATATGCTCAAATTTACCCTGAGCTACTCTCTCAAATTAAGAGGTCAATTGTAGTAGGGGTCGAATCACTGGGAGTCAAATCAAACGATAGGAATATTGACTTCAAATTCGGCTAAGTAAAATAATATAAAATAAAGACAAAAGCAAATCGAAACAGAGAAAGATTGTTGATTTAAAATTCAATTAAACAAAGTGCTAGGCTTTTGGGTAATTCTCAGGATGAATCAAAATTACAGGTTTAAACAGAATCAGGATTTAATTAAGAACTGTTCTAGAACTTGGAACACTAAAATATAATTAACCAACTGTCGTTGCGAAAACTAACTATGTCTAAACCCTAGAAAACCAAATTTCTTTGCGAATTCAATCAATTTAAACAAGCATTAAATTCAAGTCCAATTTGTTCACAAAATCCCTAAACCAAATTTCTTTGCGAATAAGTAATTTTGCTCACCTAAGATCTAGTTCTGGCTAATCAATTACACTTTCGTGTCAATCTATCAACCTAGGATATCCAAATTCAGGGTCGCGAATCCTAAACCAGAGTTAAAGCAATCTAGGTGAAGAACCTAACAGATAATCCTAACAAGTGAGTTTACCCTAACAATTCATCATCATTCCATTCGAACTACCCTAAACCTAACAAGCAAACTACTCAGACATGGAAGCAAAGCAAATCATAACTGAATAATAATGCATAAAGAAAGAGAATAAGAATAAGAACAATAGGGTTCGAAGAATCTCAAAGTATAAAGTAAACTTGTCTCCCTAAAAACCCTAAAAATCTCTCTCTAAACTTTGTTTTATAAAATCTAAGTTTTTTTCATCTAAAAACCTAAAATAAACTATTTATAGAGGTAAAACTCGTGGTGGGCTTTTATGACGGTTTATTGGTAACTTCTGGCCCGAAAAGGAACAATTTTCCTTCTTTAGGTCGGTCTCTGCGAGCACCTGTCGATCGATCGTCCTTGTGTCTGTCGATCGACAGGCTGTAGTGTAGCTGTCGATCGATCTTCCTTCTTTGGGCTGTCGATCGACAGGCTGCTTCATATCAGCTTCTTTTCTTGTAAAATCCGGCTCCAACCTTGTTTACGTTCCAAAATGCACCGTATTCACCAAATAAGCTCCTCACGTGCAATAACCTGTTAAGATACTAAAAAGACTCGAAATACAATGAAAAGACTCGATAAAAGGACTTATATCATGGTCGAAAACCGGTAAAAACCATGATATATCAACTCCCCTAGACTTAGCTTTTGCTTGCCCTCAAGCAAACTAGATACTAAAACTGAAGTCGAGGTTTGAAAATCGCGAGAACTTACTTATCTTTGGGAATATTGCTTTCGCTTTCTTGACTCTTTTGCTGCATGTAAACAAAGTACCTTTGGCGGTCACGAATCTCAACCATCATAGGTTGGGCCTCAAATCTTAACCTGCAAACCCATCAGTTTCATATCCTCCTAACTGTCGCACACTTAATCGAAGTGATGATGGAATTCTCTCCAATGATATCAACCAAGTAAAAGGGCTAGGTGTGATGTAAAAGGCTTTTGTGTTTAAGTGGAGCTAAAGAGTGTTTAGGGTTACCGGATTTTATTTGGTGGATGCAGACATTATGCATAATCACAAGAGAGAGTCGGGTCCAGTTGATGCCCACAGTTTCTCATTCACATTGCACTCCCTCCTCCAAAACGTTATTAGGAACCAAACACCTTCATATAATCATGTTCCACTTTCCACATCCAACTTCTTCATTCCTTGGGATTTTCTTTTGAAGCTAGAGACTTATTTAAATAATCATTTCCCTTTCCCTTTTCTTATTTTTCGAAATAAAATATTTTAATTTTTTTTTTTTTTTTTTTTTTTTTTTTTTTTCATAACTATAAGGGGGGAAATGATTTTACAAAGATATTAGTCTCGAAAATTACCATTGTTGTGTATTAAGTCCCAAGGAACGCTTAGCATTGCTGCTCACTTTCAAGTACTCCTACCAAATCCTTTTCCTGTGCAATTTTTGTGAATGAAAAACTGCGTCGGACCTCTTTCTCTCTGGAGTTTATACACATGCATGCACATAAAACTAAGGAAAAGAGACTGCATGAGGTTTGAACAAAAGGTTAAGGTTAGGGGTTGGGTACCAACTAAAAATGAGCTGGCCATTCAGGATCAACAAAGAGTGGTAAAGAGAATAAGGAGTCCTGAATGTTTTACTGTCGTGATATCATCAAAGAGAATATAGCGAAATGGAGATCAAGTGTGCTAGTCTGGAGTTTGATCTACTTCGTTCTGCAAATCGCGATAAGAGGGGAACCTGTACTATCATCTGATTTCGAATTCGTTCCATCCAAAGGCTTCATCGCAACAGCTAAAAGTTTCAAAAACTAAGCTTTATTCCTAAGAAAGATCATTATTCCCTACATTTTGACTCAATAAAAACAAAATTTTGACTCCAAAATAGAAAACAATGTTAGTAACTACCTCCCCCAGACTTAAACAACACTGTCCCCAGTGTTATTAAATCTGAGATTGGCGAAAAGAAAAAGAAAAAGTCAGAAAATTTGTGAAAAGAATGAAATTCGGACCTGTTCTGCTGGCCTGTCGATCGGACAACCATCATGTGTGTCGATCGACAGGGCTTCATGCGGCTGTCGATCGACAACCACTAGGTCTGTCGATCGACAAGCTCTCGGAAATTCTGAATTCTAGGCTTTGACGACTGATGTTGTTGGAGAAATCTAAAGAAAAACTGAAGATCACTGAAACAAAATACCATCAAATACCACAACAAAGAGTCGCAAACAACAATGTTCACAAATCCTAAAAATTAAAAGGAAACAAAGAACAAACTGACTCAAAGAAAGAAAAATGACTCAAAAGAAAAGAAAAACTTACAGGTGGGTTGCCTCCCACCAAGCGCTTGTTTTCAGTCTTTAGCTGGACTGCGGATGACGTTCAGGCTGGAGGTGGATCACTGAAATGCACTCCCCCAGACTTGCAAGGAACAATACCAGGAAAGAGCTTCATAGTATTGTGTAGCATCTCTTGGACAACTATCTCTCCCTTGTCCCTCAACTCCGAAGGAATGACAATTCTGAACTTGGAGAATGCTTTAGAGGTTTTTCTGCGCTTCACCTTGGGGAACTCTTCGCACTTGGAGCTTGCTGGAATGTTGATGGCATGACGTGGAGTGGGATGAGCCAACTTGAGAACGTTTTGAACTTTCTTCGTCTCATCTTCAAAACCCAGCGTATCTCCAACATTAACACTCATACATGAAGCTGATGTTCTAACAACTGAAGGATAGAAAACATCCTTGTTGATGTTCGAGAAGGAGATCCGCTTGTTAGGAAAATCCACCATTGCTCCCACTGTTGCAAGGAACTGTGCACCAAGAACCAATGGTTTACAGATATCATCCTTTCTCTCAATGATGTAGAAGTCCGTAGGAACAAGACAATCTCCTATTTGAATTGACACGTCAGGAATGAAGCCTTTAGAAATTGTAAATGATCTATCTATGAGCTCGATATAAGTCCGTGAAGGTTGTAACTCCAAAATTCCTAGCTTCTTTGCAACAGCCTCACACATAACATTCACATTGGCTCCTGTGTCGCATAGAGAATCCTTCAATTCTACACCATTGATCGAACAAGGAACCACAAACATTCTCGGATTCAACAACTTTGGCAGCTTCCTCAATGATGTTGGAGCTTGTTTCTCTTCCTCTCGAGGTGCTTTGTCACTGCCTTGGTTGATGCATGAAGGGTATAGACTCCTTGGATACGGAATCTTGGGCTTGTAGACACGTTCAATGGCGGTTTCCGACTGACATTCGAAAATCTCTGCATTTTTCGGGGCTGTCGATCGACACTCATCAGGTGTGTCGATCAACAGGGCTGCTGAACTCGAGTTCGTACAGAAATTTTCTGTAGCTGTCGATCGACAACCACCAGGTCTGTCGATCGACACGCCCTCCGAAATCTCAAAATTAAAATTTTCTTCAGGAACCACGAGCAAGGCTTCATCTTCGCACTTCTCAACAGTTGGAAACAGTTGTTCTTCACTCTTTAACGTGATTGAATTGGAGAAATGCTTTGGGTTCATGTCAGATTTCCCTGGAAGACAAACTTCTTGTCTCTTTACATTTTCAGCAGTCTGAGCAACCTGAGTATCAAGCTTCTTCAAGTGAATGTTGATGGCTTCTATTTTTCCATTAAGATCAGTGTAAAGACTGTCAATCTTCCCATTGAGATGTACTGTTAGGGTTTGTTGCCCCTCAAGAAGTTGTTCGAACATCCTCTTCACGTCACTTTCTGAAGATTTAGAGGGAATCGGTTGATACGATGAAGATCCGTAGTTCCTCTAATTGTAATTGTTGTATCCCTTGTTCTCTGACTGATTCCCATACCGCTGACTCTGGTAGCCATTCTGGTTGATGTAATTAACATCTTCCTCAACAATCTCAGCTCCATTTGTTTGACCGGCTCCTCGTCTCCTTTCCTCATCAATCTTCTTTGTACTATTGCTAGTAGACACGTTCTTGATGAGCTCAAGGCAATCAGTTGGGAATCTGGTCTTGAAATTCCCATTACTCGCAGCATCTAAAGCCATCTGATGCTTCCAATCCACACCTCTGTAGAAGATACCCAGCAGCTGAACTTCTGTAAATCCGTGATGAGGACAATCTCTTTGATATCCCTTGAACCTTTCCCATGCAGCCTTGAAAGATTCTGTCATATTCTGAGCGAATGTTTGGATTTTAGCCCGTAGATCCTCTGAGCGCGACTCATCGTAGAAGTGACTCAGGAAAGCACTCTTGGTATCTCTCCAAGTAGTCAGTGAGCCTGGCTCCAACTGCTTCAGCCAAGAGGCTGCCTCTCCAGCAAGAGAAAATGGGAAGACCTTACACATAATGTAGTCTTCCGACACGTTGTTAGCCTTGATGCTAGATGCAAGATCCTCGAACATCTCAAGATGATCCATGGGGTGCTCTGATGGGTGCCCATGGAACTGATGTTGAGCCACAAGAGAGAAGTATGCAGGCTTCAACTCAAAATCCCTCCGCTCAAATCTAGGAGGACGAATTGCTGCCTTGTTGGCGTAATGTTCTTCAGGGCAGTAGTAGTCTCCCAAAGTGTGTTGGTTAACCACTACCTCCTGAGGTCTATGATTCGCCTGAGCCAGATGCTCGATCTCAGCGCGCTGGCGCTCCAACTCAACCCTTTGACGATCTAGCTCAGCACGCTCTGCTGCAATCGGATCCTCAAACTCGATGATATTACCAGCTTCATCAATGGGGTCTCCCTGATTGTTGTATCGATTACCATCTCGATCAACATTCTCTCCTTCAGCATTCCGAAAAACTACTACAGCTCGATTAACCATCTTAGCTAACTTTGCTTGTCGTCTGTTTTCCCTTTCCAAAATTCCCAACTCTGGAACAAAATCTGCTAACTCTTTATCCTTGTTGCTTCTGGTTCTGCTAGAAGGCATAAACCTGAAACACCAAAAATAAAAAAAACGAAATCAAAAGTAAAAAAGAAAACTTAGTCAGAATTCTAGAATCAAAATCCTATGGAAGATTTTGACTCCCCGGCAACGGCGCCAAAATTTGATATGCTCAAATTTACCCTGAGCTACTCTCTCAAATTAAGAGGTCAATTGTAGTAGGGGTCGAATCACTGGGAGTCAAATCAAACGATAGGAATATTGACTTCAAATTCGGCTAAGTAAAATAATATAAAATAAAGACAAAAGCAAATCGAAACAGAGAAAGATTGTTGATTTAAAATTCAATTAAACAAAGTGCTAGGCTTTTGGGTAATTCTCAGGATGAATCAAAATTGCAGGTTTAAACAGAATCAGGATTTAATTAAGAACCGTTCTAGAACTTGGAACACTAAAATATAATTAACCAACTGTCGTTGCGAAAACCAAATTTCTTTGCGAATTCAATCAATTTAAACAAGCATTAAATTCAAGTCCAATTTGTTCACAAAATCCCTAAACCAAATTTCTTTGCGAATAAGTAATTTTGCTCACCTAAGATCTAGTTCTGGCTAATCATTTACACTTTCGTGTCAATCTATCAACCTAGGATATCCAAATTCAGGGTCGCGAATCCTAAACCAGAGTTAAAGCAATCTAGGTGAAGAACCTAACAGATAATCCTAACAAGTGAGTTTACCCTAACAATTCATCATCATTCCATTCGAACTACCCTAAACCTAACAAGCAAACTACTCAGACATGGAAGCAAAGCAAATCATAACTGAATAATAATGCATAAAGAAAGAGAATAAGAATAAGAACAATAGGGTTCGAAGAATCTCAAAGTATAAAGTAAACTTGTCTCCCTAAAAACCCTAAAAATCTCTCTCTAAACTTTGTTTTATAAAATCTAAGTTTTTTTCATCTAAAAACCTAAAATAAACTATTTATAGAGGTAAAACTCGTGGTGGGCTTTTATGACGGTTTATTGGTAACTTCTGGCCCGAAAAGGAACAATTTTCCTTCTTTAGGTCGGTCTCTGCGAGCACCTGTCGATCGATCGTCCTTGTGTCTGTCGATCGATAGGCTGTAGTGTAGCTGTCGATCGATCGTCCTTCTTTGGGCTGTCGATCGACAGGCTGCTTCATATCAGCTTCTTTTCTTGCAAAATCCGGCTCCAACCTTGTTTACGTTCCAAAATGCACCGTATTCACCAAATAAGCTCCTCACGTGCAATAACCTGTTAAGATACTAAAAAGACTCGAAATACAATGAAAAGACTCGATAAAAGGACTTATATCATGGTCGAAAACCGGTAAAAACCATGATATATCACTAGTCAATCTCGTTCACGTGACATCACTTGTTTTAAATGTCAAGGTAGGGGACACATGGCCAGAGAGTGTCCTAACCAGAGAGTGATGATTATCAGCCCTAGTGGTGACTATGAATCACAAGATGAGCCAGATGAAGACCAAACTGACTCAAGAGAAGACGTGGAGTATCCAGACACAGGACCGCTCCTTGTGATTCGACGAATGCTAAGTGTATTTGTCAACCCTGAAGAAAGAGTTCAAAGAGAGAACATTTTCCACACTCGGTGCACAATAAAGAACAAGGTATGTAATCTGATTATAGATGGAGGATCTTGTACTAATGTTGCTAGCAAGTACATGGTAAACAAGTTAGGTTTACAAACAACCAAGCATCCAAGGCCGTACAACCATTCCATTCAGCATGAAGTAACCATTCCATTCAGCGTGGGAAAGTATCAAGATGAAGTTATTTGTGATGTCGTGCCCATGAAAGTCGGGCATCTTCTTCTTGGAAGGTCATGGCATTTCGACCGCGCTACAAATCACAATGGGCGCACAAACTATTACTCTTTCACCCATAAGGATCGTAAGTACAACCTTGCTCCTCTTAGTCCTTCAGAAGTTCATGAGCTACAAAAACATATGAACAAAGAGGAAGAGGAAAGAAATTCTAGTCTTTATTTGAGAGCTAATGATGTATGTAAAACAATGAGTGCCAAAGGCACAGTGCTACTAATGGTTTTTAAAGAGTGTCTAAGTACAGGGTTAGGTTAAAAGGAGCTTCCCTTGGAGATCCAATCAGTCCTAGAACAATACAAGGGTGTATTTCCAGAGGAGATACCACATGGACTCCCTCCTATCCATGGAATAGAGCACCAAATAGACCTCGTCCCAGGTTCACATTTACCTAATAAACCAGCCTACAGAATGAACCCGAAAGAGTCTAACAAGCTAGAACAACAAGTGCGTGATCTAGTGGACAAGGGTTACATTAGAGAGAGTCTCATCTCATGTGCAGTGCCCGTCCTATTGGTTCCAAAGAAAGATGGTACATGGAGGATGTGTGTGGACTGCCGAGCCATCAACAACATCACCATCAAATACCGGCACCTAATACCCAGACTTGATGACATGCTAGAGAATTAAGTGGAGCTACCATCTTCTCCAAAATAGATTTAAGGAGTGGCTACCACCATGTCAGAATGAGAGAAGGAGACGAATGGAAGACAGCCTTCAAAACCAAGCAAGGTCTCTACGAGGGCTTGTGATGCCATTTGGGCTAACCAATGCACCAAGCACTTTCATGGGCTTAATGAACCAGGTTATAAGGTCATTTATTGCTAAATTTGTTGTTGTCTATTTTGATGACATACACATTTACAATAAGTGCTATTCTGATCATATTAAGCATTTGGAGTTAATTATGAAAACACTTCGAAAGGAAGGCCTTTATGCCAACTAAAGAAGTGTACATTTTGTACTGACCAGTGTGTGTTCTTCGGTTTTGTAGTGAGTAAACATGGATTAAAGGTAGACGAAGAGAAAATCAAAGCAATACGTGAATGGCCTACCCCATCAACTATAGGACATGTCCGAAGTTTTCATGGATTAGCTAGTTTCTATAGACGATTTGTTAGAGATTTCAGCACGGTGGCTGCACCAATGACGGTTGTGATCAAAAAGAACGTACCATTCTCATGGGGAGAAGCTCAAGAACGTTCCTTCAACACCCTAAAAGAGAGACTTACACAAGCACCCGTCTTGGCCTTACCAGATTTTGAGGTCATGTTTGAAGTAGAATGTGATGCTTCTGGTTTGGGAATTGGAGCTGTTCTACATCAAAGAAAGAGACTAGTGGCTTTCTTTAGTGAGAAACTGAATGGAGCAACCCTAAACTACCCAATGTATGACAAGGAGTTGTATGCGCTGGTCCGAGCTCTTGAGACTTGGCAACACTATTTGTTATCCAAGGAATTCATCATCCACACCGACCATGAAACTCTAAAGCATCTCAAGGGACATACATCACTTATGAGAAGGCATGCTAAATGGCTGGAGTTTATTGAGACGTTCCCATATGTAATAAAATACAAGAAGGGAAAGGAGAATGTGGTTGCTGATGCCTTATCAAGAAGATATGCTCTTATAGCTACTATGGAGGCTAAGGTGATGGGTTTTGAACACATTAAAGAACTCTATAAAGATGATCCAGAGCTGAGTGAATGCTACCAAGGACGCGGTCAAGGAGCTTATAAGGCGTTCTACTTGCAAGATGGGTTTTTGTTCAAAGACAAAAGGTTGTGCATTCCTCAGGGTTCCATGGGAGAGTTGGTCCTTACGGAGGCACAAGGAAGAGGTTTAATGGGTCATTTCGGAATAGACAAAACCTTGGCCATCATAATGGAGCACTTCTTCTGGCCTCACCTCAAGAAAGACATTGAGAAATTTTGTGGCCGCTGTATTGTTTGCCATAAAGCAAAATCCAGGTTACATCCTCACGGTCTTTACTTACCTTTACCTATTCCTAACGCCCCTTGGATAGATATCTCTATGGATTTTGTATTAGGATTGCCCAAGATTAAACACAAAGATTCAATCTTTGTTGTTGTTGACCGGTTCTCTAAGATGGCTTATTTTATCCCATGTGACAAGACCAATGATGCCACTCAAACCGCAGAGTTGTTCATCAAGGAAGTGGTGCGCCTCCATGGAATTCCAAGAACCATAGTCTCGGATCGTGACACGAAGTTTCTAAGTCACTTTTGGAGAACCCTTTGGAGAAAGTTAGGTACCAAACTTCTGTTTTCCACAACTTGTCACCCTCAAACAGATGGTCAAATCAAAGTGGTAAACCGCACTCTCTCTACTTTACTTAGAGCCACTCTTGGGAAGAATATGAAACATGGCTTGATTGCATTCCTTTCGTTGAGTTTGCTTATAATCGATCTGTTCATTCGGCTACCAAGCTATCTCCTTTTGAGATAGTCTATGGAATTAACCCTTTGTCTCCCATAGATCATGTACCTTTGCCTCAGACTGAACGGGTTAACCAAGATGGTCTAAGCCGAGCCCAGGTAATCAAGAAGTTACACATCAAAGCAAAAGCGAACTTGGAGAAGAAGTATGAGGAGAACAAACGCAAGGCTGACCGAGGAAGAAAGAAAGTACTATTCGAACCAGGAGATTGGGTCTGGTTACACATGAGGCCAGAAAGGTTCCCAGAAGAAAAAGCTTCCAAATTATCACCAAGAGGCGACGGGCCATTCACGATCCTCGAGAAGATCAATGACAACGCCTATCGTTTAGAGCTGCCAAAGGAGGTTAAAATTTCCCATACTTTTAATGTTGCTGACTTGTCTCCTTATGAACCAGTAGAATCAGTTTTGGGGACAAAACCTTTTGAAGAGGGAGGGAATGATGCGGACATCGACCATACCACTCAAACCAAGAAACCACACCGTGTACCATAAGTTAGAGAAGGTCCCATGACACGTTCAAAGTCCAAGCAACTTAGGAGGAGGTTTAACTTAGTTGTACAAGACATTGTAAACTCTTTAGAGCTAGAGGAAGCAAACTGCCCCAAAAGAGACTCCTTAGCCGAAGAAGAGCTTGCTGCTACCTTCAATCAAGTGAGACTTGATCAAACAATCTACCCAAGTATAAAATCTTAATTTACAGGTCAAGAAACCCTTAGAAGTCAAGAAAAAACCTCAGAGCTGCAAGAGACGTGTGAGACAAGCGTAACATTCGATAGTGATCAAGAGAGTCAAGATAAAGATCAAGATTTCCAAGACATTGTAGAGCTTCAAGAGACTGATCAAGCTACTCAAGAAGGACTCCAAAAAGATATATACACGAAGAAATCAACAAACCAGCAATTAGAGCAAGAAGTGACTCAACAAACATCAATTTGGTTCAAACCGAAGCCCGGTATGTTTTACTCAATATTTTCGATCTTTGTAGGTTTAATGAGCCCTCCCAACGGCTAGTTCTCCATCAAAATGACCCAGCTCAAGGAGTAATCATTCAAAAGTAGTTTCCTTAGTTAAATGATTCAGTTTACCAAAGACAATGATTTTGTGTTTTCTTTTCTATTTCTGCACTTTACTTTGTTTCCTGTTGTGTTTTTCATTTATTTCGGCCCTAGGGCTAGCTGATGGACTCTTATAAAGTCCCCATGCAGCTGTGTAACGATTTTTACCTTTGATTATCAATAAAAATGCCGTATTTCTTCTCCTTAAGTATTCTTGAGAGAAAACCCTTAGTTCTTTGTCTTGTGTGTGAGATTCACCAAGGCTGAGTTCCTGTGCTGTATCAGAGATCAATCACAACTCTATGGTGCACCTCAATCCGCCAACACTCCCCTTCATTTGATCCCACACGAGAAAAGCGAACGCCATTGTGTCAGATCTTCAGCATCAACCATCGTTTCTTCACAAAAGAGTGCGAACGCCAGTTTGTGGAGCCATCAATCTATCACATTACAAGTCTCACCACTGAGTCTTGCATCAACATGTGTATGTTAAAAACTACTAGTACCATAAACATTAGTAGTACTATAAATAAAACGCAGTTGTACAAGTAGTACTAAAATCCGATTACCAACCTACAATATCTGAACATCACAAGTGCCTAAAAATACCAAAAAACAAACATCCGTTCAAGTTCCATAACCTAAAAAACAACCATTTCCAACCATTTTTAAACAAGTTTCATAAACATCCTTTCAAGTCACTTTTTTTTTGCTTTCTTCGAACTCTTGCTAGTTTCTTCGATGTTTTTCCTTTTGTTCTCAACCGCTCTTGCTTTCTACCTTGTCATTCTCTGGCCATATTTGTCATGTCCTTCTTTCTTCCTTGTCTTTCGATGGTCACCGCTTGTAAAGGGCGATTGCTTGTAAACCGATGGTCTTATCATCCTCTTAGGCTTAAGAGTCTTTTGCTTCTTAACAATCTTCTCGTTTTTGTGAGGTTCTTCTTCTGATTCAGGCTCATCTATTTCTTCCTCTTTCTCTTCTTCTTCTTTTTCTGTAATTGGAGCACCAACAACAAATTAGTTGTTGCTTAATATAAGTTTATTCATAAACAACAAACATTTTTATACCTCTCTCTTCTTGTTCTTTTTCCCCATCCTTCTCTTCTTCTTCTGGTTTCTCAGTTTCGTTCTTCTTCTCTTCCTCTTCTTCTTACCAACAACAATTTAGTTGTTGCTTAATATAAGTCTTCACATAAACAACATAAATTATTATACCTTTCTCTTCTTGTTCTTTTTCTCCATCCTTCTCTTCTTCTTCTTTCTCTTCTTCTGGTTTCTCGAGTTCCTTCTCTTCTTCTTCTTTCTCAAGTTCCATATTGTCCATCTCTTTCTTTGTCGCCTCTTGTTCTTTCTCGTTCTCTGTTTCCTCTTATTCTTTCTCGAGTTCCATCTTGTCCATCTCTTTCTTTGTCGCCTCTTCTTCTTTCTCGTTCTCTGTCTCCTCTGATTCTTTCTCGAGTTCCATCATGTCCATCTCTTTCACTGTCTCCTCTGGTTCTATCATGCTTCTTTCTCTTTCTCTGGTTACTTCTTCTTTCATTGTCTCCTCTGGTTCCTTCTCTTTCACAGTCTCCTCTGGTTCCGTCTCCAATGGTGTTATTCCAGAACCGGTAGTTCCTTCCCAAACATAGTCATAGTCATTTTCATAATGAACTCCTTCATACCTGATCCTAAGACTTTTCACTTCACTTTTAAGAAACCTAACTTTACTCCTGAGAAGCGTCACTCTACTCCTTAACTTCTTGTTCTTCCTCTTTAAGTACTCATTTGTTGCAAACTCCCCACTCAATTCAAGCTTCAGCCTATCTTCAAAAGTTTTCAGAAACTTAAGCAACGCTGGATTCTTTTCCGGATCCAAGTCTTCAACTAGTATACTCACTGGCTTTTTGGATCGGGATGCCACATCCATATCATACAGCTCTTTCCAACATATCTTCTTATTCGCTTCCAGATGCATATTCCAAGAGTCTTGAATCACGTCCAAGCCTCCAATACCTTCTTCCTGCTCTACCCTGCGCCACAAAGTTCCTTCTTCGGCTTTGTGTTATATTTCCAAAATGCTTTCAAATTCCTGAAAATGCAAAGAAGTACAATTTAGACAAGTAATATTAGACAAAATCATCTATAAGAAATAATTAGATTCATTCATACCTTATGAGAGCCGAGACTATCATAAAGCTCTTCCACTGGCCACCTTTCATACCGCTAGCTGAGTACTTCCTCTTAACATTCTTGGACAATTATGTTCATAGCCTTCAACAGTTTTCCTAAATTCCTTCTTCAGCTTTGATATACACTCAAAAACTATAATCTACATAAACAGATATAGAGATAGTACACATGTTTTATAAATATTGAACCATAACTAAAGACATAAACTATTACCTCCAAAGGAATTAAGAATCCAGGAGTGCATCATCTATCTTTAGCATAACCTTTCATACTCTCCACCGCATGGTAAAAAGCACTCACAGACCTCTCAAATGCCATTCTCCCCCAAGGAAAAGATACGCACAAACTCGGTCTCTTCAACCATCTTCCACACGAATTTCTCTATATTTGAAGATATGTTCACCTTGCATGCGAGTACCGAGCTTAAGAAAAACACTATCACCAACTTCAGCCGATCTTTACAATACTTCATTTTCAACAACTTCTCCTTCACATCATCGACATTCACACATATCTTCTTCCCAAACAAATCATGCCTCAACTTACTTTCAAACTTGCGCAAGTTCATGTATGGTTTTAATCCATCTGGGTAACCATGGCAGTCAAATCCACAGAGGAGAGCGTGCTCTCTCATAGAATAGCGCACATGGACGCCATTCACCACAAACCAGAGAGCCGCCTTCCTATCTACCTCCATAGATCGAACGAGCAACAACCACAATCCTTGTAGCCTATGATTTGGTTCTGGAAACAGGTGGAATATGTGCTGCCACTGAGGATGTCTCATAAACCACTCATACTCTGGCTTAAGATCCTTTACGATGTCCACGAAAGTGTTCACATCACACCTAGTTTGGATCTTGCATACAGTGCCATACTCGCTCGGTTTGAAGAAAAATTTATCAGGCCACATAGGGAGGTTATCTGAATCCTCAATGTCCTACAATCCAAACAAAATGTCAGTATCTTAATTACTAACACTTAAACTCAGTAGTATCAGTTCGATTTGATTCCATGACATTTTTCCTAATTGCTAACAGTTAAATTCAGTAGTTTTAGTCGTATCAAGCAGCGTCCATATAAGTACCACTTAATTCAGTAGTATTGGTTATCTTTTTCATGACAATTCGTATAACTGTTAACAATTACTATCATTTTCGATAGCAAATGTAGATCGAATACATACCTTCAGTGGCGATGCTGTAGCCTCCTCATTCTCACGGGCCTCTTTTTCAGATTCATACCCACTGCTCATAGCATATCTAGGACCATATCTACAACTTCCAGCCTCTGAAGGGTCCATCTCTGCAAAATACGCAACAAAACAAATGAAATTAGTTACTCTCTCCGTCCCATTTTAGATGATCTTTTAGGAGAAATTTTTTGTCCCAAATTAGTTGATTGTTTCAGTTTTCTATGCAATATTTATTGTGTTTTTATTATTTTTAGCTGTTTGAATTCTGCAGATTATCTTTTCATTGGTTGAATCATTTTGGAATTGATGTTCTGTATTGAAAAGATAAACAATTAAATGGTTTCTTAATTTGTGTGTAAAAACCTTAAAGATCATCTAAAATGGGACGGAGGGAGTACTATACTCTCCAAATTCTTGTTTTACTCAAACCCGAACCCAAATTCTAAATTCAACACATCTCCTTTTCAAATCAAAAACCTAGTACAACTAATACCACAAAAACTTCAAATCACAACCGGACCCAAAACAAATTTTGACCAGAAAACCCTAAATTGGTTTTACGAAAAACCCTAATTTTTCAATTTGTTCAATTTCAAACCAATATATCTGCAATTTGAGTAAAATCCGACATATTTTCGTTTTAAATCAAAATCATAATACAAATCAAAACTCAAAACCAAAAATCCATATGAAATCAAAATCATTTTTCTGAAAATTAAAACATGTAATTGAGGAAAAAGATTTACCAAGAAAAGATGTGGAGAAGTTGATGACGGCGACGGAGAAGTTGATGATGACGACGGCGATTATGCCGGCGAACTAGGAGACTCAAAACCGTTCAACTCGCACAAATAAGAGACACGGAGAAGGAGGGTTACAGCGGCGGCGGCGACGGCTTGAATATGATAAGAACACGATAAGAACACGGTGGAAGAGAACAAGACTCGGCTCTTTCTCTTAGATTCGAAAGCGAAAGGAATGGGATTTGATTTGGAAAAAATCGTATCCTTAGCCTTCTTCCACTTGTGTTTTCTTTGTTTAAAAAAGGATATTTCTGTTTTTTCTTTTATTTTTATTTAAAAATAAATCAAAATTTAGATAGGAGATCAGTTTCAAATTAGAATTTGGTTAGTGGGTCAAAACTAGGTTAAAGTCCCTTTGCTGTTTCTTCTTCGAATTCGATCATTACTGGAGAAGTGCGACCACAACACATTGGTCGTGGAGGGAACTAGTTTTTAAAGTCACTCCCGATTCCAGTGGAGCACGTTCCAAGCTTCGATTTCGATTACCATAAAAAATCAGTATTATTTCTCTCAAATCGGGGACAACGACGATGGAGAGATCGGCGTCTGTGGACGGCCGTTTTGGTGGTAATCAGTTTTATTCTCCATCGTTCACTTCCTCTTCTTCTCTCCGACATGTCAACTACAGGTAATCAGAGAATTTTTATTGATAATTTAGGGTTTTTGATTGTTGATTTTTCTCTTATTTGACTGTGTATATTAGTATTATTTAGTGAAATCTGGTTGAAATATCTTATTTTTAATGATTTAAGGTAATCATCTATATCGTATTTTGGATTTTGGTAAGACTTTCGTATTTAGCTTTGGTTCACCATTCTATGACTATGACTAGTTTTGTTTTGAGGCAAACATGTGATTGTTATGTCATTTGCTCAGTTTGTTTTGTCTTGTGTTCTTAAGAGGATTCTCAACATTCACTTTCTTGCAGTTGTGGATCTTGCGGGTACGAACTGAACTTGAGCTCTACAAATCGGATCACATCCTCAATCGGATCCAATTACGGGAAATCGATCAAGAGTGGAATCATAGCCTTCTTCAACATCGACGAGGGTAGATTCAGTCAGGTTGATGAGTTCCAATGCATGCCTCACTTCTCCAGATACTCTTGGGGTTTGTTCAGACGCAGAACTAAGATTCTTTGTCGCAAATGTAATAATTATATTGGCAATGCTTCTCAGGAGAAGACTCCTGAATACGCGCTTGTAACACAAAACTCGACAAAGAATGGTGTCACTAGTAATACTGTTAACAAGTATGATATCAGGATTCGCTCGCTTCAACCCTCTTCGACACTTTGAGTAGATCTTCATGGAGTGTTTTGTATCGTCTAGGTACTGTTTTTGATAAGGTGGGGGGCTTTTGGCTTTTCATTTGTATGTATAGTAAGAACAATTTGCCTTGCCGTTTCTGGGGAATTCTGAGGGGAAGTGAGTTTCACTTGCTCAGCATATTCATCATTTCTGTTTACCCCAATTTTATTCAAACAAAAAGTTAGCGTTGAATCATCCAACTACTGTATGTATATTCTGATAGTGAATTTTAAATTCCAAATGTATACTTTTCTCCCATCTGTCATTTTGTAATAACATCACTTCACTTGCATCATTCTGACCTAACAAAGTCTTTGGAGCACAAACTCAGAAATCATATAATAGAATCACACATCATGATGCTAAGGTTAGTTTCCAGATGGTCTTCCAGGTGTACCATTAGTACCTTGAGGATTACTATTATTACCAGTACCTTCCTGTGATCCTCCAAACATCTGCATCATTGATCGAAATGCACCTGATATCTCTTCAGGCATTTGCTCCCCAACTCCGAGATCTATGTTGATATTTCCACCTACATGCACCTCAGGCTCATCTGAACCATTTCTGTTACCGTCTCCTCCTCCTCCCTCAGTACTGTGAGAATGATTTCCCGGGAATGAGTTTCCTGCCATGTTCATGAACATGCTCATCAAGTCAGCGTTTAAAGGCATTGAGAACTGAGATGGTATTCCCTGGCCTCCCATTTCCGGTTCTTGGTTGTGACCCGTGCTCATATTCTGCTCTTCCAACACCACAAAATATTAGTTCCTTTGGTTTCTTGTCTCATTAAATCTAATTTATGAGATGACTCAGAGGTGTAGCTACCTGACTACGTCTCTGTCGTTGCTGTTCTTCTCTTAGTTTTTGCTCAGCCACCTGTGTTTTGCATCATGTCAATATTAGACTCTCCTGTAAGTTACAGAATATGGCCATACAAAACAGAAATGTATAAAAAAAGATAGAAACCAACCCTGATATTTTCTTTCACAGATTCGTTATTCGGATCCAACTGCAAAGCTGCAATGAGTGCGAGAAAAGGTTACATAGAATATATACTAGCAAACTTGGGGAAGCAAAGTTCTAGCCCTTTCTTAAAGCAGTCGACCCAAATATGCTAACTTAACCAAGAAGTTCAGATAAATTCTAAGAACAGATACATACCTTTCTTAAATCCTTTTTCGAGAGCGTCGGCATACTTTCCTTGAGCATAATATGCTAACCCGAGACGACTGTATGCCTTGCTATAATTTGGATCAATCTCAATGGATTTAAGACAGTCCTTAATTGCTTCTGAGCACCTGTTGATCTGGGTATATGCAGCAGCCCTGATAAATGATTTTTAAAAATTAAGTAGATCATTGGACAAATGAAAAAACCTAACCATGTCAACATCAGATTATACAGGAAGTACAGCGCCAAAGAGCCAAAATCTTTAGTTTCCAGATACATAAAGTTGAAGACATATCACCTGTTGCAGTAGAAAACAGCGTTCTTATCCGAGAGTGCAATTGCAAAAGAATACAGCTCGATTGCCTCCTGATAAAGCTGGGACTGCATGGCCTTGTTACCTAAAAGGCAGAGCATATAACATAGAGGTAAGAAGTACCAAAAAACCATGATCGATCTCATTCTAACATAGGCTTGAGAGAACAAGTAAAGAATAAGGAAAACGTTCCAGTGATTTCAACGGAATGGACTACATATTGTTAAATTGAGACAACATGAAAAAGCTTCTCAGTATGCTAATTATATGTTAAAAAGATAACATTGCGAGCATAAAACATGGCAAGTACCTTGGCACTTGAGTGTTTCTGCCAAGTTTTTCACGTCAAAGGTTTGGCATCCAGACTTTTCCATTTCCTGATATGCACATAAGAAACTTATAACCAAACCATTACCAATAGAAGTAACTCAACAATGAAGTAAACATGGAAAATCAAGCCTACATTGATAGCATCATGAAATATTCTTGTTGCTTTTTCCAGCTGAGCAGGATCATCATCTCCGTCAGGTGTGTTCCTGAAATACCGTACTTTCTCAAGCGCACCAAAGAGTTGGCCAAATAGTTCATCTCTAGAAGTTCCTGCAAGGATTAATTTCCCACAATAAAATCAGAAAGATAAGTTGAGCAACAAGAGTCCACACGAACCTCTAAACCACCTATTGGGAACCATAAATTTAATTCCACTACTGTAACTGACACTCGCATTGGTCCAGTGAACATGAACCAATGCACGAAATTCCGTACCGGTATGCACTGAGGATTGTAATGGCTCGGAGACATGAGAATTCGACAAGTCAGGACCTGAAGACGAACTAGGGTCATCTATTGTAGCAGCCAAGGGTTTGGTTTTCAATTTCGGAGGTGCACTTTTGTCCAATGAACTGAACATATCAACAAGCGAAACAGGTTTCAACTGTGAAGAATCTGCATTAACTTTAAACGCTTCCGCTAAGCATTCTCGAGCAACCTCAAGCCCTTCCTCGTCAGCTCCTGGAGCAACCTCAACTACAAGAGTAATACAGACAAAAATAAGCTCCAAATATCACGGAATCACTGATCAAATCTTTAATCAAAACCCTAATAGCAAATCGTTCCATCAGACGTATTGCTAATTCGTAGAGGTATCTAGGCACAAAACGGCAGGTGAGCGAGCTTACCGGAATCTAGAAAATCTAGAAAAGAACGGACAATTTCCCGGCAGATTGGAGACTCCGTCGTCAATTTCGCCATCGGAGAGAAGAACCTGGAGACTTTCGTTTTTGCTCGTCGAGGAAAACCAAATAGAAAACCCCCGTTTGGCAATAGTCATCCTGGTTCTAAACCGAACCGAATCGATTTACAAAAACGGCCATGTAAATAGGATTTATTTTTTTCTCATGAAAGGTGTACTTGAGTCAATGTCTCAAATTCTCCCCTTAGGTAAGTCAACGGCCCATATACGCCTGTTATATTCAGATTATTTTAATCAGACGGTTTTGAGAGTAAATTACTCTTTAACCAGGCCAAAGTCACGTAATTACGACCCAACCAGCGGTATCCACCTGACATTCGACCCATTCGGATCTATCCGAATTCAAGATAGAAAATCCCAAATGCTTTTGAAATCCCTAACAAATCTCTCTCAATTTTGAAACTTTCAATCTCCCTCGTCATATCAAAACCGTTCAAAACTGAAGGATAACTCGGCTAACTGCGTTGAAGAGTCACAAAAATCAAGGTCTATACAATGGTGATGACACCTATCGGACCGCCGAAGAAGACGAAGAAGAAGTCGAACAAATCGATTCAATCAGTCGATCCTCCTACAGTCTCACCGGAACCCAACCCACCGGTGGAAGATAAGGAAGAAGAAGAAGTTGAAATAGATGATGGTGGGTCTGACAAGGGAGAGGAAGACGATGGTGGGTCTGACAAGGGAGAAGAAGACGATGGAGAGGAAGAAGAAAAAGAAGATGGAGAGGAAGAACAAGAAGACGAACAAGAAACCGAAGAAGAATCCTTGGAGGAAGAAGAAACCGAAGAAGAATCCTTGGAGGAAGACGATGGTGGGTCTGATAATGGAGAGGAAGAAGAAGAGGAAAACAATGGTGGGTCTGATAAGAGTCCGTCTGATAAGGAAGACGATGGTGGGTCTGATAAGGGAGTAGTTGAAGGAACCGCGCATTACTCGCAACCAACAACGGTTGCAATGGTATGTATTTCGGACATCTGCATGTACTTCAAACATCTCAATGCTATTTCTCTTGTGTAAAATTGTATGTGGATATTGTGATTTGAATTGTAGGATACAGAGATAGTATATGAACCAATGCAGCCTTTGGAGATGTGTTTCCCTAATAGTGAGTATGGGAAGGCAGTCAAAATTGTGACCAAGTGTTATGTTGACAAGGCAATTGTGAATCTACAAAGCAAGCTTGATCCGGAGGAGTTGGAATGGTTCCATGAAAACCCACAGTTTTGTCATTTTTTCACATGGCAAAGGACAAAAATCACATGACCATGGGAATGTGGATGCTTCTTCTCCGCAAGGCGAAGACAGAGAAGAAAAGAGAAACTTGGTTTGTGGTCAATGGGGTTCCAATCAGATACTCTTTGACAGAACATGGACTTTTGTCTGGTTTGAAGTGTCAATTATATCCATCAGGCTACAAAGCATTTGGAAATTTTAGGTTTGTTCAGAAGTATTTCAAGAAGGAAAAACCAACATATGGTGCTATTGAGAAGAAGTTTTTGTCAATGAAATGTTGTGGAGTATATTAAAGATTGTGGTATTGTACTTCTTATCGAGTATCATCATTGGCAATGCTAAGGCTGGAGATGGAGCACCTCCCGTTGAAGACATCTTTAGAAGAGTTGTGACTGATTTAGAGTGGTGCAAGGCCTTTCCATGGGGTCGACTGTCTTTTGATCACACTATGGAGAGGTTACTCCATATTGTGGATAGGTGTAATGAGGTCGCCAAACCATATTGGACCTTTCCATTTTTCATAAATCCTTTGGAGGTGTGTGGTTACGTAATTTAATTTATGCGTTGTTCATTATGTGAGTATTTTCTTATGTTATTTTGTGGCTTTTTTATTGTGCGTAGCTCCTACCATTTGAGGCGATACCTGTTTTGATGGAGAAGTTCAAAGAACCAGTTAAAGCAGCAACGAATGATTGCCCTAGGATGTGCAAGAGCAGATTCAAAACAACCAACATGAAAGGTTATCCACTGTCTTATCTGAATGAAGCACTTGGCAACTCAAAGTTTAGAGAAAACCTATTAGATTCTTAGATTGTAGTGTAAATAAGTATGGTTTGATGATTAATTACAAGAAATTGATTTGAACTTTTATCATAGGATATCCATAGTATCATGGAACCTAGATTGGAAGAGATTCCTCTTATGGAGGATATCATGGATGCTCTTGAGGATGATGCTCATTATGATGCAATTGTTGATGGTTGGATGAAGATGCTTGATGAAAAAAAGAATCTTTAGTTCGAAAAGATGTTCAATGATGGTGTGGAAGGTAGGAAAGTTGACATGAAGGATGTGTCTACGGTAAAAGGAAAAAGGAAGGTGCACGAGAGTGGTGGTGACTGCTTTGAGGTCCTCAAGGATCTTGTGGAAGCTGGATTGAAGGAACTTGGTGATAAGATGACAAACCTAGAACTAGAGATCTCAGAGAAGCTTGCGGACTTGGATAAAAAAGTGAAGTATTTCATGAAATTTGTACCACCGATGGAGAAGGTAGTGGAAAGTGGTGAACCCTCTAGTGTGAAGGATAAGGAAGTGAGGACTGGTGTGGATAAGGAAGTGGAAGGTGGTGAGGAACTCGGTGGTGAAGAACTCGATGGTGAACAATCTACTGTGAATGAGAAGAAGAAGAAGGTTAATGAGAAGAACAAGGGGAAGAAGAGGAGGATAAGCTACTCAAACCTTGTAAGTGGCCACTTTGAGAAGCCAAATACGCGCTCCCGCAAGAACCCATGAAGTTGAGTATAATATCTTCAAGCTTGTACTTCGTTTTTTTATGTGTTTTCGATAACAGGAACTACTTGTCAAACAATTTGGATTTGGTTATTTTGTTGTTGTTTTCGTAAACTGGTACTACTGGTGAAACAATTTCTTTATTTTCATGGTTTTTTTTGTAATGTGTAAGGGTAATGGTTTGATTTGATGATGTTTGTTTGGGATGTTTGCAGTTGTTACTTGAGCAAGTTTATCATAATATCATTACAAACAAAAGCAACATAATATATCATTACAAACATGTTTTAAGAAGTTCCAAACATGAAACACAAGTTCATTGAAATTGAAATTAGAAAGCAACAATTTACAAAGTACAACAAGCAGTTGCGCTCCAAGTAGCTGGTGTCTTAACGTCGAGGTTGAAGCTTTGCCTGAAGCTGAAGAACCTTCGACTGAAGAACACCAACCACGTTCTTGAGGTCACTGACTTCCTTAGCAGATGTTTCGAGTCGAGCTTGTTGGTCACTTACTTTGGTCTTCATAGCATTAATCTCCTCGACGACTGCCTCGTCATAGAATTTCCAAATGTGTTCATTTCCGTCCTAACCAAAAACAAACCAGGCGAAATGATTAACACCGCAGTCAAGTAAATAACGATTATAGAGATGATGGTTCTTGGATCATGGTTCTTACCTTCCTATTTCCATGACAGGTATAGACTTTTAGCTCATTGTTGAGAACACCACGCGTGTGCAAGACCGTAGCCTTGGATCCACAATAACAATGGGTCGGAATACCTTTACCATCCCATGACACCGGAACCCTAAATTCTTCCAGTAATGCTGCCATAAATGGTTTTCGTCATCCGATGATGACGAGTTGTTGGAGCCAGTATCGAAATCATCAAATATGGACATGTTCTCGGCCTAGGAGAATGCAAAGTAATGAGTTAGTGCATAATGTTGTTGGAATTCATGAGATTAAGCTCATGAATGGAGGATACAATCAACTTGTGATTGAATCCTCCTAAACCTACACAAATAACTCATTCTCAAAATAAAGAGGAGACCATCAACTTGTGATGGAATTCACTCATAAGAGCTTGATAGAACCGAGATTACTAGAGAATAATTCGATCATAACAAGTAGAATAGCTCTAGTATGAAGCTAGATTCGTTATAAGCATCACAACACTTGTAGTTTGTGTGCTATGGAGAAACGAATCTATGAATCAATTAGCTAGAGATTAAGAAAGTAAATAATAGATTAAAAGAGTTTAGTGAGGTGTTTATGAAGTGATTAGGCTGCCCTTAAGGCAGCCTTCTACAACCAAAGCCTCCTAAGTTCTACATTTAGAGAATAAGTAAAAATAAACAAAGGAGAAAGGAGATCACTTCTTATTATCAATAGAATCAGATTTACAACATATATATAGAGGAAATGGATGACAACATAAAGTGAGAAATGTTGACATTATGATGACATTTCCTTTATGGCTGGTGGGAAGATAAAATGCCTTGAGGATAAGATGCTTTGAAGATAAGGTTGTACCTTGTACCTTTTGTACAGATGTGTACTTGGCCGTACCATCCGTACAGTCCGTACACAATCCGGGAAATACACAATTTATCTCATACTCCGGACTGTCCTTATGTACTTGTCCGTACAAGTCCGTACAAGTTTTAACAAGTTTTAAAGCCTAAGAAACAAACTTGGACTAAGATAATGGTTTTAACAAGTTTAAAATGGGATAAAGTTTAGAGAGTAGCCTTTTTGTAAGTGAACAAGGCTTGCTTGCTGTGGCTCTTTTGAGGTTTCAATTATTCATGTGTGTACCTATAGAGACTTCCTTTTTCGGTCACAACTTTGAATGAAATCGCCTTATTTAAGTCTCGCCATTTGCAGCCTTGTTTCATCCTTCTTTGACACCACTTTCCTTCTTGTTTTATGCACCATTCTTTGCATCTAAGACATCTCTTCTTAAATCACCTATAAGGGATTTCAGAAAACAATGAGAGATAAGTATAGTTTAGATGACAAGTTAGTAAGCTAAACAAAGGGAAAAAGAGTCATTTTAAACACTTATTCATAGCTTAATCAAATTGAACCAAGGTAAGCTACTGATTTTATTTTAACCATAGCTTACTGGTTTTAGCAATTCAATTCCAATTGATTTAAAGCATATGAACTTCAATTTGCAAAATTCAATTTGCAATCTGATTTATTAACCACTCCTAGGCTTTCTACTGATTTTAGCAACCTAAAACAGTCCTAAGTGAATTTCAATTGTCTAAGCATATTGAAATAGATTAAGGTATAGAAATAGCCTGATTTTGTTGAGAGTTGCTTTGATTAGGCTGAGAGTTTGAAACTTCAACCGCTCCGCAATTTTAAGCTTCTACAACCGCTTTGGATTGATTCATCATCTACCATCGGCTTGCCTCTCCACTTGAACTTCCACCATAGCCACCTTAAAAACCGCAATCTTCAGGTCTGCCTTTTCAAGTCAGCCTCGGTTTAAACTAGGTTGGGCTTGTCATGTGGTCTCCAAAGCCTAATGGTTATCGTGATCAAATTCCAAGCTTGTTGTTCTGCCTTCTTAGGACTCGTTACTTCTTCTTGAGATAGCACACGAGCTCAAGACCATCTTCAAGGTTGAAACTGAAACTTTGGACAGCTTCTAAACAAGAGATGGTGAGAGATTAGAGTATAGAGTATAAAAACGAAAAATAAAGAGAAATTAGAGAATTATAGAATAAGTAGAATTAAAGAGAGTATAGAGTATATGAAGTATTAGAGTGGAAGAAGAAAAGTATAGGAAGAGGCTGAAGAGGCCGATCACCACCAAGACCAGAAAGAAGAAGAAGAGGAGAGTCAAGGCCGAAGTTATAAAGACAAGGCTGAAGATCACCTCGAGAACTTCTAAAGAGAGAAGAAGGTGGTGATTATTGATCAAAGATGTGCATTTCCCGGGTTGTGTACGGACTGTACGGAGTTGTACGGACAAGTACATAGGGACAGTCCGGAGTATGAGATAAGTTATGCATTTCCCAGATTGTGTACAGACTGTATGGATGGTACGGCCAAGTACACATCTGTACAGAAGGTACAAGGTACAACCTTATCTTCAAAGCATCTTATCCTCAAGGCATCTTATCTTCCCACTAACCATAAAGGAAATGTCATCATAATGTCAACATTTCTCACTTTATGTTGTCATCCATTTCCTCTATATATATGTTGTAAATCTGATTCTATTGATAATAAGAAGTGATCTCCTTTCTCCTTTTTTTATTTTCACTTATTCTCTAAATGTAGAACTTAGGAGGCTTTGGTTGTAGAAGGCTGCCCTTAAGGCAGCAAAATCACTTCATAAACACCTCACTAAACTCTTTTAATCTCTTATTTACTTTCTTAATCTCTAGCTAATTGATTCAGAGATTCGTTTCTCCATAGCACACAAACTACAAGTGTTGTGATGCTTATAACGAATCTAGCTTCATACTAGAGCTATTCTACTTGTTAGGATCGAATTATTCTCTAGTAATCTCGGTTCTATCAAGCTCTTATGAGTGAATTCCATCACAAGTTGATGGTCTCCTCTTTATCTTGAGAATGAGTTATTTGTGTGGGTTTAAGAGGATTCAATCACAAGTTGATTGTATCCTCCATTCATGAGCCTTGACTCTCCTCTTCTTCTTCTTTCTGGTCTTGGTGGTGATCGGCCTCTTCAGCTTCTTCCACTCTAATAAATTTGACTAAATTCCCAAATTATGTAAACCCTAAATTGACAAAACACGAAAACCCCAAATTCGATGAACCATAAATCTCCAAATTTGATGAACCCTAAAACCCCAAATCTTAGATACCCCAAATTCGTTGAACCCTAAACCATAAATGGAAAGAAATTACACCCTAATCGTCGAATCCCTAAATCCCAATACGAAATTGAAACCTAACCTTGGAGTGAGTCGGAGTGAGCGGCGCCTTTGTTCGTGTGATACGAAAAGGAACAAAGTGAAAAAAGGGAAAGTGAGAATGAGAGGAAAAGGAATGGAAAACATAATTTGTTGTTTCTTTTATCGACGAAAATGCAAAATTGGGGGAAAATAAGTTTTTAAAATTAATAAAATATCTTGCCAACACGTGAACAGAACAAAAAAGTGTTATACATGTGTTATAAGTGTTAGCAGTTGGATCTAGTTTATGGTTGTACAAAATCATCAAACAGTTGTTCTTTTCCGGATTTTAACTTTTTCGTAGTTACACCAATGATAATGGCGAAATTTTCAGTTGTTCAATCATTCGATCGCCATTATTTTATTGCCCCAACGTTTTCGTGTTGTCAAATGTTTAGAAACAAATCGTATACATATTTCGAATGATATGGTGGATAGTGAGCTTCAAAGTTGCAATAATACTAAAGGTTTTATATGAGAAATGTTGGAAAATTTAAAACCAAATATGAAGTTATGGTTTTTTTGTTAAAGAGTCACGATTAGTTGTTGTATTAGTTGTTGTATATCATATGTCCTTCATTTAAACCATCTTTCAAAATAATTTATAAATAAATTGGTTTTTAGACCAAAAACATTACATAATTAAACCAGTTTTCGTAGTTTGTCCAGCTAGAGAGAAAGAGAAATACTCAATTACACCTTTGAATACAATAAAATTCAACCAACACTAAGAAGTCCAATCCATTCTTCCAAGCTTCTCCCTTTCACATACTTGTTGTTCGTCCTTCTCTTCTTCCTACGACGTTCTTCTGGATGAGTAAACCTGTTTTCTTGATATCTTCCCCTTTTGTTTGGATATTGCGGAGCTAATGACACCTTTGAAAGTATGTCATCCGGACATGTCCAGTGACACTCATGTGGTACTGTATAAATCGTCTCACAATATGCCAACGCCCACGTCTCTGACTTAAAATAATCCGAGCACAAATCATAGATATTTAAGTCAACTATTCTTTCTTGGAGCTTCCCGTACACAAGAACAGCGGCAATAGCATGAACACAAGGGTACTTGTCTATATCGAAACATTTGCAGCTGCAGCTAAAGCTCCTCAAGTCCACCTCGTAGCTTAAACCATCCATGCCAATCACACTAAACTCCCTTAAAAAGGTGTTCAAAACTGTCACCTTTAATTTTGCCCCTCTCTTACAGTTAGGGTGCAATTCATTCTCCACAAAGGGTACCATTTTGTGGCTCATTGGTATATTACCCGAGACAACCCTGTGTCTGTTAAACCACTCTTAAATTTTACCAACAATCGCATCAAACATAGGCAGTAATGCGTGCATTCTTGCTTTCTGAAAAACACTATTCATAGATTCAGACATGTTTGTGGTTTCGATGTTGTACATTTCTCCTTTAGAATAACACCTTGCCCATTTGTCAAGGGTTACACTCTTATCCAAATATTCTCCTACTTTTGGAAACCTTCTCCTGAAATCAGCATACTCCTTATCGAATTCCATCTTGGTATAAATTCCCGCAATTTCTCTGAATTTTTTCCTTACATACTCTTTACTTCCACTAGCAGTTTTTTCTCTCACATTTTAGGACAAATGAAACACTCAATAACCATGGAAAGCCTTCTTGTACACCGCAACAATTGCCTTTATGAGGCTTGTATTCCTGTCCGAAACAAAAACCAAATCTTCTTTATCTGGTACAACTGTCAACAACTGCCTAAAAAACCAGTCCCAACTTGCATCATTCTCACCATCTAGGACACCAAATTCAATAGGATAATGGTGACGATTAGGATCTTGAGCCATGGCAAAAACTAGAACACCACCATACTTCATGAAGGTTGCATCCACACTAATAACTTTCCTCATCGCTATAAACCCTTTCATGCAAGCACCCAACGCAATGAATACGTACTTGAAGCTATTGTCTTTATCCAACAACAAACTTGTTATAGTCCCAACATTTCTCTTCTGTTACATGTACAAATAAGCAGGCAACTTCTTGTAACTATCTTCTAGACTACCACGTAAAATTGATACAGCTAAGTGTTTCCCTCTCAAGGCGGTTTCGTATGAAACCTTCACTCCGACTTTGGACAGAACCAAATCCACCAGAAGTTTAGGAGATGGGATGTCCACTACCCCTGGAAATTCTTCATGTATAACATCTGCAACTAACTGTGGAGTGCCTTTCTTTGTAGTGCTTCTTGTACATGAATGCATCTTCCTGTATGTTTTAACCGTCCAAATGTCATTGGTTTTATATCGAGGCCTTGACACACGTAAATACCAATCACACCCTCCTGCACTACATCTAACTACGTATCTGTAACTATCCGAGTTTAATACATCATAATCATTACATTCCTTAAATGCAGCTCTCAACAATAAGTTTTGCACTTCTTCCTTTGCCACAAATTCTTGCCTTTCCCTAAAGCCTAAACCATCTTCCCATTCCTTAACATACTCATGTCCTTGTTGTCCTGCTTCATCAGGAAGCTCAATATATCCAACATTCTCACCATGGTCAATATATCTCTCTACTTCATCATTTCTCTCACCCTCATCATCATTTCTCTCACCCTCATCATTTCTCTCAGCCTCATCATCATTTCTCTCAGCCTCATAATTTCTCTCTGTAGCTTCTATCGGAATCACAGACCTGTCAGTTACTCTGCCATTAGAATCACCATAATTAACTCCAACTGAACTCCCTTCCGTTACAACTCGCTCCTTGCACACAATTACTTCCACATTCAAAGAACTTCTTCATTGCTTTTTATCTGTAGTCCATACGTATCCATCGACATCATCATCATCCCTAATGTACACAATCCTTGGAGGTTTCAACAGCAATGGAATGTAACTCAATTTCATTTTTTCCCGATATTTATCTACCACAATCTTCCTGCTTAATCTATCCACTAACATTGCGTATGTTATATCTTCCTTAAACATTAAACCATAGACTGTAGCTTCTTTTGAATCTCATCGTATCTTATCTCCTTTTCCGACGTATTTACCTCCATATTCAGCATGTATGACTGTTTTGTTCATTGTACATGCATAAAAACAAAACTATCTTCTTCAATACCAAAACTTAATAAAACCTTCAATTCAATCAATTCAATCCAATATCAATTGATTCAAGCTTAAATCATTCCTCTATACTTAACAACAAACCTTATCAAATCTGAAATCTACTAAATCCAAATAATAATTTCCCAAAACGGAAATACATAGAAATCATTAAATGCCCGATGAATAAATCAAAATCTAATTCAACCAATTCAAGCTCTTCGAGCTCTCACATCTACCAACTCACCTCAATTTTCAAGCTTCACGCTTCAATTGCAAGCTCCAAGAACCACCAATGGCGACAAACTTGAACCGCGAATGTTGAGCTCAGTGAAGCCCAATTGCGAGCTCACAAATGGGAATGAGCTCACAATTTTGACCTCACAATCTGGATTCTATTGTACCAGATACGAATGAAGAGAGTCTCGAATGAAGATCAAACGAGATCGGATCATGTCCTATCGGGGACCAAAGCCTAGCTTGAGAGAGAGTGGAGAGAGGAGTGGAGGTGAGTAGGTCCGTGTGAGAGAGAGAGTGGTCCGGTACCGAGTTCGATTCCTAGTCATGCGGAAACAATCGAGTCAGTTGGGAGTCAGTTGGAGTCAATTTCTTTCATTTTTCTGATTGGTCGTTCATTAAGGATAATTTCGAGATTTCATCTATTGGGAGTATTTTGGACAAAATGAGAGTGTGATAGACATGAGCATGGCTTGATTGGAGCTTTTCAGACATTCGTCCGGTGTACTTCTACAAGCATATGCCACTTTTATTTTAACTTTATAACCTAAATTGCTCTTTCGTAATAGTATATCATAATTGTTACTTTGTGTTATGATTATGGCCATTGATCTGTTTTTAGCTTCTTCTATCATGTCCGTTGATTTGAGGTCATTGATTTGTCCATGGGCCACTTTGAGAATCTGTCACAACATAGCGGAATATAGGGTTAGATCTTCGTCGGAGTTATGAGCCGAGTTCGAGCATAGAGAAGAGAATCTGAGGGACAAAAAGCCTTCGCTTCTCTAGATGAATCTTCTTATTCACACAACCGTTCGTAAATCTAGTTTACATGTTCAATACATCGACGAGATCTAGTCTAACAAGAATTATATCCTCTCTTTTTAATCTTACTAAAGAGCTTAAGATGCATTATGGGCATATTTCATCGACAAAAAGTTTGATTAGTGACTTCGTTGTTTCCGCTTTTGTGATTTAGAGATTTCAAATACTGAAAATTTGATATGAGTTTGTAATTGATCCCCTTGAAAATCAAATTTGAGCTTTGTTATGAGTTATGTCATACCTCGATGTTTATGCTATCCATGAAATCGATTAAATACTATATAAGTCAAATGCTCTGTATATAAGTGAAGCATGACTTGGACCAAAACTTTCAAAAGCATGAACTAGAAATTTTCTACTTGCATAACAACAACATATGATACAATCTTTATCAAATTCTCAAATGATTGATATGTTATAGTGTCTCTTATACACAAACTTGTTCTTGAGACCAGGCCCGTCTTTGGCCCAGTGCAAGGAGTGCAAATGCACTGTGCCCGTTTGCTTGTATAACATTTAGCCCTAATTTGGGGTATTTTTTCAAAAAAATTTGATAAATTAGGGTCTTTTGTAAATTTTATTGAATATGGGATAAAAACACAAATTTTAGCATTAGATCTCATGCCCAATTATGCCGGGCGTGCATGAGACAATGTCCACTCATCCTAGTTCATAACTTTAAGATTGATAAGTATATATGACAATATGACCACAAACAATATCCAATGTTGATTTCAATTTCTCATCTCATTTTTCCATAGTTTAAGATTAAAAAAAAAAACTAGCCTGAAAAAAATTCCAATCGGAAACTTATCATATTCGATTCGATTATTTTAAATCAGACTTTACCGTAACACCAATACAGTCTAAAAGTACAAAAAATGGGACAATACATTCTATGAAGAATTATATAGACAAACCCAAACCACAAAATTTCATGGATTTCTAAACAGAAGAATAAAACACGAATCATTGCAAGATGGAGAAGAACCGATAATAAAGACCATCTTCAACGACGAACGCAAATTCGTGATATGAGATCCGCCATCAAGCTTCCAGTCACTGCCCTGTAATCCGGCATTATAGTCCGATAATGAATCACATTTTTCTCCAAATCTCTACTCGAATCTATCCACAAACTCCAAAATCTCCCTCGCGCTCTTCAAGTAATCTTCCACCGGTTTATCATGTCCGGCGAGTGAAAAAATGTCGATATAAATGTGGAGGTGAATGAATCCTCTATCGGTGGAAACGCCGTAATCTGCGGCGACGAAATATCTGAAACAACAGAAGAGAAAGTGGAGACGGTTAAATGTGAGAACTTTGATTAGGAAAGTGAATGGTGGGACATCACCGTAGTTTTGCGGTGAATTGGTGAACCAGATTTGTCAGAATTCAGAACCAAGCCAACTGAGCTACGAAAGAAAATAAGAAACATAAATGAAGAGAATAAGCTTACCACCATTCTTTTATAAAAAGTTCGTTTTTTAGTTTTAAGGTTAATCGGGTCATTATATAACTAGAAAGTATAATCATCTTACAAAGTATATTTTTGTAAGTACTGTATAAGGTGGAAAAGTAGCTCTAGAGGTGATAAACCCCGGGGAAATACTAAGCATGTCCACTTTGGGAAAGAAATCCGTTCCAATCTATATCTGTCTAATTTGCTTTTCTATTTCTTTTTGGGGTGGAAATATTTTGAATAGTGTTTTTCATTTTCTAATTTGCTCATTCCCGTCCGCTCTCCCGCGATTTTCTGTCTAGTTTCCCGAAATGAACATGGCTAGTAAATACTGGATTTTAACTATGATTGTGTTCTACAATTCATTTATGAGCCTTTCTTTATCTCTCTGCATCACCAAGATTCTTGTGGAGTTGACTTGCTTCTTCGTCGTCACTACTGAGACATGTCTGGCAAGTCGAAACCCACGGCCATGGAGATCTCCGACAAGGAAACATATATCGAGTCCCAGAGATAAAGCAGAGTAAGTATTGTAGCTTCTTCTTCCTCTAATCTTATCTTCTAGGTCTTGCAAAAAGTATGGTGCTTTTGAGTTTTGAGCATTGTGATCTCGAGGCTTGACTATATAGATTTCTGGGTTTGCTTCGGTTTCAGTTGAAAATGAAAATTTAGGTCTAAAATCCTGATTCATTGAAAGTAGAAACAATTTTTGTTTAAAACTTGTTTTTGTAGCTCCTTCACATTTGAGAGTGTGCGGAGGTTGCTGGAGGAAGATCTAGGATTTGAGAAACATGCTTTGGATGTGCATAAGGGCTTTGTTAAACAACATTTGGTTCAGATATATGTTGCTATGGTTATTATCTAGTTGTGCACGACATATAACAGAGAAGATATGTTAACTCGCAGCTGAAACGATTTGAGAACACATATGTTTTTTCTTGGTGATAACAGTGCTTAGAAGGTTTTGACGATGATGACACTTTAGAAAATTCTCAAGAAACTGAGAAGAAAGATGATGTTACTCCGTCGAAAGAAGCAAATAAGTCATATGAAGAGGACAAGGCGAAAAGTGATGATGAGCAAATGGAATATTGATAAGATCTTTAGTGTAAGATACAATCAAATCCTTTATTGATTTAGAGAGTCACATAAATGAGCAAGAAAGTTACAAGAAAATCCATGAATGAATCCCTACTCTCTACTGAGTTTTATATGACTCGAGACTCAGTAACAACCTTATCCACTCTCTGACGGCTACAACAACTAATTAACCGATTGGTTTGATCCTCTAATCTTCAATATTCATTAAATCAGTTATGCTCAAACCGTCTTCTTTCAAACTATCTTCCTTCCCTCCTTAACTCATCTTCTTCTTCTTATACACGTAAGCCTTCATGGGCTTATCAATACCCCCCTCTGGACAAACCAACTTGTCCTCAAGGTGGAACTCAGGGAATTGTGCATTAACCTCCTTTGATGTCATCCATGTATGTTCATTCGCTGGCAAATTAGCCAATTTCAACAAAACCTCCAAATCACCCTCTATGTTATAACGAGTGTCAAGTAACTCCAAAGGTTCTACTACCAAATCTCCTTGATCCAACCACAATTTTGGTAACTCCGTAACCACATGATCAGTACCTAAGACTAGTTTCAACTGTGAGATGTGGAAGACAGAGTGAATCTTAGAGTCCTCTAGTAGCTTAAGTTTATAAGCTGTTGGACCAATTTTCTCCAAAATCTCAAAAGGCCCATAGTATTTAGCAGATAGCTTCTGAAAGACTCTTCTAGCAACTGACTGCTGCCTATATGGTCTGAGCTTGAGGAACACAAAAGATCCTACCTCCAATTGTAAATCCCTTCTTTTCTTGTCAGCGTTATTCTTCATCAACTGTTGGGCTCTGATCAGATTACTCTTGAGTTGGTCCAAAATCAAATCCCTCTCCTTTAACGACCCTTCTAACTCCATATTGGATGTAGAGCCTGTCTCAAATCTCAACAACGTAGGTGGATCCCTTCCATACACAATCTTAAATGGGCTGGCTTGAGCATATGTATGGAAAGAAGTATTATACCATAACTCAGCCCAACCTATATATTGTGCCCATTGTTTTGGTTGGCCTGAAGAATAACACCTCAAGTATGTCTCCAGACATCTATTCACAACTTCTGTCTGACCATCCGTCTGTGGGTGGTATGAGGTGTTATAGATCATTCTAGTTCCTGCCAACTTAAAGCAATCCTTCCAGAACTTGCTTTGGAAAATTTGATCTCCGTATGATACAATGGAAACAGGGTATCCATGTAGACGGACAATGTCTCTAGCAAACTTCACAGCCACATCAGTTGAATTAAAAGGATGTTTAAGCCCCACAAAGTGAGCATACTTGCTTAGGCGATCCACTACCACCATTATTACATTCATCCCTTGAGACATTGGCAGACCCTCAATGAATTTCATAGAGACATCGTCCCAAATCCTTTCAGGTATTGGAAGTGGCTGTAGTAAACCAACTGGAGCTAGGTAGAGTATTTGTGTGTCTGGCACACATTGCACTTAGACACATATTTCTGCACATCTTTCCTCATTTTAGGCCAGTAGAATTGAGCCTGGATCCTCTTCTCTGTTTTCAACACACCAGAATGTCCACCTTGCAACCCATCGTGGTATTCCTCTAATAACCATGGGATAGCTGCTGAATTCTTTGGCAATACCAGTCTCCCTTTGTAAAACAAGTTATTCTGGTGTATAGTATACCCTTGTTTCAGTACCAATCCTTGCTTCACTTTCTCCTTTAATTTCTGAACCTCATCATTCTCTGCAATCTCCTTCAAGATATCTTGTAATTGTATAGCTGACAGAACTGTCAACCCTGCAAACAACAAGTGTTCCGTCTTCTGAGGTTGTTCCATTCTAGATAACGCATATGCTGCTGCATTCTCAACTCCAGGTTTATAGAATATCTCAAAATCATAACCCAACAGTTTAATCAGCCATCTCTGATACTCCATGGAAACTTCACGTTGTTCTAACAAGAACTTAAGACTCTTTTGATCAGTTCTCACCATAAACTTCTTCCCTAACAAGTAATGGCGCCATTTCTGAATTGCCATAACAATAGCCATCAATTCTCTTTCGTATATTGGCTTGAGCTTTTCTTTTTCTGTCAGACCATAGCTGAAATAGGCTATAGGACTATGTTTCTGCATTAATACGGCTCCTAATATAAAACCAAAGGCGTCAGACTCCACAATAAATGTCTCATCGAACTGTGGTAATGCTAACACCGGAGCATTACACATCGCAGTCTTCAGTTTATCAAATGCATGTTGAGTTTGTGCATTCCATTCAAAATCTTCCTTTTTCAGCAATTCTGTCAAAGCTCTTGTCAATGATCCATAACCTTTAATAAATCTTCTATAATACCCTGTCAAACCAAAAAACCCTCTTACTCCTTTGACATTCTTAGGTGCAGGCCACTTAGTCATTGCTTCTGTCTTAGCTGGATCAGTGTGTACGCCTTTTTCTGTTATGATATGCCCCAAGTACTCCACTTGAGGTTGAGCAAACAAACATTTCTTTATATTTGCATACAACTGACATTCAGCAAATATCTTCAAGACAACTCTCAAATGGTCCTTATGTTCCTCGATTGATTGACTGTAAACAAGTATGTCATCAAAGAACACCATACTAAATTTCCTTAGGAATGGTCTAAAGAGTTCATTCATCAGTGACTGAAACGTAGTTGGGACGTTAGTAAGGCCAAATGGCATGACCAAGAACTCATATAGGCCATCATGAGTACGGAAAGCAGTCTTTTCTTGCATCCGTATTTGATGATATCCCGCTCTAAAATCCAGTTTAGAAAAGATCTTCGCTCCATGAAGTTCATCCAATAACTGATCTATAACCGGAATGGGAAACTTATCCATCACTGTTACTCGATTCAAGGCCTTATAATCTACACAAAAGTGCCAGCTATTGTCCTTCTTCTTCACTAGCAATACATGACTAGAGAATGGACAGTGACTTGGCCTGATAATCCCATAATCCAACATAGTTTTTACTTGTTTCTCCATTTCTTCCTTGTGTATATGTGGATAGAGGTATGGTCTTTCACTGATGGGGTTAGCACCTTTCACTAAGTGAATTGCATGCTCCCTACCTCTCAATGGTGGTAGACCTGATGGTTCTGCAAACACTCCTACAAATTCTTCCAATAAAACTTCAATCTCTGGATGTATGGCCAATAACACCTCATGTGTGACGCCCGTGATCCATTTTTGAGAAAATGGAGGGGCTGTCGATCGACACACATGGGGTATGTCGATCGACAGGCTTGTTCAGGGCTGTCAGTGTGTCGATCGACAGGTACTTAATTTGGTCGGTTTTCTGGTTTGATTTTAAGTCGTTCAGTTGGACAGGGCCGGTTTGGGGGAAAACTAGGGTTAGTATAAATAGTTTTTGGCCGCATTTGAGCGAACCAAAGTCCCAAAAATTAGCAGAAAGAGTTTGTGAGGAGTTCTCTTGTTCTTGTGAGTTTTTGTGGATTAGGGTTTCGATTCTTGAGTGATTTAGAATAGATTTTTGTGGTGGTTGTCATGGATTTCGCATCTAGCCTCAATTTTACCAGTTTCTATCCGATTATTTCAAGGTGAGTGCATGACCATGGCTTCTGGGCCGGTAGATTCGTTAGGGTTGCTTGGTGATAGGTTTGGAATGAATTGTTTAATCTTGTGATGATTGATTGTGGTTGTGATTGTTGTTTGTGTGGTTTGGATTATTGTTTTCGTGCAGGTTTCGTGTTGACGCAGAGGAGGAATCGATCTGAGAGGATTATGATTGATTTCCTATGAGACTGCGTCGGCCTGTCGATCGACAACCTCTGGGTGTGTTGATCGATAGACCAACACGAGGGCTGTCGATCGACAACCTCTAGGTCTGTCGATCGACACTTAGAGGGTGTGTCGATCGACAGGCACATACAGGGGGTGTCGATCGACACCTAGTGGTAGTGTCAATCGACAGGCCTGCCTGTTTAGCTGTGGTTGAGCCGTTTTCTTGTGTTTATGTGTTGTTTGTTGTATGTTTGCCTCAGCGGTTCCATTGTGCCTGAGTGCGTAGTCGTAGATGGGATGACCGTCTCACTGAGTATTTATGATAATACTCACGCATCTCTTTTTCCCATGTGATACAGGTAAAGGCAAAATGTGATCATGGAATCATGGCAACGAAGAGGGAGATGATCTAGGGTCTCGAGTTTGGTGTTTTTCGTTGTTTCCATTTCTGTTTTAGAACCTTGTTAGGTTGCTGGAATTTGTTGAATTGGAATTGTTATTGGATTGAATTGGTTTCGTTATTAATGGAATTGTTTTAATTAGTTTTATTGGTTTGTTATCCGCTGTTGTTTGATTTCTGTGTTTGCTTGGTTGTTGAGGATAACATTTATGGGAATGCTAATCCGAGACCAAGGGTTAATTGTTTTAAAAAAAACCGGGTCGGGTCGTTTCAGTTTGATATCAGAGACCTTACGGTTTTAGGACAGGCTAGAACTGCTAGGATTGAAATTGGTGAATTTGCAATTCTATGGGTTTGGAGGTTCTAGATCATCTTCCTTCGAGCCTTCAAAGAGATTCCACGGTAAGTGTGTTTTGTGATGTGTTTTTGGTCTTTCTAGTGCTTAGCTTGTCTGTTTGTGAGTGCAGAGAGATGGCTAGGAGTACTAGAGGGCGTGGCCGTGGGGGCCGAGGCAGAGGTTGTGGACTCGTACATGAGCTAGTCTTGACAGAGGCTCAGAGTTCCGCCCGTGGGCCTGTGTCAGTTCAGCAGACGTTGCATGATGGCCACACCACCAGTGTGACTGCCAGTGCAGGGGCCGGTTTGGGTCCTATAGGGGCTGGTTTGGGTCCCGTTGAGGTTGGTGGTACTGGTGGTGTTGGTGCAGCTGGGGGTGCGGTCGCGGCCGCAGGTGTAGCCCAGGTTAGTGATGATCGTCTGGCTGATCTGTTGAGATAGTTGTTGGAGCGGTTACCCGATGCGGTGCCAATGCAGGCTCCAGTGTTGCCACGAGTGGCAGAGGTGCAGCCGAGGGCTGCGGTTGCTGATGAGGTTCCGTCGTATATTCGTATGATGGAGCAGATGCAGAGGATCGGTACTGGTTCTTTTGCGGGAGGTGTTAAGCCTGAAGAGGCTGACGAGTGGAGGATGAGGATGGAGCGGAACTTTTGCTCGATTAGGTGTCCAGAGGGATACATGGTTGACTTGGCAGTCCATTATTTGGACGGTGATTCACACATCTGGTGGAGGAGTGTTGCAGCTAGATGGGCTGGGACAGTGATGTCATGGGCAGATTTTGTGACAGAGTTTAACTCCAAGTTCTTTCCTCATGAGGCGTTGGATCGTTTAGAGGCGAGGTTCTTGGATTTGTCTCAGGGAGGGATGTCTGTCCGAGAGTATGACGTGGAGTTTAACCGACTCTTGGGTTATGCTGGTAGGAGCTTGGAGGATGAGCAAGCTCAGATTTGGAGGTTCTTGCGGGGACTTCGACCGGACTTGCGGACTCGGTGCAGAGGCATCAGGTTCGGGTTCAGAGTGGAGTTGGTAGAGATGGATGCACAGATCAAGGAGGATCTTAGGGAGCAGGCTGCAGTAGTGGTTCCAGCTGTTCAGCCTAGAAGGCCTCAGCTGCAGGTGCAGCAGTTGGGTTCTAGCAAGGACGGCAAGCATGTGCAGGGACATAAGAGGATGTGGGAGGACACTTCAAGATCGGGCCAGAGTGGCCGAGGATGCTATGGTTGTGGTAGTTTAGACGACAAGAGGGCGAGTTGCCTGAAGCAGAGTGAGGTTCGAGCGGCTCGGACTTGCTATCAGTGTGGAGAGTCGGGCACATCAGCCCGAACTGTCCGAAGTTATAGCCGTTGGAAGTGGCAGTAGTCCAGCCAGTAGCTCAGTATGGGGCGGTGCAGCCTTTGGACCAGATTACGGCGATGCAGCGTCCGCCGGCTATTGCAGCGCCGGGTGAGCCGAGCTCGAGGCCGATCACAGGTAAATTCTCTAATTCAGACTTTGTAAATTCAGTAGTGTAGAATTTTGGTGTTTGTTTTGGATTGTTTGCCTTGTGATAGAAAGTTAGGTTGTTTAGCACATGAGAATTGTGTAGGGACCTTGTTTGTGGGCGGGTGTGAGTCCCACGTTTTGTTTGATTCTAGAGCATCGAATTGCTTCATTACTCCGGATCATGCTGAGAGAAGTGGTATTCGGAGTGACGCTGGTGAGCGGACTGGACCGGTTATGGTTGCTGGAGGAGAGTTTCTGGCGACTCATGGTCGGGCGAAAGATGTGGATATTCTGGTAGCGGGCGAGTTGATGCCAGCAGACTTGGTGATTAGTCCGGTGGAGTTGTACGATGTTATCCTAGGTATGGATTGGTTGAATCGGTACAGAGTTCATCTGGAATTTCACCGGGGTCGAGTGGTATTTGAACGTGAAGGTGGTAGGTTGGTTTATAAAGGAGTGAGACCGACTTCAGGTAGTCTCGTGATCTCACTTATCCAGGCTGAGGCGATGATAGAGAGGGGTTGCGAGGCTTACCTCGCCACGATTGTAATGTAGGAGGCTGTTGGTGGGGTTGCTGTGAGAGATATTCGGGTTGCTCAGGATTTCGAGGATGTCTTTCAATCGTTGCAGGGATTACCGCCGTCTCGATCTGATCCTTTCACGATTGAGTTAGAGCCCGGGACGACGCTGTTGTCTAAAGCGCCTTATCGAATGGCTCCAGCAGAGTTGGCAGAACTGAAGAAGCAGTTGGAGGATTTGTTCGAGAAGGGTTTTATTCGACCAAGTACTTCACCGTGGGGAGCACCGGTGTTGTTTGTGAAGAAGAAAGATGGTAGTTTCCGGTTGTGCATCGATTATCGAGGGCTTAACCGAGTCACTGTGAAGAACAAGTATCCTCTTCCGAGATTTGATGAGTTGTTAGATCAGTTAAGAGGGGCTACTTGGTTCTCCAAGATTAACTTGGCATCCGGTTACCACCAAATTCCGATTGACGAAGCAGATGTCCGGAAGACGGCTTTCAGGACTCGGTATGGGCATTTTGAGTTTGTTGTTATGCCATTCGGGTTGATGAATGCACCGGCGGCATTTATGAGGTTGATGAATGGAGTTTTCTAGGAGTATCTGGATGAGTTCGTGATTATCTTCATCGATGACATTCTGGTGTATTCGAAAAGTCTTGAGGAGCATGAGGTTCATCTTAGGCGACTTCTGGAGAAGTTGCGGGAACAGAAATTGTTTGCGAAGTTGAGTAAGTGCAGTTTCTGGCAGAGAGAGATGGGATTTCTGGGTCACATCGTTTCTGCAGAAGGAGTTTCGGTAGATCCGGCAAAGATTTAGTATATCCGAGATTGGCGTAAACCGAGGAATGCTACTGAGATCAGGATTTTTCTTGGGTTGGCAGGTTATTATCGGAGATTCGTTAAGGGTTTTGCGAGTATGGCTCAGTCTATGACGAAGCTGACAGGGAAGGATGTTCCTTTCATGTGGTCTGCTGATTGTGAGCTGAGTTTCGCGAAGGTGAAGACGATGTTGACTAGTACACCAGTATTGGCGTTGCCTGAACCGGGTGAGCCTTATGTGGTGTATACAGATGCTTCGGGAGTTGGTTTGGGTTGTGTGTTGATGCAGCAGGGTAAGGTGATTGCGTATGCTTCGAGGCAGTTGAGGAAGCACGAAGGAAATTATCCTATTCATGACTTGGAGTTGGCTGCAGTGATCTTCGCGTTGAAAATCTAGAGGTCTTACTTGTATGGTGGCAGAGTTCAGGTGTTCACTGATCATCATAATCTGAAGTACATTTTTACTCAGCAAAATTTGAATGTACGACAGAGGCGATGGTCAGAGTTGTTGGCTGATTACGACTTCGACATTGTTTACCATCCGGGTAAGGCTAACACTGTGACAGATGCTCTTAGTCGGAGGCGGTATGATTCATCTCAGAAGCAGGATGTGGAGACTCTGGTGAGTATGCTTAGTACTTTGAGGTTGTGTGTTACTTCAGAGGAACTGTTGGGGTTAGCGGCAGCGGATCATGCGGATCTTTTGAGCAGGATCTGAGTAGCTCAGGAGAAGGATCAGGTGTTGTTAGACCTCTCTAAGGCTGTTGGTTCCGAGTATCAGGTTTCTGCTAACGGGACTATCTTAGTGCATGGACGAGTCTGTGTTCCTAAGGATGAGGACTTGAGGCAGGAAATTCTGAGAGAAGCTCATGCGAGTAAGTTTTCAATTCATCTGGGAGCGACTAAGATGTATCGGGATCTGAAACGGTACTATCATTGGGTCGGGATGAAGAGAGATGTGGCGGATTGGGTTGCGGCGTGCAATGTTTATTAGCTGGTGAAGGCTGAGCATCAGGTTCCTGGTGGCTTATTGCAGAGTTTACCCATTCCAGAGTGGAAGTGGGACATGATTACCATGGATTTCGTGGTAGGATTGCCGGTTTCTCGGACCTATGACGAGATTTGGGTGATTATAGATCAACTGACTAAGTCAGCACATTTTCTGGCCATTAAGAAGACGGATGGAGCTGAGGTCTTGGCTAAGAAGTATGTGAAGGAAATTGTGAGGTTGCATGGTGTGCCAGCGAGCATTGTGTCGGATAGAGATCCGAGGTTTGCTTCAGTGTTCTGGAGAGCTTTTCAGGCTGAGATGGGCACTAAGGTGCACATGAGTACAGCTAATCATCCGCAGACGGATGGGCAGTCCGAAAGGACGATTCAGACACTAGACTGTTGAGGATGTGCATGCTAGATTGGGGTGGTCATTGGGCGGATCACTTGAGTTTGGTGGAGTTCGCATATAACAACAGTTTTCAGGCGAGTATAGGTATGGCTCCTTTTGAGGCGTTGTATGGGAGGCCATGTCGTACTCCGCTATGTTTTACCCAAGTTGGGGAGAGGAGCGTCTTTGGTGCAGATTTTGTTCAGGAGACGACGGAAAAGATCCGTGTCGTAAAGCTGAACATGAAAGAGGCTCAGGATCGGCAGAAGAGTTACGCCGATAGGAGGAGGAAAGAGTTGGAATTTACAGTCGGAGATCGAGTGTATCTCAAGATGGCTATGATGCGGGGTCTGAACAGGTCCATATCCGAGGATAAGCTGAGTACGAGGTACATAGGTCCGTTTCGGGTTGTGGAACGTGTGAGACCAGTTGCATATCGGTTGGAGCTGCCTCCGATCATGGAGAAATTCCATGACGTGTTTCATGTTTCGAAACTCCGGAGATGTTTGCATGCATCTAAGGAGGTAGTCGTGACGATTTCTGCAGATCTTCAGCCTAATCTAACTGTTGGGATGAGGCCGGTTAGGATTCTTGAGAGAAGTATCAAGGTTCTGCACCGGAGAAGAGTGCCATTGTTGAGAGTCTTATGGGACTGTGACGGTGTTCAGGAGGAAACTTGGGAACCAGAGGCAAAGATGAAAGCAAAGTTCAGGAAATGGTTCGAGAAGCAAGCCGAAGAGTGAATTCGTTTTTGTTTCTTTGTGGTTTCCAGTTTTGGTTTTTGTGTTGTGATCACCGTGTGTGGTGAGGTGTGTGGTTGCGGATTTATGTATTTTCATTAAGTTGTAATGGTTATGACATTTTTCTAGTTTAATAAGATATGTATTCTTATTGTTTTGACTTGATAGTCATGTGTTGTGGTTAGAGAACCTCAAAATGGAAGTTTTATTGTGAATAGAATTTGCCAGTTTCGGTAGGAACTCTAACGGGTTTGTGTGTGTTTGTGTGAGAGAGTCTCGGAATCGAAGTTTTACGGTGGTTAGAACTGTCTAGATCCAGAGAGACTCTGTAGGGACATCTGGTGTGATGGATGGTCCAGATGATTTGTGATGATCATGTTGTGATGGTATTCCGGGTTGGGAACATCATGTGAGACCTTGGGAGGTAGTTCCGGTCATAGGTGCATTATAGACGTTAGGAATTGATTGCATAGCTCAGAGATAGACATGGGTTCTTTCTTGGAGATGAGTCTCCGGCAGATCTTGAGAGATGTGTCTCTCTGGGGAATAGTGGGTTCCCTGCATACCGATCGTTCGTCAGGACTGCGAGGACTGAGAGCGTGCGGGTATGGAGATAGTTTTGGGAGGTTGCGACCTCTGGCAGATCTTTGAGAGATGCGTCTCTCCAGGGATAGTGAGATCCCTGCATACCGAGAGCTTGATAGACTGTGTGTCTTGATGGGTTGAGGTGTGGAGATGGTTGAGTATCAAACACCGTCAGGACTGCACGGACTGAGGTGGGTTGGTACTAGGCACCGAGAGCTGAGGGGTGACGATCCCGAGAGCTAGATGGTGGTTATGAGTTATGAGCTATGGGCAATCAATGTCTGAGACGGGTCTATATGCATAGGACGGATGTGAGCCTCGAGAGGGTCTGGGAGATGTAGTCTCCAGTGTGCTGGCAGGTTGGCCAGGGGGTTAGGCTTGTGGACTGTGTTAGAGGATTCGAGGACGAATCCAGTTTTAGTGGGGGAAAATTGTGACGCCCGTGATCCATTTTTTAGAAAATAGAGGGGCTGTCGATCGACACACATGGGGTATGTCGATCGACAGGCTTGTTCAGGGCTGTCGATCGACAGGTACTTAATTTGGTCGGTTTTCTGGTTCGATTTTAAGTCGTTCAGTTGGACCGGGCCGGTTTGGGGAAAAACTAGGGTTAGTATAAATAGTTTTTGGCCGCATTTGAGCGAACCAAAGTCCCAAAAATCAGCAGAAAGAGTTTGTGAGGAGTTCTCTTGTTCTTGTGAGTTTTTGTGGATTAGGGTTTCGATTCTTGAGTGATTTGGAGTAGATTTTCGTGGTGGTTGTCGTGGATTTCACGTCTAGCCTCAATTCTACCAGTTTCCATCCGATTAATTCGAGGTGAGTGTGTGACCATGGCTTCTGGGCCGGTGGATTCGTTAGGGTTGCTTGGTGATAGGTTTGGAATGAATGGTTTGATCTTGTGATGATTGATTGTGGCTGTGATTGTTGTTTGTGTGGTTTGGATTGTTGTTTTCGTGCAGGTTTCTTGTTGACGCAGAGGAGGAATCGATCCGAGAGGATTATGATCGATTTCCTATGAGACTGCGCCGGCCTGTCGATCGACAACCTCTGGGTGTGTCGATCGACAGACCAACACGAGGGCTGTCGATCGACAGGTATGTTGAGGTGCTGTCGATTGACACCTAGAGGGTGTGTCGATCAACAGGCACATACAGGGGGTGTCGATCGACACCTAGTGGTAGTGTTGATCGATAGGCCTGCCTGTTTGGCTGTGGTTGAGCCGTTTTCTTGTGTTTATGTGCTGTTTGTTGTATGATTGCCTGAGCGGTTCCATCGTGCCTGAGTGCGCAGTCGTAGATGGAATGACCGTTTTACTGAGTATTTATGATAATACTCACGCATCTCTTTTTCCCATGTGATGCAGGTAAAGGCAAAATGTGATCGTGGAATCATGGCAACGAAGAGGGGGATGATCTAGGGTCTCGAGTTTGGTGTTTTCTGTTGTTTCCATTTCTGATTTAGAACCTTGTTAGGTTGCTGGAATTTGTTGAATTGGAATTGTTATTGGATTTGATTGGTTTAGTTATTAATGGAATTGTTTTAATTAGTTTTATTGGTTTGTTATTCGCTGTTGTTTGATTTCTGTGTTTGCTTGGTTGTTGAGGATAGCATTTATTAGAATGCTAATTCGAGACCAAGGGTTAATTGTTTTTAAAAAAAAAAAACGGGTCGGGTCGTTTCATCATGTTTCTGCCATTCTGTCACTGAGTGAGACTCATCTAACTCCTCCTGGTCCTCGATGTTCTGTAACACAGACTTGGATGACCTTTGTGGTGTATGTAAAGTCTGATCTCCATGTATAGTAATCATCACTCCTTTGTGTAAAAATGAGATTTCATGAGTTTCCTAGTCTACTTGACATTTACCTAGAGTCCATAACCATTGGATTCCCAAAATGATATATGCATTCCCCAGTTCCAAACTGATGAAGTCTGCTTGAACCTCCCACTCCTGAATCAGAAACTTCACTGCTTTACACACTCCTAAACTCTGAACTGTGATTCATGTGCCCAAGGAGATCTCATAACTATTGTTCTTCTGTGGTTTGAGTCTTGTTCTTTTAACTACATCTGGTGATATGAAGTTATGAGTTGCTCCACTATCCAACATAATGATAATCTATGTTCTCCCAATTAATCCTCTCACTTTTGTTGTTGTGGGAGAACTAATGCCCATAAATGACTGGAGAGACAACTCCATAAATTATTTCTGCTCTTCTTCCAACTCTTCCCCCAGAACAGACTCTTCTCCATCTTCATTCAACTCAATTTCACAACCATTCACTACTAACATCACACGAAGTTCCTTGTTCATACAATTATGTCCCACAAAATACTTCTCATCGCATTTGAAACATAAACCTTTTCTCTTCTTTTCCTCATATTCACCTGGTGATAATCTCAACCTCGGCATGTTATCTTTCCCTTCAGCATTCTGCTTCTGGCCTTGTTTTATACCCAACTGATTCCCCTTGTTTCCATGTTTATTCTGCCAGCTATTCTCATTCTGAAACCCCTGCCTGCTCTTATATCCGTGTTTATCATTATGTAAGGCACCATATATTACCTTGGACATAATATTTTCTTCCATCTCAAGAGATTTCTCAATCAAATCTGTTAATCTTCTAGGTCTCAACATCTTGACCAGTGCTCTAATCTCTGGTTTAAGACCATTCTTGAAAAATGCTTCCAAACTCTTATCATCCACATTGAAAACCTGTGATGACAAATCCTCAAAGTTTTCCACATATTCTTCCACTGATCCGTCCTGTTTTAGCGCATAGAGTCTTTCCTCTAATGTTGTACTTCTTCTAGCCCCATATCTTCTCACTAGTTTCATCTTGAATTTTGTCCAATCATGAAACGGAATCTTCCTTGTTTCCCAATAATACCATTTTGAAACTATTGTTGATAAACTCACTAATATCGCATTCATCTTTTCCGATTCATCTTACTGTCCAATTCTAAAGAATTTTTCGGCCTTGGAAACCCAACCGTACACATCTTCACCATCACAAATCGGTATTTCTAGTTTCTTTAGCCAATTTTCCCGAGGTTTCGCAACAATACTAACCACCTGATTGTTTTCCTTAGGATCTAGGCAATTTGATTCCAGATTCGAGTTATGTACCTGATTACCCAGACTCGACGTACTCGTACCTGCTGTTTCCGGCAATGGCGGAACCTCCGATGATTGATTTCAGCCTTTTGCCAGATCGAGAAGCTGCTTTAGTGTATCCTCCATCGATTCGAAATGCTCCCTGGTTTCTGACGATGACGAATCCAACCTATCTGCTAGGTCATCGATACGGCGATTGATGAGATCGATCTCTGATTGATCCGAAAGTTCCATCGCAGTGTTCTGATTTTGATCTCTCGATTTCACTCTCTTACTCATCTCAAGACGGCTCACCGCACCAATTGATAAGATCTTTAGTGTAAGATACGATCAAATCCTTTATTGATTTAGAGAGTTACAGAAATGAGCAAGAAAGTTACAAGAAAATCCATGAATGAATCCCTACTCTCTACTGAGTTCTCTTTATATGACTCGAGACTTAGTAACAACCTTATCCACTCTCTAACGGCTACAACAACTAATTAACCGATTGGCTTGATCCTCTACTCTTCAATCTTCATTAAACCGGTTATGCTCAAACCGTCTTCTTTCAAACTATCTTCCTTCCCTCCTAAACCCATCTTCTTCTTCTTATACATGTAAGCCTTCATGGGATTATCAAATATTCTCCTGTGATGGGACTTCTGAAACAAACCAACACATCCAAATATGTAGTGGAGCAACCAAGGGTTGAGGACAACAAACAAGTCCTGCAAAGTGATATAAAGAAAGCCCTTAGTAGAAGGTTTTCGTATAATAAGGCTAATTCAGAGTAAGTTGAATATGTCTTCTTTTCTAATGTCTTTTGCTCATATGCCATAATTAAAACCAAGTCCTGTAGAGTGATATGTTGTTAAATTTGTATTCATAGATTCTGGGAAATGAACTTCTCTTGATTTAATGTCGCTTGCGCTGTCCCAGGAAAATTACGATGGGTTTACTTCGTCGACTTTTGGAGCAAGATCTTAAGTTAGAGAAGTATTCTCTTCACCCCTACAAGAAATTCATTAGTGGGGAATTAGATGAAGTGAGTATTAATATTTTAGTCTATCGTTTAAGCTATAATTAAAAGCACAGTTTGTGATGCCTTTTATTTGCTGATTAGGTACTACAAGCTCCCACTGCTACAAAACCTTCACCTAAAACTTAGAGGAAAAATCTAACCAAGAATGTCAATAGCAAAACAGCTAATAATGTAGGCAGCACAAAAATTATGATACAGATAGTGAGGACGAGGACGAGGACGAGGAAAAGGAAGTCACTGTTAAGAGGAAGACCGCTCAAAAAAGAAATTTATCAAAGTCAGATGGAACCGGAAAGCGGAAACGTGGATTTGAGAGACTTGCTTCTGCAAAGAAGACAAAACAGACAGGCTCAGAGAGCTAAAGTGATGAGGGAAATAATCCATCCTCTTCTGAAAATCTGTGATGGTATAGCAGCATTGTTGTAGTTTCTATCTCGAATCCAATTAAAAGTACGCACAATTTACACCGTTTGGTTATGTCTTTTTAACTGCAGAAACAGGAAACTGCAACGGCTGGGTATGGGAAGCGTGTTGAGCAACTTAAATGAGTCATCAAATCTTGTGGAATGAGGTTTTTGAATCAAACCTGGTTGATCTTTTAAATTTTGCATTGGCTCATACATCAGGCTCTTGTTTTGTTTTCTTGGCAGTGTTCCTCCATCGGTGTATTAGAAAGCAAAGCAGGCTCCTAAGGAGAAACGCGAGGATACTCCTATAAAATAACTTAAGGAGATTCTTGCCAAAGAAGGTTTGTCTTCTAATCCTTCAGATAAAGGTGCTGTTTTTTACATTTACGAAATTTCTTCTACCTGTTGCAAAGTGTAGGAGCCAAAAACATGCAGATGAAAATAGTTGATGTTTAAGGCTATTGACATCTATATGGCTTTACCCGGTGACAGAGATCAAAGAAGTCAAAAAAAAGAAAAAAAATTACAAAGGAGCTTGAAGGTATAGATACAAGCAACATTGTCTCGAGTTCAAGAAGACGATCCAGCACAAGTTTTGTACCTCCTCCAAAGCCGAAAAAACATAAGAAAGTAAGAGCGATGAATTAGAAGATTCTGAGAATGAAGAGGATGATGAAGAAGGAAAAGAAGAAGAGAAGGGAGGTAATGAAGCTGACGGAGATGGAGGTCAAATCAAAGGAGAACCAAATACTGGTGCGAATCTTACTCATTTCATGTAACTCAGTTTATAAAAAAAAATTGATGATTATTTGGTTTGATTGCAGAGGATGGTCGTGAAGAGGAAAGCAAATGATTTTACGATCGTTGGCTTTGCTTAGCTTTGTCGCGGGAGCAATGTAGCTTAGTTTCCTATGTTGTAGAAGAGTGGTAATACTTGTTTTAAGTGTTAATCATAATTATGACAATAGGATTTAAAATCTTAAGATGTACATTATAATTCTGGATTAGGTGTCAGAAGGAAAGGTGAACCAAAAACTTTCTTGATAAATTTACTCATTGCATTCTCCTACTTGCGCATCTGAAACCAACTCCCTCATCTTGTGAAACCTTATATCAATGCTTGATTTTTTTGTCAGAAACAATACATTATGACTATGATAGTTGAATTCTGCATTGCCCTTCGAACCCATAGCGTCTTTAGCCCGTAGGATTCTTCTGCTTAGTCGAGAAGGATCCATAGCTTTTCCATCTTTGATGGTAATGCTGGTATTATATAAATGTTTTTGATATCCATGTCTTTTGACGGATGCTTTGTTTTCACTCCCACAACCGTTCACTACAGTCGTTCACGAGTATATCCTTGGGTTTACTCTTAGAGTAGTCTGTAAAGCCCATACATAAAAGGTGGCATAGTGTTTTAGATTACCCGAGTGGAGTGGAAACCGGAGGGTATCCGTGGGCATTTGCTAGTAAATTTCTTAGTTGATGGGTGAGAGGTACGACTTACGCCTTTTTCACAAAAAAAGAATACTTACTGCGCCACATGTTGTAAAGAAGTCGAATAGAGATTACCGGAGGGACGAACCATTGTACTTACATGATGAGGTCTATCTTGCAGTATTTAGTTAACTTCTGTTTGGCGTCTAACAAAGTAAACTAGTCATGTTATAAAAATTTACCAAATTGAGTTTCTTTCATTTCCACACATACAGAAAAGGAACATACACCATTATATTTTATAGATACTATAATCTAATAGTCACTACCAACGACTTGGAAATGTAAAGAACATAAAACAAACAAGAAAGATAAACAAATTTCCCTTCTTGGAAATTTGGTCTTCAAAATTTGTGGCTGGACTTAGGTACTGTTAGTCACACCTTTCTCTGGTTCGCTTGGTTTAAATACATTGGTGATTGGTAGCTCCAGCATTACCACTTTCTCATCCGCCGAGATCAATTCGTCCTTAGCCTTCCCCCACACAACGCTGTATAGTCCAAAGACGATGAAAATCGCCCCGATTATACTGTATACATATACAAAGTTAACTCACTAATCAACGTGATATATTAACTCAAGTAAATATCCATAGTTATATCATTTACAACATTTACCTTCCGAGGTGGATCTTTTCAGCCAAAACTAATGCGCCGAGGAAGGCAGTGATGATCATGCACATTGGACTAAACGATGTCGTAAAAACCGGCCCTCGTTCCCTAATCACAATGCTTTGTATGTAATATGCCATCCCCGAACAAACCACTCCCTGATATTATAACCATTTAAGTCGAGCTTAGTATTAGTTACTTATGTGATAATAATTAGAGTTGGTTTGTTAGTAAACATGTGACAACTTACGGAGTAAACAGCGGCGAGTGTGCCTGAGTCCATGCCGATTTTCCAAGCGCTCAAGTCACGTACCATCACGAGCGAAGCACTTGCGTTTAAGATGGTTCCCATCCCGCAAATCCACATTACTAGAGACAGCTCCGCCGGATATTTTTTCAACGTGAATGACTGAAAAATTTACCAAATAACTTATTTTTATTTTATATTTTACGTTTTATTAATACCATATATGTAAATCATATATCTATTCCAAGTTTCTTGCCATTTTGGTGGTCAGTATGGAAACGATCGTGATTTAATCCATAGCCTTTGTTAAATACCTCAACATCGGAAAATGACAAGCTATTTTGAAAAAAAAAATGAACATGAGCAAACCTAGTCATTGTTCATTAGATTTAAGTTGAAATCCATCAAACTTAGCCGTTTTAGACCGAGTTTGTAACCACTAGATCACATATTAGTTTACATTACCCATATTTATAAACTATAATTCGAGCCTTCGTTTTCTTTTTTTCTTTTTCGTTTACGTTTCTCTGTTATATATTGAAAATGTAAACACTCGAATGATGCAAATTGAAGATTTTATTACTAGAATAACTAGCCAATCTTTTTTTTTTTATTAGCATAATTTCTATACCCACCCATACAACCTTTTCAAGGTTTTGTTACGAACAAGAGGTATTATAAAAATGCTAACATTATAAAAATGCTAACATTACCGCGGTTTTAAATAAAAAAAAAGGATAAGTCTGTCATGGTAAGGTTAATATAAGTAAATAATGTATGCTTACTTGTAAAATGAAGAAACCTGCCCAACTGGTGATGCTACCCATAATCGCTAGGGTTCCGGTGACCCAGTGCTGGTCCGCTGTCTCGGAGGAGGTGCCGCCACTGAACGATGTATGAGCAGCCTTGATGAGCGTGATGGCTGGACCCTTGTACAATGTCATAACCATCGCTCCTCCCACTGTTATTGCTGTTCCGACCACCTTTGCAAGACTACGTACCTTCTTCAAGTTTACAGTTTCTATCCTGTTTTTATCTTTTCAGTTAAATACTTTTGGTATAATATTTGATATGATTGGTTAATTATGCTAATTTGAAGAAAATTACCTGAAAATGACTGCCATTATGAAAGTAATTGCCGGAAGTGCATTAACAAATGCAGAACTATACGTTGCTGACGTGGCTTTCATTCCGATGTAGTACAAGTTCTGGTCCAAAAGTGGCCTGAATAGACAACCAACATATACAATTTATCAATTTATGATTATGACTATATATATTAATAGGGTACAAACTACATGATATTAGTTACAAAAGAAAATGAAATTTATCTTATTCGAAAACAACAAATGTGATAAATGAACCAATATGTGAATTTACTCTTTAATCATATTCATATGCTTTTTTAATGATATTCATATTCATATGCTTTTATTTTTGCATCATCTTTTATTTTTATAGAGTTATAAAAAGATAAAGGAAAATGAAAGACGTAAGTGGGTGATGATCGCATCAAGGATATTCATTACTAGAATCTTTTTTTGTGGCTAAAATCATTACTAGAATCTTTTCGTATAGATTCGACCAAACTACGATTTATAGTTTCTGTATTTACCTTTAAATGATTTAAACATTCTTCTATATGAAAATGCTTTGTTTGACAATATACTTGAATCAGTTTTAAGTATAAATTTTGTTTATTAATCGATTGATATACTTGCAAAATGATTATCTAATATATATGGGTTTTTTTGTTTGGGGCAAGAACGTTTCTTCACAAAAGTAAAAACACAACAAGATCCTATGAATATAATTAGTGTATTATTTAAAATATATTATATATGTCTTTGCATATAGTATTATATATACACGTGAAACATGGATTATTAAAGGTTTTCGTATACGGAGCTTACTCTAGGAATCCGAGGGCAAGAATCCTAAAGAACAATGGCCATGTCATCTTAGGCCTTATTTTCCTGAAAAGTGCAAATACTAAACGTATGAATCATAAATTAGTATAGAAATACTTACATTCATACATAGCCATGATTGCTCTAGCTAGATAATATGCATACACAACATGATGTATACGTACCTCTCGAGAATGAGAGCAAAAGGAGCGATGACAATGGTGGCTACGACATGACGGTAAGTAGCAAGGATCCAATGGTTCATGCCATGCTTGAAGGAGACCATAGTAATGATGTACATGCCTGCATATCCGAATTGGAGTGATATGATCGCTAATATTGGCTTCATTTTGTCCACTTTCCCACCTTGCTTCTCTCCTCCCTTCATTTTCTTTCTTGTGTTTGAGAGATATACGTACACTTTTATGTTTTTGTATTTGATTAGGGTGTGCTCTTTCTCTCTCTAAATACGAGATGTTTGATTAAGAGTTATTACTTGTTTGAGACAGGCAAAACCAAATGAGATTTGGCCCTTTTTTATAGTCATCAAAAGTTGGATTTAAAAGATAGATAGTATTATTTTATTCGCTCAATAATACGTCTACGTATCTTCTCGAATATGATAATGCATAGATATGGTTAAGTAACAAAAAGTATATATTCGGAGTTTTAATTAAGTAAGTAACAACTTGATAAATTGATATTCGTAAATTAAAAAGTAGTGATGTTGTCTATTAGTTCCCACTTGAGGAGGAGTTGCCATGTTCATCCAGGCCAGGGATTAATTCCCTTCAAACGCGGAATTACTTGGCTATCTGGGCATTCACATGGCCGTTCCGGATCCCGGGATTAATCGGATCTCATACCCCGTTAGCCCAAAAATTAGCTAGAGAGTAAAACATCCATGCGACCTAATTCGGAGTTCATGGTGTCCGTTGAACCGGATCACCCGAATTATCTTTCTTTTTTTTGGTCAAAATGCAAATTTCATTAATAAAACAAATTGCTAAACCGGGAGTAAACCGGTAGCTGATGTTACAGACGTTAAAGCTGATTTCGCAATGCGATCAGCTTTAACATTTTCCGATCTGGAAACATACACAAAAGTAATATTCTGATCAAGAGAGAGGTTAAAGATATCTTCCATGATTCCATAAATTTCCAGCTGAAAATTGTGGAATTGAACAGGTTGATAAGGTGTTGTGAATCCGACGCCATTATGAAATCTCGATGGTCTCGATTTCGCGCTTGAGTTAGAGCTTCTCGGATTCCTACCATTTCTGCCATTAACGACGAACTGATATGAGATTCGATGGCGGATCTCTACTCCACTGAGTTTTCCATATGATCCCGAATTATCCATCCTATTCCAACAAAATTCCAATCCTTTTTTCACGCCGCATCAAAGAGATAAAGGAGATCTCTGTGGACCGAAGTAGATCGATCTCTATCTCCGGATATAGGCGGCGATGAAGGTAATAGCTGCGCACCCATCCACTCTCTAGCATCAATGATTGTTTTTGTTATTGTTTCTTTCCTTGTGGATCACCTGAATTATCAAAAAAAAAAAAAGTATTGACAAAAGTTTGTGAGGAAATTTAGAACATTCTTTTATCCACCGTAATTAAAGATATTTTCATTTAGTTGTTTCGTACATGGATACACTTATGTTTAATACGTTAAATAGTTATGTAAAGTACCCAAATAATAAATCATACGCATATCTAACGGAAATATAGATCTATTTGATGTAATATAAATTTCCTTCGCTTAGGGAATGATCAATCACTAAATTAAAAACAATGACAATTCACAAACGACCTCTCTGTCGCGACACAGAGGATCTCCGGATACCTCAGGGATCGTTATCTATCGTCATAAGAAACTCTACCATGACAAGCATGTATAAGTATCAAACAAGTAAACGTCCAGAGTTAAGTATTCTTTTGGGCATCTCTAAGGATTTTATACATTTTTTGTTTTAGAATATAAAGGTTTGGTATCATTAACTGTCGAGGAGGATGTGACTTACGTAGAGACAATCGTTAACTTCCACTCTATTTACTCGATTGGAGTGCAAAACAGTGACCCACGTCATAAAAATTTAGAGGAACCAAAATTACATGTTGTGATCCCAATTTGAACGAGATTATGCGTATTAATGGAAAGGAGAGGTACAAGACATAGATGAAGGCCAGTGGATTCCGATAGAGACTATACGGGTGTGTATAAGCTCGGTGGATATTACGGCCACTATTCTTCAATATACGCTTCATATTTTGGGATACAGTGTTACGGCTCGGCCGAAGGTACTCAACATGCAATCTGGTGAGTTTGTCTCTGTCTAGCAAATGATCAAAGACAGCACATTTATTAAATTTCGTGGACTTTCAATTCAAAATAAAAAATTTCCAAACTCTTTCGTACTTTACAAAAGCTACAAGGTTAACCTTGGCTAGTACTTGATGTATCTAAAACTTCATCCCTAGAGCTTTAGCAAATAGCATATCCTTGCAAGGATACACGTAGGAATCATCAGGTTGAATACTTTTACGGTTACTACGTCCCCATTATAGTGAAGATGTGGACTTCCTAATTGAGCCCTATCTACCTATTTAAAGTATGATTAGCATCAGAAAATCCATGTTTGTAACCTATGTGAACGATTTTTATTAATGTTTTCTCTCTTTTCAGTTGTGTTTTTTTAACTTTTTCTTGTTATTATGTAAAACTAGGATTTGAACCCCCGCGAAATCGCGGGATGGTAAAGAACCTTCTGATTATACTTCAAAAAAATGTAATCACAACAAAGATACAATTTACTTTTGACACACATGCGAAAATAAATCTATAATCATCCCTAATAGATTTTAAAGCATGGTTTTTTTATCAGTTCTTAAATCGAAGTAATCCAAATTGGATTTCTGAAGACTATGTAATAATCGAGGTTGAGCGACTTTTTTCAAAAAGAGGTGACTCCACAAAATATTTTTGAAAACATGCAATTCTACAAATAAAAAGACACAACTATTCAAAATAACCATAAAGCGGTTAATTTTGAAAAGACGCGACTCTACCAAATATTTTTGAAAACACGCGACCTTACAAATTCGAAGAAACATAACCCTTCAAAATAACTATGATGCGGTTAGTTTTGAAAAGACAAGACTTTATGATAATAACTTTTTTAAGGACGAGACATTAAAGTATATGGTAATAATAATTAAAAAAACAAAACCTTTCAAAATAACCATAAACAATTTTTTTTCAAAAAGACGCGACACTACGAAATATTTTCGAAAAAGACGTGATCTTACGAAATTTAAAAAGACAACTCTTAAAAATAACTATAAAGCGGTTATTTTCCGAAAAGATGCGACTCTACAAAATATTTTTGAAAATCTGCGACCCTCAAAATTCAAAAGAGTACAACTCTTCAAAATAAATATAAAGCGGTTATTTTCGAAACAATGGGATTTTACAAAATATTTTTTAAAAGATGAGATCCTAAAGTATTTATTAATAATAATCCTAAAGTATTTAGTAATATTAATTAAAAAAAAACACAACCCTTTAAAATATCTATAAAGTGTCTTTTTCAAATAGATACTACTCTACGAATTTATTTTTTAAAAGCGACCCTACGAATTCAAAATATAACTCTTCAAAAAACCATAAAGCGGTTATTTTTGAAAAGACGTGATTCTAAAAATATTTCTGAAGAAACGCGACTCACAAATTCGAAAAACAAAACCCTTCAAAATAACTATAAAACGTCTATTTTTGAAAAGACGCGATATAACCACAAAATTGTACAATTTTAAGAAATATTAAATTGTACAATTTTATAATTTATACATTCATTTTCTCTAAAGTAAAAAATTGAAAAGTCACTATTAGACTAGTTTTCTAGAAATTCTTTAATACGGAAAAAATTAATATTTTTTAGTAATACGACATTTTCTATCATTACCATGTTCTGAAAGAATTTTTAACTTAGTGTCCATTAATATAATAAACGTTCAACATAAAATATATAAAAACATTTTCTTTTTGAAAAGACACGAGTCAATGGGTATGATCTAAAAAGCATATCTCTTCAAAATAACCATAAAGTAGTTATTTTGAAAACACACGACTTTATGAAATATTTTTGAAAAGACAGGACCTTACAATTTGAAAAAACACACTCTTTAAAATAACCATATAAGCGTTTATTTATGGTTATTTTCGAAAAGATGCAACTTAATTAAATATTTTTGAAAAGACGTAACTTTTTGGAAAAATGCTTTTTACGAAAAATCACAACTCTTTGAAAAAAATTATTTTCTATGAAAAGACACTACTCTACGAGGAAAAAAATAACCGCTTTTTACGAAAATTCAAAAAACTGCTTTTTTACGAAAAGTGAAAAAGCTGCTTTTTACAAAAGAACACAATTCTTTGATAATATTTAATATTTTTTTAAAATACGAGAAGACACAACTCTTCGGAAAAAACCACTTTTAATGACTTTTTGTGACGTTTCAAAGGCATCTTGTAAAATAATATAGATATGCACTAAGCATTACAAAATAATACAACTACTCGATTGTTTTTTTCAGGATTGCTATTATTAATAGATATACACGTGTAAAAAACTTATATAAGTTTAGTACTCTAAATGAGTGAGTCGTGGATCATAAATGATGAGCGTAGCTTCATTTAGCTGATCTCACACTGAACTATAAATAAATACGTGAGTGGCTCTTTATAAAGACTTACTCCTCCGGGGTACCACCGGAAGTGCGTTAAGTTAGGTGAGTTGTATTGACATGATTTTGTTAACCTATGTATCGACATGATTTTGTCATAATTTCAAATGCCATCAGATTTGAAATCTCAGACTGAGCCTTCTCCCAGGCCATGAAAACAAAATCAAACTGAAAAGAAGAATAAGGAAAAGAGGAAGATGACTAAAAACTGGGAAAAAGTAGCGGAGAAGATAAAAATAAAAGCAAAATCAAAAAAACGAACTAAAAAATCGAAAAACAAAACAATCCGGATTAATGAATAACAACAATACGGGAAAAACTAACCAAACAAATATAAATAATTAGTACAATTAAATAAATTTATAAGAAAGTTCAAAACTAAAAATAAAATATTTATAAATTATAACAATTTGGATATGTGCATGTGCATCACCTGGAAAGTAGAAGAAATGATCGTTTTGTTTGGTGTCATATTTTTTTCTTTAAAGTATATATAGTTATTTCCTCCATTTCTTGCAACATTTAATTATTTTATACTATATTAATTTTTTGCATGCATAAAACTAATAACCATATATTTTAAATTATTTTATCAATGATAACATTGCATTAATAAATACTTTAAATAACTAATTTTCTTCAAAATGTTTATACCCGCACACATTGCGTGTCCATCTGCTTACATTAGTTTTGTCTTTCGTTTTACTAGAATTTAGTAACATTTCATTGTTATTAACAATGTCAACAATTTTCTTCCTTTTTCTATATTATGAAATTTTTGCTTTATATGATTTATCATTTATAATGTTTTTATGATTTTATATATAAATTTTGTTATATAATATTCATTTTCTGCACAAGGTGCGGAAACCTCTAAATTATTTTTAACCTCTGACTCTGGATGGCCATTTTCTTATAACGTGCTCTTGATCATACCCTCTCCCGTTTCATCAGTATTTACAAACATGGATTTTCTGTTCTCAGGAATGCCCTAGGACATCAAAATAACAGATTTTCTTGGATACTATGGTATATTTGGAAAGTCTGAAATTAGAAAGTATTTCGAAGAAAAGATGTTGATCCACACAATGTTTAAAAAGTGCGGAGGCAGAAGCGATGGCCTGGGAGAAGGCTCAGTCTGAGATTTCAAATCTGATGGCATTTGAAATTATGACAAAATCATGTCAATACATAGGTTTAAAGTGCTATATAGGGATCTTAGAAGGATAGTAATAGATTTAAAAAAATATAGTTTAATATTTAACTAACAAAAACTAAGCTAGTTAATTATGACGGAGAGAATAAATTATATAAAAAAGAAAAAAGAAAATTAGCATATATAATGGGTTTTGTATCTTTAATTAAACATTTAACACTTTCTAAACTATAATTTAGTAACTAAAATTCAGTATATATAAAATTCCGAGTTTACCCTTAAGCAAATCTTCTGATTTTTACCTTAAAAATAAAATAAATAGTAAAAGTATAATTTTTTACCCTAATCTCTTAACTACCCAAACACCGCCGACTTCTCTATTTCCTCATCATGATTTCTTCGACGACGTTTCACCTCAATCTTCTGCTTCAACTCGAGCTCTTCTTCTTCTTTTCCTCTTCCTCCTTCTCCGCCTCCTCCTTCTCCGCCTCCTCCTTCTCGTCGTTCTTCTTCTCTTCCTCCATCTCGTCCTCCTTCTTCGTATTCAATGTTGCAATTCTCTTCTCTCTTTTTTTCTATCTCAATTACTTTGTCCAATAGATCAAAATTTTCAATGGTGGATTTTCTATATTTGGATATTAATATAATAGATAATTATGATGATGATAGTTAACTGTATGTTGTGTTTTCAATTATATAGTGTAACCAAGTAAATTGGTAATTCTACCGTCTAACGATATCATGTTATGATATGAAAATAGTTAAATATAATTGGTAACTATATTCTAGAAAATAGTTTACTATGCTTTTGTATAGAAACAATATAGTGTGGTGTAGTTAACTATGTTTTGAGATCAATTAAATATGTGTTTTTGAAAATAGTTAACTACGTTATTAAATAGTCAACTATTTCTTAAAATTGGTAGAATAAACAACTGTGATTTGAAAATAGTTGACTATACTTTTGAATTGATAACTATTTTATGAAAATAGTTAACTATGTTTTATGTTTTAGATAGTTTACAACTACAGTAGAATATGTAATTTCGAAAATAACCAATTACATGTTTAAATTTTTGACTCTTACTACATTATTTAATTTTTGTCATCTTTTTCTAATCTAGTTTTCTTTTTCAGAATTTTTTGAGAGATGACATTTTTCCAAAAATAGAATAATATAATACTTTGATTGAAAAGGGAATTTTAGAGATTTTAGGTTTATTGTATATATATATTTTTAACTACTTTCCATTATAACCTAATTTAGGGTATTTTTGTCTAGAAAGAACAACAATTTGTTACTCACCTAATTCTCAATCACTAGATGTTACTCACCTAATTATAGGTCTAAAACATATTATTCACCTAATTAACCCTAAAAACATATTATTTCTTTGTATAATGAATTAGAACAGTAAGTTTATTAAACTTTTCTCTTTCCATTGTATTTTTTATTTTCAGAAAAAGAGTTAAATACACATAAATTCATTGGGACACCTTTTTTTAGACCTAAAAAATTTATGAAACGTCCCCAAAATTGCTTGCCGTCTTCAATTCACATGAAACATTACAGAAACGTCCTCACACCATCTTGGAGCTGTCCCAACCCTGAAACATCCCCGGTACGGTACGGTACGACACCCTTCATAAAGTATTTGTGCTACTTAACTTTTCACAACTTATAATGGATAATAAATTTAGACGTTAAAAAATCATATAAAATTTAGTTTGTTTTGGGTTTGGTTTCAGGTTTACAAGAGGAAATTAAATAATAATATATTGAAAATATGTTTTATATATTGAAAGAGGCATATTAAACTTATCAAAACAAATTATTTCAAAAATTATGATAATAAATTTGAACAAAGAAAATACTTTGCTAACATTTCTATAAAATTTGTTTTGTGATTTTTATCAAGTAATATATATAACAAATTAGTATTTGATCGATAAATTTTATCTCGTTATTATTTGTTTGGTGATTTTTTCCGGTTGCAGTTTTTTGTTCTACCATGGAGTTAATACTTTTGATCATTTATCTCTGTATGATTGTTTGGTGATTTTTTTCTAAATATTTAAACAAAATATTTCAAAATAATAATATGATATATAGTTTACATTATATTAAATAATGTAAAATGGAGTATGTCTAGTGTCTTATACACATTGTGTGGGTGATTACTAATTAGTAATTACCTAGTCTTGTATTTTCGTTTTCCAAAATTATGGAGATAAACAAATGATTCTCTATTCCACCGTCTTTGATTACCAACTCGGCAGGATTATTCTGATTAATAGTTAGATTGTCAAAAAAAAAAATGATTCTCTTTTTCTTTTTAAAACATTTATTCCCTTCTCTTAACTTCCACCAATGGATACCCTTTATCCATTAGTGACTAAATACCAAACCAAATATATGTTTCTAATTAGAATCCTCAATATGTAGCTAGAATCAAATGATATGATTGATAGACATATTAGAAGAACATATATTAGAAAAACAAAAAGAAAGGGAAAGAAAGGAGTGGATAACTCAAGTGGACCTCTTGATGATCAATAATGCATTATGTCACACATTTATATCTATTTATTCTAGGGGTGTGTTTTGTTGGTTTCCTATTTATATCTTTTCATATAAGAAGTGGGTTTTTTACTCATTCACCACCAATTGATGTTTTGTCTCAGTGCTCCAACGTGGCGCAATTAATCTCGCACTCAACTTAATTGTGTAACAACTTTAGAGTGGATTGAGGAAAAATTAGTGAGGGCTTTACTAGACAGGATGGACTAAAATTTGATTGCTACAACAATTAGTCAAGAGGAATTGGTTTTAGATCATTTGAATTCTAAAACCTTGTTCTCTTTGTGAAACAATTGGAACGCATAATTCAAAACCTAATTTCATTTTGGCAAGTATCTTGAATGACATATTTTGGATACACGCCTTCTACGTATACGGTATATCAAAAGTGATTTTTTCCCCGTTTAGATAGGGAAGTATTCCGGATACACACCTTCGATCTAGAATGATCTATGGTTATAAGAGTTTAAAGCACACCTGTGAGAAGCTTGACCAATGACAAGAAATCACACTTTAGTGTCACGAACCTAATTTTGCAAAACAATTTTGGCGCATAATTCAAAACCTAATTTCATTGTGGCAAATGTCTTTAAAGGCATATATTTTGAATACAACAGCCTTCAACGTTGATCAAAAGTGAAATTTTCATCTTTAGGATAGTGAAGTATTTAAACTGCTAAGACCTAGTTCAAGCACGGCCTATAAAATTTCTAACCAGTGGTGGTTACTCATGCCATCGATCTAGCATAACAATGGTTATAGGATTTCATAGAACCCCTGTAAAAATTTGGCCAATGACAACAATCCAAAATGTTAGTGTCACAAACTACTCCGATTTTTAGAAAAGTATAGATTATGTGGAGAAGTTTTAAAACTTGATTTAGTTACTAATATTATCAAGTGCACGTTAATCGTTACTTCCTCAAGATTTATTTGCAGAGAATCTTGAACGTCTACCAATTGCGTATTTGTTACCATGTTTTTATTCTTTTTTTGCCATAGATTCAACTTGTTTTGTAATCCTAGCTAAACTTCATTTTCATTAATGATATTTACAATTTAGCCAAAAAAAAGTGCACTTTAATATTTCGTAATTCATTTGTGCTGAACTCGAACGATTTCAAGATGAGAAACATTTATGATGATTTTTAATATCATTTGAGTGAAAAAGATCCTGTGGACAGTGATCGGAAAATTTTGAGAAATACTTTCCAAATATGTCATATTAAATGCATTCAAATGCATATATATTAATTATTTTTGGTCGAGTACAAAATATATGCATATTACAAGACAGATAATATTTGGGAGAACTAGAAAAATATTTTCTTGACTTATAATCCCGATATGTGACGATTTGCACCGGCGGGAATGGTGGTATTGATACCGTCGGTTGTAGAAGAAGCCAATTTATGGTCATTGTCACCTAATTTGGTTATGATTGGCAATTCTTGGAGGCTATTCTTCTCAAGGTTAGGTAATCCTGATACTTCATAGTCTTTTCCTTTCCCCCAAACAACCATATACAAACCCGCGGCTATCACAGCTCCTCCTATCACACTGAAACAATAAACAAATATCAAGAGCAAGAACTTTACTCATTTGTCTAAATTCATAAATATTCACAATGTGTATAACGTACCATCCGAAATGGATTTGTTCATGGAGAATAAAAGAAGCAAGGAGAGCTACAAGAATCATGCAGAGAGGGTTAAATGCAGTAACGAAAACTGGTCCTCTTGTCTTCATAACCATCCCTTGCACGTAGTATGTTAACCCCGAGCTTACTACTCCCTTCATTAAAACCAAATTTGATTGATTATTTTGTTTCTCAAGTGAATAATTATTATGCTTGAAACTTATGATTACCGTATAAAGAGGTGCGAAAAGCCTTGCGTCCCATCCAACCGCCCATCCGCTCGAGTGGCGCTCCATCACAAGCGCTACTGCAGTGCTTTGGACTGCCCCAGACAGGCAGATTAAGGCTGCTAGTGAAAGATCGGCAGGATACTTCTTTATTGTAATAGACTGTTTATGAAGTTTACATATGTATATCAGCCACACATCATAAAAATGAATATATTTTCTTAAAATTTTGTAACCGCAACAGTATACATATTTAAAGTATTGATATAGTTTTCTCTCATTCTATTGTGTTATAAAGATACCTCGTCAAATAAAAGATAGAACCACGAGCAATATTAGAGACGTGAGCCAATTTTGGTTTTTAGTTGGAAGCATGCGGAGGCATAACTATGCTTAGAGTATTATTGGGGTCACATGATCCCAATTAATGAGAACTATTTTCCTAAATGTTTGTTAGATTATGAAAACTTAACAGATTCAACACAAATGCACCAGCTTGGCAGCCAAAATTTTATGTATGACCAAACTTCTACATTTATCTTATTTGGTTTGTGGATTGGTAAACATCAAGTATGATAAAATGAAAGAATAAGAAGCGTACCTGTAAAACATAGAAACAAGACCAAGCAACACAAGCGAGGAGTATCAACAAAGTCCCAGCAACCCAATGGTTATGGTCTTGTGAACTCTTGGTATTTCCATTGAGTTGGTCTGGGTTAGACCATGGTAAAGGAATAAGCGGACCTTTGTACAGTGTCATTACCAATGCTCCTGCAAGAGCCACCAATGTCCCAGCTATCTTTGCTTGACTTCTTACCTCTACTATCGTCACTCTCTCCATTCTGTTCATATATATCAATGTTAAATATATATCCAATTAGGTTTACATATGTGTTTACAACTATAGACTACCTTAGAATCCAAGCGATTACGAATGTGACCGAAGGAAGAACGTTCATGATAGCAGATGTATATGTAGCTGATGTCATGTTCATCCCTAAGTAACCGAAACCCTGGTCCAAGATTGGCCTACACGTACAAGCCGGAACGAAAAGTTTGTATTAGGGGTACTTTTTCACAATATCAAGCTTTGGCAAAACTAAATGTTTTTTGCTTTGAGAGTTAAGAATGTGAAAAGGGGAAAGCTTGATTCTTACTCTAAGAAACCGAGTAACATAATTTTCCAGAAAACCGATAGTGTCATCTTCGGCCTCACTTTCCTAATCAAAATCATCCCAAGAAGAAAAAAAATGAAGAGTCAGTTGTAAGTTACAACTTGTAATATTATTGGTTTTTTAATCCGTAAACTATAAATAAAATGTATTGTTACAATTGTTAAAGATAGACTAACCTTTCAAAGAAGAGTGCAAAAGGAGCAAGGACAAGAGCAGCTATAGCATTACGATACACAATTATAACGTAACGATTCTGACCTTGGTTTAGAGTAGCCATAATCACAATATACGTTCCTGCTGCTCCAAATTGCAAAAATATCATTAACAAATAAGGCCTAATCTTTTGAATATTTCCACTTACACCCTCCATGGTTATCGAATTTTTCTTCTTCTTTTTTCAAGTTTACTGAAAGTTAATTGTTCTGAATTTTTAGAAGAAGCAGAGCTTATAGGAAGAGTATGATGCACGGGCCAACTCACATATATAAAACATTAAAAAAGGTGATATAGAGTTTTAGATAAATATGACATCGTTTTTTCCTCCGATCGAGAATCATGTAGATTATTAACTAAAGAAAAAACTATAAAGTATTAATATATGGGTAGCTACGACCAATGGGATATGTTAGTAAAAAGATAATAAATAATGCTAATTTGGAAGGGTATGAGTTGACGCCATTGTTGATTGAACCAAATTGTAAAGCAAACAATATCATATAAGCTTTGATAATTCTTTTGTTAGCACTATCATCTTCTTGCACACGTCATATATAACTTTTATTAACTTATTTTGTGTGTGTGTGTGTGTTTGCGTTTGTAAGAGAATGCGTGCCCAACTTGATAAACACAAACCGAACATCTAATACATGTCTATTTTAACTCCGTGTATGTTTTTCTTAAATGTCCCTAAAACATGGCATGAATCTTGATCAAAGTGTAACGTTCCAAAACCGGAGTTAATATTATTTTTAAGCTCGAGTGAGCGATGAGATTTAACATCATTTGACATGACGGTTGATTTGTATTTATATAGATGTTTTTTTCTGCATTTTGTATGGTTCTTGGAAGGATTCAAATCATATAAGTGGTCATAGCTGAATTGTGACATGCATTAGTGCATAAGATCTTTCATCTAGGTCTGAAAGGATCATGGATGAATCTTTCATCTCTCCATGCAAAACTGAGCACACTTTTATTGTTGAAGTGTTTGATTTCAGTGATAAGGACCGTCTTTTAGATGGATTGTTAGGATTAAATAATTTTGGTCAGCAGCCTTGAGAAGTGATCAATATTTACAATATAATTTGGATGATTTTAAGACTCTAAAGTTTTCTTTTTCTATTTATTTTATTCTTAGTTGTACTCATATTTGTGCGGATTGCCTTGTAAAACCAGCAAGAGCACGAGATTTCTCTTCTTTTTTTCACATGTAAGTTCGTCGGTTACAAATTAGTTTTCTTTTGAGGATGATCTTTTTGGAATCATAATGAACAAATATCGTGTCTTTGATATAAAAAATATAGACCGGAATTAAATTTGTATTGTTGGTACTTACAAGGGTTTTGCTTTTTCCTTGTTTAATTTTCTAGTGGTTTGTAATTATATGTCATCTAATGGGTTATGAATTGAAAGGAAAAGATTTTTAAAATGGGTTAGTTTGTGGATTAACTCATATATAATTGAAAATAGATAGTGAAGGCTGACACAATATCCAATTATGGGGAAAGGGTGAGTACCTACTTGCATGAAATGTAATCTTTGAAAGCTCAACACACAAATATTTGAAAGAGTGGAGTTCCATGTGTTTGTTCCCATCTGTTCATTTTGTTTTTGCTTCTCTTTCTTAACCACGTATGAATACAACTTCATACGCACCATGCACCATAAACCCATAATTTTCACAAAATCATTTTTATAATATTCCAATTTTTTATTTATTTTGGTTTTAAGAATCCTCCCCTTGGAGTTGAAGATAATAGTTATGATATGTGCTTCATTGTAAGATATGCTTACTTTATTTCTACAAAAAGCATCTGACAATTGCATTAGTGAATTATTGTCTCGTATATGTTTTTTTATATGATTAGAGGATCCCACACCAAAATCCAGATTAGTTTTTGTGAAAGTAATACACCCATAATTTGTTTTTGAAAAAAGTAACTCTTGATAGATTTCTTATCCATACATAATTGAAAAATTGCAAAACAACAAAAAAACTCGAAGAAACATAAGAAATTACAAGACTAACCACGAACTATTAATCTGTCAAAAAAAAACTTCGATCATATTAGAAAAGTTAAAATCGGGTATCCTAAACCTCGACGTAAACAGTGTTTTTTACGTAACGCAAAACACAATCGTTTGGCCATAACCAATTGTTAATGAAGTATTGTGTGCAATTTTTTATTTTGAAAGTGCACATGAATTCGAATAAGCACACACGTTATTTTACATGCGGGCAGATTTTTTTCCCTATTTCTAGGGTCTGCGATTTTGGGAGAGAAGAGCCAACATGGAAATTACACTCATTAAAATTTATCAAGAGGATTATTGTGATGTAGTTTGTGTACAAAGAAAAAATCAATCTAGTATCTTCTATGTTGGTCTCATGGCTGGGCTTAATTATACTTGTTACTCGGTTTGTACCTACATGTACTCGAGTTGAAAACGACTTGAAAAACCTATGTATTTTTAAAGTATTTGTCCTGTCACTTACTCAATACATTTTACGCCGATTTGTTTTTCAAACATACCTAAAATGCTTTTATTCAATACATTATTAATTAAATAACAATAGTCTAACTATAAAAATAACTCTAAAATAAAACTTATGAAACCGAGAAAATCTTTTGTATAATAAAATTTTTAACTAAAAAATATCGCTTTTAGGCCTCTGGAAAGCTAGGCACGACGACACTCGATGCTTGTAACATACAAGTGTTACATTGAAGCTATTGTTTGCATTTTTTCTCTTTGAAGAAATTCAAATCGAGATAAATATGTCTAAAGACTTTTATGAATAGAATGAGATTGTATTTTGATTCTGAGCATTTCAAGTTCAAGTAATCAAGTATTTTTATCTCAAGTAATTGACTTTAACAAGTAACAAGCCGAGTCACGTAACTTGCGGGTACTTGATATAACGAGTACTCCTTGTTTTAAGAAATACAAGTAACAAATTCAATTACTTGAATGGGCTAAGTTAGGTAGTAAATATTTACATATAAGCGGATACTTTCCCCTTGTCCAGCCCTAAATCACATCTATTACATCATTTTCTATTGAGAAATTTTCTAAAGTACCAGAATTTCTTAAATGTTCCAAAGATACCACGATTTATTAAATATTTTAAAAATACCACAAATACAAAAATTAATTTTCAAGGATTTATAATTTAAATTTTTGGGTTTGGGTTAACTAATGTAAAATACATATAGTTTTAGGGGTTTAGGTTTGGGTTTATGGTTTAGTTTTAAATATTGAAAGTTAATTTTAGTTTTGTGATATTTTTGGAACGTTAAACAAATTTTGGTATTTTCAGAACATTTAAGAAATTGGGATATTTTTGGAAACAAAACTTCAAAGTGTATTTTTGAAAATTGTTCTCTTTTATGTACATAGTCATTCAAAAATATATGGTAAAGTGGTTGGCAAAGATATCAAAAGTTTTAAATATAGGGAAATTACGCTCTATATTACATAAAGAGTATCTAATTCATTAACTAACATATAATTCATCAAAATGTAGTAAATAACAATATGATGGTTTTGATTTTCTGTTTTTATCCTTAATGAAAATTAACAAAAATATCGATATAGTTAACTATGTTCTAAAATTATATTCGGTAACATGTTTCTAATAATAGTTAATTATGTTCAAAATCTAGGTAACAATGTTTATGATAAATAATTAACTATGTATATGTTGAACAAACAAAAAAAGTTGAACAAAAAAAAACTATGTATGTCATTTTTTCCATTAGGAAAACTATAATAGGTAGCTATGTTTGTAACATAATTAACTATTTAAGAAGAAAAAAAACTATGCTCTGAAAATAGCTGACTATGTTTTTAAATTAGTAATTATGTTTTAGATAGTAAAATAGTTAACTATGCTTGTAAATTGGTGACTCTACAGCGATTTAAGGCATTTAATTTCCGTAAATACCCTTAATAAAATCGAGTTAAATATATCCTTTACCATCGTCTCATATTTACATTATTGTTTGGATTTATAAATTCAAATTTAATGTAGATTTTTATTTTAAATCTTTATATTTCATTTTTATCTTAATGTAAATCTTTCTTTTATATATTAGATGTCGATATCCTGCTAGATAAAAGGAAACATTCTATTAAATCTTATTCGATAGTGAAATCTCCCTTGGCCCAGTGGTTGACCAAAGGCTTTAAAGCTTCTACACCAGAAGGTATGGGGTTCGAATCCCAGAAGATGCGATTTATTATTAAATTTGCAGATTGATGGAGACAAGCTTGCAGGAGAACTTCAGCGTGGGGCAAGGTAAAATCGTCTGGCCTTGATCAAGATGGAAGGCATGCCCGTTGGAGAATCGTCGATGTAATAGTTCTCATAATTTGTAATAGAATAATAATAAAAAATGTAGTGTTAAAAAAAAAAATCTTATTCGATAAACATTAGAAATGGCACCCTAATTTTTAGAACCATATTTTACATTCTTATAAATACTATTCACAAGACAAAGAAACAAAATTATCTAGCACACGTTTGAGCAGTTTTTGGGTTGTATATCTTGTTAGTCTAAGTTTCTTGCTTTATTGATAGTGATATTTTTTATACAGATTATATATTGTTCATAATGGTATTGTGTTATAATGTTACTAACGATCTTTAAAGATTTATTTGTTGTTGTTTATTTTGTCATCTTTCATTGGTTCGTTGTTTTTGTTAATACGGGTTAGTAATTTGATTTTGTTTTAGGTAAAAAAGAGAAGAAAAATTAATGTCTTATTCCATAGAGAACAATAGGTATATATAGGGTACAAGTATTTGGAGAGGAAGTAATACTTGGGGAACAAGTCTAGAATATTATATGGGCTTCTAATGGACATCCACTAAATGGGCTTATGACACTCCCCCTTGGATGCTTTTAGAGTAAAAATAATCCTAATACGCATAAGAAGCTGCCTCATTAAAACCTTACCAGGAAAACCCAGTGGGAAAAACCACGGTGAAGGAAAAAGAGTGCAGCGCGGATTTACTCCCCCTGATGATTACATGATTCGAGATCTTTGAGACGACGTAATCCGATACCATAAACTAACTTCTTGAAAGTAGCAGTTGGAAGCGCCTTTGTAAAAAGATCTGCTAGATTCTCACTTGAACGGATCTACAAGACACGTACATCGCCATTCTTCTGTAGATCATGAGTGTAGAAGAACTTTGGTAGAATGTGCTTTGTTCTGTCGCCTTTGATGTATCCTTCTTTGAGTTGTGTTATGCAAGCTGCATTATCCTCATACAAAACAGTTGGAGCTTCTTTTCCTGTAGGTATACCGCAATCGTCTCGTATGTGTTGGATTACAGATCGTAACCATACACATTCACGGCTAGCTTCATGTATAGCTATAATCTATGAATGGTTGGAAGAAGTAGTTGTGATAGTTTGCTTCATTGAACGCCAAGAAATGGTTGTGCCACCGCATGTAAACACATATCCTGTTTGTGATCGAGCATTGTGTGGATCAGATAAAAATCCTGCATCTGCAAAACCAATCAAGTCTTCTTTTGATGTGTTAGAAAAGAATAGACCCATATCTTTTGTACCCTGAAGATATCGAAATATATGATTAATCCCATTCCAATGTCTTTGAGTTGGACATGAGCTAAATCTTGCCAACAAGTATACTACAAAGGATATATCGGGTCTTGTATGACTAGCAAGGTACATTAATGCTCCTATTGCACTTAAGTATGGTACTTCAAGACCAAGAATTTTTTCATTGTTTTTCCTTGGACGAAAAATATCCTTTTCAAAATCAAGTGCTCTTACAACCATCAGGCTACTCAAAGGATGTGTTTGATCCATATAAAACCCTTTAAGCACTTTTTCAGTGTATGTCGTTTGATGCACTAAGATTCCATTCTTGAGATGCTCAATTTGCAATCCTAAGCAAAATTTCGTTTTTCCAAGATCTTTCATCTCGAATTCATTTTTCAAATATTCCACTGTATGTGAAATTTATGCAGGAGTTCCGATGATGTTTAAATCATCAACATAAACAGCAATGATAACATATCCTTTCTCAAATCTCTTTATAAAGATACATGGACTGACTTGGTCATTCTTATAGCCTTCTCTTAATAAGTATTCACTAAGGCGGTTATACCACATACGGTCTGATTGTTTAAGTCCATAAAGAGATCGATTTAACTTTATGTTGTAATGTTCTCGAGAACTAGATTTTGCTGCTTCTGGCAGTTTAAAACCTTCTGGCAGTTTAAAACCTTCTGGGACTTTCATGTAGATATCATTGTCTAGTGGTCTATATAAGTACGCCGTGACTACATCCATGAGGCGTAAATCATGTCCTTCCCTTATTACCAGACTAATAAGGAAACTCAAATAGTTGCATCCACCACAGGAGAATATGTCTCCTCATAATCAATTCCAGGTCTTTGTGAGAATCCTTGAGAAATCAAACATGATTTATATCTCATAATTTCACCATTTGCATTCTTCTTTCATACAAAGACCCATATATGTTCCACTGGTTTTACACCTTTAGGTGTACAGACTAATGGTCCAAATACTTCTCTCTTTTCAAGAGACTTTAATTCTGCTGCTATAACTTCTTTCCATTTTGGCCAATCACCTCTTTATGTACACTCTTTAACAAAATTTGGTTCATGATCCTCTTTTTCATCCATAACATCAACTGCTACATTGCATGCAAAAATATCATCGACGTCGATTTGCGTTCGGTTCCATTTTATTCCAGACATGACATGAGATTTCTTCATTCTCAGGTACCTGAATTTTTTTATTTGTCATGTCTGAAGTATCTTCCAGAGATCCTTCAAAAAGGTTAGATTCCTCGAATTCGCCATTATCAACTTTTGCTCCTTTCCTTTTCTGAGGGATTCTTATCTTTGGAACCGATAGGTCTACCACGTTTCAGGCGTGTCATATACTTATTCTCAGTTTGATGTTGTCCTTCTAGGACATTAATTCTAATTGGAGCATTAGCAGTGATAGAATGAATGCGGAAATAGGTTAACTAAAGATTGCTTAAAGGTTTCATAAGAGATTTCTAAAGATTAGAGAAAGATTAGAGAAGAGTAAAAAAGTTTTTCTCATTAGATTCACAATGATAAGGATCTTACATCATATATAAAGCAAAAGGAGAAATCAAGAACCTAGACACTTTCTTTAATGGTTGGTGAGAAGATAAGGTAAGGACCACTTTTGGTACATGTCCTTACTTTAATCTTATACCAAAACGGTAACATTTGCTTAAGTACCCAACGGCTATTTCCTTCTGCCTTTACTCCATTTGAATGACTTCAAACCTTCTTCATTTAGTGAATGTACGGCTGCTAAAGATGGTACGGATTGTACTATGACCGTACAATTCGTACACATCCATACAAATCATAATTTCAAGTCCCTCTTGATCAATACTCCCCCTCAAGTTTAAGTCCATGATAAATGACTTAAGCTTGGAAGTCCATGAAGCATCACCTCATTCAAAACCTTCACATAGAAAACCACTTGGGATAAAATTATGCAAAGCGAAAAAGAATGTGATGTCCATGGAAGGGGACTTGATCAAGGTTTATTAAGGTCCACAAGTCCTAGTTTGCTAAAGATGTGATTGCAAACCATAAGACTTGCGGCCTTGGTAAAGATATCCACCAATCGGTTGTAGACTTCCTATCATTCCTATCACCAGCCCAATCTGCATCACAATATCCAACTAAGTCGGTGTTGTTGTTCTTTCCCATCCAAACACCTTGGCCAAAGCTCCCCTTGAGATAACTAAGTATCCTTTCAACCATACTCCAATGATAGATAGTAGGAGCTTTCATGTGTTGGCTAATTTGATTCACCGCAAAACACAAGTCTAGTGAGAGTGAGATAGATGAGCTTTCCAACTAGTCTTCTACACATGGATGCATCTTCAAATGGCTCATCTTCCTTCTCTCCAATCCGACTAGTTTTATAACCTTCTTCAAGAGGAGTTTTGGCTAGTTTTGCCTCCATCATTTCTGTTTCACCTAGTAGATCCAAGACATACTTCCTTTGTGAGATAAAGAGTCCATCCGAGAACTTACACACTTAAATTCCAATGAAATACTTGAGTTCTCCAAGATCCTTTATGTCAAACACAGAGTTGAGATAGTCTTTAGTGTCTTAGATTCCTTCTTTGTTGTCTCCGGTTATGATCTAGTCATCCACATACACTAAAACCACAAATAGCCCCTTTGATCCGTGTAGAGTAAAGAGAGTATGATCAAATTCTGATCTTATAAAACCTCTTTCCATTAGAGTCATGCTTAGTTTTCTATACCAAGCTCTTGGAGATTGCTTTAGCCCATAGATAGCTTTCTTGAGTCACAAAACCTTTCCCGGAGTAACCGTCTTCTCTAAACCCGGAGGAGGAGTCATATACACTTCTTCTTCTAGTTCTCCTTGTAATAAAGCATTCTTCACATCCATTTGCCACAAATCCCATGAGAGGTTAGTAGCTATAGAGAGAACGACTCTAACCGTATGAAGCTTGGCAACGGGTGCAAAAGTATCTGTGAAGTTTTCTCCATAGGTTTGAGTGAATCCCTTAGCTACTAAACGAGCCTTGTATCTTTCTATGTCTTCATTGTTCAAATGCTTGATTGTGAATACCCACTTTGAACTCACAGCTTTCTTTCCTTTGGGTAAATCAGCCTCATACCATGTCTCATTCTTCATCATTGCTCCTATCTCATCATCAACTGCCTCTGTCCATTCTTCACTCTCCATTGCTTCTTCATAATTCTTAGGGATCATATCTTGATCAATCTTGACTAGAAATGCTTTATGATCCGCAGGTATGAAGGCAAGAGAACACACGGCTTGAATAGGATGAGCAACAACCTCACCATTGTAACAGACCCTTGTTCTCTTTTCTCTTTCACTTCTTCTTAGGACTAGCTGACTTGGCTCTTGACTTGGTTCTTGAATAGACGGTTCTTGAATCGGTTCTGGGCTTATCTCTTGTCTTGGGACTTCACTTGGTGTGGGACAAATAGTTTGAAGCCTAGAACTCCTTCTAAGAGTAGGTGCTTGCACTTCTATAGTTGTCTCTTGAGTTGCTTCGGGTTCTTCTATTTCTGGCTCTTGAGTAACCTCATTTTCTGCCATAGATGGTTCTCCTTGGCCAATATCAAGTTCTTCTTCTTCCGAGATTGAAACATTAGGTGCTTGGTCCGGTTTGGCTTTTGATTAGTTGTTGTTGTTGTTGGAGGTGGCAAGATGCTCGAGAAGTATTCTTAAGCTTGAGGCACGGTCTGTTGATGCAGCCAAATCTTTCAAGTCATTCCAATCCTTCTTATCATAGTACCCTTGGTCTTCAAAGAACTTAACCTCTCTTGAAACATACAACCGGTTGTTGGTGGGATCAAAGCATTTATATCCCTTTTGTGTTGTACAATAGCCTAGGAACATACTCTTGACACTCTTTGGTTCTAGCTTGTTTCTGATATCCCTTGGCAACATCACAAAGCAAACACATCCAAACACTTTAAGATGTTCAAGAGAGGGTTTTGTTTTGTTTAATACCTGAAATGGTGAGATGTCCTCTAAGATTTTGGTTGGTATTCAGTTGATGAGATAGCAAGCAATCATCACCGCATCACCCCAAAGACGTTTGGGAACATTAGTATGACACATCATTGATCTCGCCACTTCCATTAGGTGCCGGTTCTTTCTCTCGGCAACACCATTTTGTTGTGGTGTATAAGGACAACTTGTTTGATGTAGAATTCCATGTTTTGCTAGGTGTTCTTTGAATTTGTTGCTTGTATACTCCCCTCCATTATCTGTTCTAAACACTTTGATCTTGGTATTGTATTGGTTAACAACATAGTTTTGAAAATTCATGAATGCATCAAACACACGATCTTTAGATGGAAGCAATGTAATCCAAGTGTATTTAGACTTTTCATCAATGAATGTAACAAAATTCTTGTTGTTATCTCTAGAAATGCAAGGTGAAGTCCAAACATCCGAATGAACCAAATCAAAGCAATTTTCATAGATTGTAGTAGAAGTAGGAAAAACAATTTTGCAATGTTTGCCAAGAATACAAGCTTCACAATTATTTGATGCAAATGAAATACTAGGCAGCATGAGTTTAAGAGTTCTAGAATGAGGATGACCTAATCTAGCATGCCATAAGTTATTGGAAACATCTAAACAAGGGCTGAAATTGAAATGATATTGTGAAGTGGTGGTCGGTGAAAGATTCTCTAACACATAGAGTTCATCTTTGCTTCCCCCTTCTCCGATCACTTTACCACTTTTAATATCTTGAAAATAAACCTCATTAGGACCAAATATAGCATAGCAATTAAGATCATTTGTGGTTCTCTTAACGATAACAAATTAGAAGTGAACTTAGGCATGTAAAGAGCTTTAGATTCTTTATCAAATAGCTTTACCAATGCCTTTGATAGGAATTCTCTCACCATTAGCTATCTCCACATTACCACTAGCCGGTTCTATATTGCTTAATAAAGATTCATTACTAATCATATGATGAGAAGCACCCGAATCCACAATTAAAGCACTCTTACTAGTTGGTTTACGAGTTAAGAAACTAAATGGTGTTTGAGTTAAGAATTTGTTACCGGAATCCTTGAGAGAGGCAATGGATTTGATGAGTGCCTCTAGATCTGATTTCCTCACATAGTTCTCGGATGCTAACTCCTCTTCTTGTCTTAATGGACCATCTTGAATAATGTTAGCTCTCGGTTCCCTTGGTCCATTGCTTAAACGGAGATGTGGATGGAGGAACCAACATTTTTCTTTGGAGTGTCCCTTCTTCTTACAATGCTCACACACCTTTGATCGTCGGTCTTCAACCTTGAATACTCCTTTGTTGGCAGTAGGAAGCTCTCCCTTACCACCAAACATTCCAAGTGACCCTTGTTTTCTTTGAAATTGAGCGCATATATCATCTAGGCTAGGGAGATTCTCAGCCCTTATAATGTGCTTGATGAGATCATTAAAGACCGGATTCAAAGTGAGCAACAAACCAAAGACCTTATCTTGTTCCGTCCTCTCATTCAAGACCACAACATCCATAGTATTTGGTGTAAGCGTTTCTAACTCAGCCCATCGTGCTCTATACTTCCCAAGATATCTAGTGAATTCTAAATCCTCTTGACACAACTCATTTATAGCCTTTTTCACTTCAAACACACGAGAGAGGTTAGATATGCTACCATAGACGTTCTTGAGAGTTTTCCAAAGCTCATTTGCGGTTTCACAAAACGAGTATGCTTCAAGGAGTGGAGCTTCAAGAGATTTTTGGATGATGACAAGAACGGTTTGGTCCTCTTGGAACCACCTAGCCTCCTTTGCAAGTTTAGCCGCAGCTACTGCCTTTTCATCATCACTTGAGTCTTCTTCTTCTTCAGCAACAAGTTCAATATGTTTCCACAATCCACGACCACAAAGAGGTATCTTTGTTGTTCTTGACCAAAGAAGATAGTTTGGTCCTTTGAGAGTAACCGGAATCACCATAACCTTAGAGTTATCCATTTCTTTGATGAAAAAGATTTGAGATTGTTGTAGAACTTTGAGAAATGCTAGAGAAACATTAGAGGATGGTTTTCTATTTAGGACAAAGCTTTGAATCTTTGTTTTGAACGGTTCAAATCACAAAATGAAAGAGATTTGTGAGAAAAATCGAATGAAAAGATGAGATTTTGAGATGAACAAAATATTGTAATGTGAAGATTTGATGGAGATTTGTGTAGAATGGAAGAGATTGAAGAGAATAGTATGAATGGAAACCCAAAAAACGCAACCTAGCTCTATGATACCATGATAGAATGAATGTGGAAATAGGATAACTAAAGATTGCTTAAAGGTTTCATAAGAGATTTCTAAAGATTAGAGAAAGATTAGAGAAGAGTAAAATAGTTTTTCTCATTAGATTCATAATGATAAGGATCTTACATCATATATAAAGCAAAAGGAGAAATCAAGAACCTAGACACTTTCTTTAATGGTTGGTGAGAAGATAAGGTAAGGACCACTTTTGGTACATGTCCTTACTTTAATCTTATCCCAAAACGGTAACATTTGCTAAAGTACCCAACGGCTATTTCCTTCTGCCTTTACTCCATTGAATGACTTCAAACCTTCTTCATTTAGTGAATTTACGGCTGCTAAAGATGGTACGGATTGTACTATGACCGTACAATCCGTACACATCCGTACAAATCAAAATATCAAGTAACTATTGATCAATACTCCCCCTCAAGTTTAAGTCCATGATAAATGACTTAAGCTTGGAAGTCCATGAAGCATCACCTCATTAAAAACCTTCAAATAGAAAACCACTTGGGATAAAACTATGCAAGGAGAAAAAGAGTGTGATGTCCATGGAAGGGGACTTGATCAAGGTTTATTAAGGTCCACAAGTCCTACTTTGCTAAAGATGTGATTGCAAACATTAAGACTTGCAGCCTTGGTGAAGATATCTGCCAATTGGTCTTCACTTCTTGCAAAACACGGCAGAATAACCCTTTGTTCCATCGTCTGCCTAACCTTGTGATAATCAAGCTCGATGTACTTTGTTCACTCATAAAACACTGAGTTGGATGCAATGTGAATGGCAGCTTGGTTATCACAATGCATAGTGATCGGTTCATCATTCTTAAAGCCTAAACACTCAAGTAGTCCCTTGAGCCAAACAAGTTCATTTGTGAGCTTCTTCATAGCTCTATATTCAGCTTCTGCACTTGAGTCCGACACTATCTTCTGCTTCTTAGTTTTAAAGTAACCAAGTTGCCTCCAATGAATGTGCAATAGCCAGTTGTAGACTTCCTATCATTCCTATCACCAGCCCAATCTGCATCACAATATCCAACTAAGTCGGTGTTGTTGTTCTTTCTCATCCAAATACCTTGGCCAAAGCTTCCCTTGAGATAACTAAGTATCCTTTCAACCATACTCCAATGATAGATACTAGGAGCTTTCATGTGTTGGCTAATTTGATTCACCGCAAAACACAAGTTTAGTGAGAGTGAGATAGATGAGCTTTCCAACTAGTCTTCAATACTTAGATGCATCTTCAAATGGCTCGTCTTCCTTCTCTCCAATTCGACTAGTTTGATAACCTTCTTCAAGAGGAGTTTTGGCTGGTTTTGCCTCCATCATTTTTGTTTCACCTAGTAGATCCAAGACATACTTCCTTTGTGAGATAAAGAGTCCATCCGAGAACCTACACACTTAAATTCCAATGAAATACTTGAGTTCTCCAAGATCCTTTATGTCAAACACAGAGTTGTGATAGTCTTTAGTGTCTTAGATTCCTTCTTTGTTGTCTCCGGTTATGATCAAGTCATCCTCATACACTAAAACCACAACTAGCCCCTTTGATCCGTGTAGAGTAAAGAGAGTATGATCAGATTCTGATGTTGCAAAACCTCTTTCCATTAGATTCATGCTTAGTTTTCTATACCTAGCTCTTGGAGATTGCTTTAGCCCATAGATAGCTTTCTTGAGTCTCCAAACCTTTCCCGGAGTAACCGTCTTCTCTAAACCCGGAGGAGGAGTCATGTACACTTTTTCTTCTAGTTCTCCTTGTAAGAAAGCATTCTTCATATCCATTTGCCACAAATCCCATGAGAGGTTAGTAGCTATAGAGAGAACGACTCTAACCGTATGAAGCTTGGCAACAGGTGCAAAAGTATCTGTGAAGTTTTCTCCATAGGTTTGAGTGAATCCCCTAGCTACTAAACGAGCCTTGTATCTTTCTATGTCTTCATTGTTCAAATGCTTGATTATGAATACCCACTTTGAACTCACAGCTTTCCTTCCTTTGTGTAAATCAGCCTCATACCATGTCTCATTCTTCATCATTGCTCCTATCTCATCATCAACTACCTCTGTCCATTCTTCACTCTCCATTGCTTCTTCATAACTCTTAGGGATCATATCTTGATCAATCTTGACTAGAAATGCTTTATGATCCGTAGGTATGAAGGCAAGAGAACACACGGCTTGAATAGGATGAGCAACAACTTCACCATTGTAATAGACCTTTTTTCTCTTTTCTCTTTCACTTCTTCTTAGGACTAGCTGACTTGGCTCTTGACTTGGTTCTTGAATAGACGGTTCTTGAATCGGTTCTGGGCTTATCTCTTGTCTTGGGACTTCACTAAGTGTGGGACAAATAGTTTGAAGCCTAGAACTCCTTCTAAGAGTAGGTGCTTGCACTTCTATAGTTGTCTCTTGAGTAGCCTCGGGTTCTTCTATTTCTGCCATAGATGGTTCTCCTTGGCCAATATCAAGTTCTTCTTCTTCCTAGATTGAAACATTATGTGCTTGGTCCGGTTTGGCTTTTGATTGATTGTTGTTGTTGTTGGAGTCGACAAGATACTCGAGAAACATTCTTAAGCTTGAGGCACGGTCTGTTGATGCAGCCAAATCCTTCAAGTCATTCCAATCCTTCTTATCATAGTACCCTTGTTCTTCAAAGAACTTAACCTCTTTTGAAACATACAACCGGTTGTTGGTGGGATCAAAGCATTTATATCCCTTTTGTGTTGTAGAATAGCCTAGGAACATACTCTTGACACTCTTTGGTTCTAGCTTGTTTCTGATATCCCTAGGCAACATCACAAAGCAAACTCATCCAAACACTTTAAGATGTGCAAGAGAGGGTTTTATTTTGTTTAATACCTGAAATGGTGAGATGTCCTCTAAGACTTTGGTTGGTATTCGGTTGATGAGATAGCAAGCAATCATCACCGCATCACCCCAAAGACGTTTGAGAACATTAGTATGAAACATCATTGATCTCGCCACTTCCATTAGGTGTCGGTTCTTTCTCTCGGCAACACTATTTTGTTGTGGTGTATAAGGACAGCTTGTTTGATGTAGAATTCCATGTTTTGCTAGGTGTTCTTTGAATTTGTTGCTTGTATACTCCCCTCCATTATCTGTTCTAAACACTTTGATCTTGGCATTGTATTGGTTAACAAGCTTCACAATTATTTGATTCAAATAAAATACTAGGCAGTATGAGTTTAAGAGCTCTAGAATGAGGTTGACCTAATCTAGCATGCCATAAATTATTAGAAACATCTAAACAAGAGCTGAAATTGAAATGATGTTGTGAAGTGGTCGGTGAAAGATTCTCTAACACATAGAGTTCATCTTTGCTTCCCCCTTCTCCGATCACTTTACCACTTTTAATATCCTGAAAATAAACCTCATTAGGACCAAATATAGCATAGCAATTAAGATCATTTGTGGTTCTCTTAACGTTAACAAATTAGAAGTGAACTTAGGCATGTAAAGAGCTTTAGATTCTTTATCAAATAGCTTCAAATTACCAATGCCTTTAATAGGAATTCTATCACCATTAGCTATCTCCACATTACCACTAGCCGGTTCTATATTGCTTAGTAAAGATTCATTACTAATCATATGATGAGAAGCACCCGAATCCACAATTAAAGCACTCTTACTAGTTGGTTTATGAGTTAAGAATCTAAATGGTGTTTGAGTTAAGAATTTGTTACTGGAATCCTTGAGAGAGGCAATGGATTTGATGAGTGCCTCTAGGTCCGATTTCCTCACATAGTTCCCGGATGCTAACTCCTCTTCTTGTCTTGATGGACCAGCTTGAGTGATGTTAGCTCTCGGTTTCCTTCGTCCATTGCTTGGTCGGAGATGTGGATGGAGGAACCAACATTTTTCTTTGGAGTGTCCCTTCTTCTTGCAATGCTCACACACCTTTGATCGTCGGTCTTCAACCATGTATACTCCTTTGTCGGCAGTAGGAAGCTCTCCCTTACCACCAAACATTCCAAGTGACCCTTGTTCTCTGTGAACCTGAGCGCATACATCATCTAGGCTAGGGAGATTCTCAGCACTTAGAATGTGCTTGATGAGATCATTAAAGACCGGATTCAAAGTGAGCTACAAACCAAAGACCTTATCTTGTTCCTTCCTCTCATTCAAGACCACAACATCCATAGTATTTGGTCTAAGCATTTCTAACTCAGCCCATAGTGCTCTATACTTCCCAAGATGTCTAGTGAATTCTAAATCCTCTTGACTCAACTCATTTATAGCCTTTTTCACTTCAAACACACGAGAGAGGTTAGATATGTTACCATAGACGTTCTTGAGAGTTTCCCAAAGCTCATTTGCGGTTTCACAAAACGAGTATGCTTCAAGGAGTGGAGCTTCAAGAGAGTTTTGGATGATGGCAAGAACGGTTTGGTCCTCTTGGAACCACCTAGCCTCCTTTGCAAGTTTAGCCGCAGCTACTGCCTTTTCATCATCACTTGAGTCTTCTTCTTCTTCAGCAACAAGTTCAATATGTTTCCACAATCCACGACCACAAAGAGGTATCTTTGTTGTTCTTGACCAAAGAAGATATTTTGGTCCTTCCAGAGTAACCGGAATCACCATAACCTTAGAGTTATCCATTTCTTTGATGAAAAAGATTTGAGATTGTTGTAGAACTTTGAGAAATGCTAGAGAAACATTAGAGGATGGTTTTCTCTTTAGGACAAAGCTTTGAATCTTTGTTTTGAACGGTTCAAATCACAAAATGAAAGAGATTTATGAGAAAAACCGAATGAAAAGATGAGATTTTGAGATGAACAAAAGATTGTAATGTGAAGATTTGATGGAGATTTGTGTAGAATGGAAGAGATTGAAGAGAATAGTATGAATGGAAACCCAAAAAACGCAACCTAGCTCTATGATACCATGATAGAATGAATGTGGAAATAGGATAACTAAAGATTGCTTAAAGGTTTCATAAGAGATTTCTAAAGATTAGAGAAAGATTAGAGAAGAGTAAAATAGTTTTTCTCATTAGATTCATAATGATAAGGATCTTACATCATATATAAAGCAAAAGGAGAAATCAAGAACCTAGACACTTTCTTTAATGGTTGGTGAGAAGATAAGGTAAGGACCACTTTTGATACATGTCCTTACTTTAATCTTATCCCAAAACGGTAACATTTGCTAAAGTACCCAACGGCTATTTCCTTATGTCTTTACTCCATTGAATGACTTCAAACCTTCTTCATTTAGTGAATGTATGGCTGCTAAAGATGGTACGGATTGTACTATGACCGTACAATCCGTACACATCCGTACAAATCACAATTTCAAGTCCCTCTTGATAAATAAGCAGCTGGTATATGTGACTTCGTCAATCTCTTAGGGTCCGTTAATGCGTCTGGTAATTGATTGCTAATCTCTGTAGATGAATTATCCTTTGTACCTCTAATTCACATTCTTTGGTACGAGGATCAAGATAAGACAATGATAATTCATTCCATCTAATATTTTTTCTAGCTGTTTATTTTCTCCCCCCAATGTTGGAAAAATAAACTCATTAAAATGACAGTCTACAAATCGAGCCTTAATTATCGAGGCAAATTCATATCCAACATATATCCATATCCTCCTTTGAGGACCCATCTTAGATTGTTGTGGTGGAGTAATTGGAAAATATACTGCACATCCAAAAGTTTTCAAATGGGAAATATTTGGTTCCTGACCCAAAACCATTTATGATGGGGAGATCTGATGGTTACTCGTTGGCCTGATGCGAATCAATTCTGCTGCATGTAATATAGCATGTCCTCAAGCAGATATTGGGAGTTTGGATTTCATTAATAATGGTCTAGCAATCAACTGTAAACGCTTGATTAATGATTCAGCTAAACGGTTTTGTGTATGAACATGAGCTACAAATGTTCAACACTTATCTCAATAGACATGCAATAATCATCAAATGCCTGAGATGTAAATTCACCAGCGTTATCAAGGCGAATTGTCTTTAAAGGGAAATCTGGAAAATGTGCTCGTAATCTTATTAGTTGAGCAAGTAACCTCGCAAATGCCACATTCTGGGTTGATAACAAGGATACATGTGACCATCTAGTAGATGCGACAATTGGAACCATAAAATATCTAAAGGTTCCACATGGTGGGTGAATCGGCCCACAAATATCTCCTTGTACACGTTCCAGAAAACCAATAGATTCAGAAGTTACTTTGACTGGTGAAGGCCGAATGATCAATTTGCCTTGTGAGCAAGCAGCACATGAAAAGTCATTGGGAGGAATCTTCTGGTTCGTTAATGAATGACCACATGAATTAATGATTATCTTTCGCATCATTGTTGAACCGGGATGGCCTAACCGGTCATGCCAAAGTGTTAAGTTTTCAGTAAACTTCTGGTTTACTATAGCATTTGCTTCAATTGTATTAAGCTTAGTGCAATACATTCAACTAGAGAAAGCAGGTAGTTTCTCCAAAATACATTTAGTGCCTTGGGTAGTACTCGTGATTTGAAGAAATTCAACATTGCTTTCACTCATAGTCTCAATATGATATCCGTTATGACGAATATCTTTGAAACTCGATAAGTTTCTTTGAAACTGAGGAGAATATAACGCATCAGATATTTCTAATCGCGTTCCCATAGGCAATAATATATTTGCTCTTCCAGAGCCCTCAATTATCTTTGAGTTACCCAAAATAGTACTCACACTAGCTCTTTCATAGTTAAATGGGAGAAATATCTCTTGCTTTTTAGAATTGTATGAGTAGTTGCACTATCTACTAAGCATAATTCTTCACCATTTATTGCCAATCGAACTTGAGACTCATGTTGATCGATCGGAGAGAGGAAGAAGATAATAGAGAACAGTCGTGCTTAGGCGGCTAGGGTTTACTCAGATGGCTAGATCTATCGTGCTGATAACGTGTTTTAGGTAAAGAAGAGCAGAGAAATTAATGTCTTATTCCATAAAGAACAATAGGTATATATATAGGGTACAAGTACTTGGAGAGGAAGTAATATTTGGGGAACAAGTCTAGAACATTTTATGGGCTTCTAATGGACATCCACAAAATGGGTTTATAACAGATTTTCAATTATGATTTTTATGTTTTTTATTTTTTAGGTATTTTCAAAGAAGATTTAACCATGAAATATGAAAAAAAAAAAAACATTGATGGTAACCAAACCCTAACTATTAGCTTTTTTTTTATTGTTACTTTATAACACATGTATGGATTTCGTCTTTTTGTTTTTCTTCGGTTTGTCGTATTATATTTGTTTCATAATGTGTTTATTTTGTTTTGGTTTTATTATATGGTTTTAAAGTATATATCTGCATAGTTTAATTTACATTACAATCGTATATGAATTCAGAGTTTCATAGTTGTTCTTCGTTTGGTGTTTTAATTTATTCTAGATTAAGGCCCCCGTTAATATGCAGATAATCGTATTAAAAATTATTCATATAAATATTTTAATTTTAATTAATAACCCGTTGAATTACTAAAATATTTTGAAATACTATTTAAACGTGGATCTTAAATCATGAGATGTAAACTGTTATTCTTAATATATATATATATATATATATATATATGTAATTCAACTCATATTCCTAATGACAAAGAAAAAACTATATTCTTATCCATAATGAATATATAATAGTTATGTGATAAAATCGTTAAAAATACAAATAATGTAAAGTTAAATTAAAAAAAATGTAATGTTAATAATTTCATCAAACCTACAAAATTATTTTGATAATAAATATATTGTTATTATCTTCTTAAATTGTATAATTTTTATTTCATACAATTTTTTTAAAAAATTATAAAAACAACTGTCTTAAGTAGAATTTTTTTTCATTTTTTGTAATATTCTATAGTTACGTATGTTGGAAAGTGTGTTTAAAGTTTTTTTGTGTTCTTTGACATAGTTGTGGATATCTTAAACTTTTAAATTAAATATCTATACCCCTTCTAATTATTTTATGTTTATATATACTATTGTTTTATCGTTCTTCTTTTTTATTCTTTCGATTTTTTGTTTTGTTTTTATGATTGATATTCTTTTTAGATTTTTTTTTTTTTAATATTGTCCTCTACTTTTGTTTACAACTTATATTATTTCGATTTTTAATATTGTTTTTTATAATTAGTTTAGACTATTAGAAATTTTTATTTAATTTTTCTAATTTGTTTAGACTACTAAAATATTTATTGTTATCTAATTAATTTGGACTATTAACAATTTTCCTTTTTTACAATTTGGTTAGTTGCTTAACAATTATTTTATGTGTTTTCAATTTTTATTTTATTTTTAGAAATTGTTATTTTAACAATTTGGTTAGTTACTTAACAATAATTTTGTATCTTTTTCACTTTCCATTTTATTTTTCCTTAATTAATTTTAATATTTAACACATGTCATCATCTCGATCAATATTAGACACGTGTCATCATCTCGATCAATATTAGACACGTGTCATGATCTCATGAGTTACAATTTTGCTTACGTGTCGCGTTCTCGTCGAGAGAAATCTTCTTTATATAATAAAATATTGATGGTTGTTACTTATATTGTCAAAATATTCATGCTTGATCGATTATGATTTTTCTTTTGGTTTTGTTTTCGTTTTGTAGGTGTTTTTTTTCTTTTTGAAGTTAAGTTGTTTTGTAGGTGTTTCGTTCTTTTACATATATCAAATTGTTTCTTTTAAAAATGATATTCTACTAACATACCTTTAAAATATATGCATAGTTCGAATGCTATATACATGCAAGTTATTACAAATTATCGACTCAAGCTTTGGAAGTTTGGGATTCTGTGCATCGCAGTGTGAATGATCCATATGTGCAGTTTGGGAGAGTTCGATTTATTAAAAATGCAGTGGTAAGAACGGCTTCTCCCCAAAATTTAATAGGAAGACTAGCTTGGAACATAAGTGCTCGGGAAACATTCAAAATGTGTCGGTGTTTCCTTTCGACTCTCCCATTTTGTTGAGGTGTTGCAACACATGACGTTTGATGAACAATGCCATTGTCTTTGAAATACTTAGAGAGAACCATAAATTCAGTACCGTTGTCGCTTCGAACCGTCTGAACTTTCTTACTAAATTGTCTTTCGGAATAAGCAAGAAATTGCTTCATAACGTCTTGCACTTCTGATTTTGCTAGTAACAAGTAAGTCCATACTGCTCTAGAGAAATCGTCAACTATGGTTAAAAAATATACCGCACTACACGAAGAAGGAACTCAATAGGGTCCCCAAACATCAACATGAATAAGAGAAAAACATTCTGATGCTTTATTAAAACTGTCATAAAAAACCTCACGAGTTTGCTTAGCTCTAAAACAAACGTCACACGGACTAGAGCTAGCTGTTTTTATTGAATTGGAAAGAAACCACAAATCGGAAAACACTTGAAACGACGGATGTCCCAAACGCTGATGCCACAAAGCTTGATCAGAATTACCAACTGCCCGATGACTCTTTGCTGAAACCAAATCCATGAAGTAATACACACCATCACGTTCTTCACCTGCTCCAATCAGAGTCCTCGAAAAACGGTCATGCAATACACATATCGTATCAGTAAACAAGGCAAAACAATTGACTTGTTTTAATAGTTTCGCAACGGAAATCAGAGTACAATTCAAGTCAGGCACATATAGGACATTTGGTAACGTAATCATGCTTGATAGACGACAAGAACCCATGCTCATGGCAAAGGTTTTGCCTCCATCAGCAAACGCAACAGAACATGGTGGTATTATCTCGACATTTGCTAGTAATGACAATGTCCCTGTCATGTGATGAGATGCGCCTGTGTCGAGAATAACATCACCATGTTCACTCTTACCAGCTAATTTATCTGAAGCATTTGTTCCAGACTTCTCTTGGATCATTTGGTTGAGGACCTTCCATTGATCGCTTGACAACAGCTTGTTGCATGGGCTACATTGGCTTGTCCACGGCCACGTCCTCCGAAACCACGACCTCCTCTGCCGCGACTAGCGTTGCTGCTTTGACCACGTCCTCCATTGCGCTCAGAATACCATTCCGGATACCCGACAATCTGCCAACAATCACTGTGTTTGCAATAGAAAATCTCTCCTTCAAATTATCCCAAAGCTGATGAGCATCTGAGATATATGTAACAGTCGACTTGACCTTCGGTTCGATGGAAGCTCGGATCCATCCAACAATCATTGAATTGACCGTGAGCCAATTCTCCAAGTCTGGGCTATCATCTGCTGGCTTCTTGAGTGCTCCAGTAATGAAACCCGTTTTTCTTTTGGCTTGAAGAGCGTTGAGCATCTCCGAAGACCATTCATTGTAGTTCTCTCCATTCAAACGAACAGAGGTGATCATTGCTCTGGGGTTATCAGACGCATACAAGGTATACGGTGAGATCGAAACAACTTGTTCGATTTTGTCTTCTGCCCTTGTCTCCGGACGAGTTTCGGCCATGGTGAAAATAAGAGAAAACAAATCAAAGAAATTGTAGAGTAGATATGTTTAGAAAAAGAAGCTAAGAAATCGATGAACAATAGGTCAATAGGATCGTTTCTCTGATGCCATGTAAAAGGTGATATTGTATTAGCTTGCCTCTCAAGGTTTACATGACCAAGTATTTATACATAGACTTGACGGCTTAACCTAACACCATCTTAACCTAAAGCCCAATTAACGTAACAACATTATACATAGAGATAAATAGCCCAATACTCCCCCTCAAGTTGGAGCGTGCGGATTTTGAATGCCCAACTTGGATACTAATCGTTGAAAAGGAACACGTCTAAGAGCTTTAGTCAATATGTCTGCGACCTGCGATTCAGTACAAATGTGGCGAGTGACAATAATTCCTGCATGAACTACATCACGTACAGAATGACAGTCATTTTCGATATGCTTTGTACGCTCATGAAACACCGGATTAGCCGCAATGTGAATTGCAGCTTTGCTGTCGCAAAAGAAGCGTGTAGGATCGGACTGATCAACTCCAAGATGTGTTAAAAGCTTGCGAACCCACTTTGTTTCTCGAAGAGCAACAGCCATAGAGCGATATTCTGATTCAGCGGAAGAGTGTGAAACCGTCTTTTGCTTTTTAGTTTTCCAAGAGATTGGAGAACCACCAAGCATGACGACAAAAGCGCTAAGAGATCGTCGTGTCAACGGACAAGAAGACCAATCAGCATCGCAATAGACTGTTAGTGAGAGATCAGGATCAGAGCTTAACAAAATTCCTTGTCCTACCGTCCCTTTCAAGAACCGGACGACACGGAGAGCAGCTTGCCAATGAGCTTCTTTGGGGACTTGCATGAATTGTGATAAGATGTGGACTGAGTAGCATAGTTCTGGCCGAGTATTCAACAAGTAGATTAATCGTCCTACAAGACGTTTATACTTCTTTGGATCATCAAGGTTCGGACTTTCAATGGTTGCAATGTTGTGATTTTGTTCAAGCGGAGTGGGCGATGGTTGACACCCAAGATTACCGGTCTCGGTAACAATATCTAGCGTGTATTTACGCTGAGACAAGAATATTCCTTCAGGGCTTCTACTTACTTCAATACCAAGAAAATATTTCAATTTTCCCAAATCTTTCATGGCGAAACAACGGCCTAGATACTCTTTAAACTTTTGGAGCATATGCGCGTTATTACCACAAATAAGAAGATCATCAACATATATTAGTACTCGCTGCTCAATGCCCTTGCACGAGTACGAGAAGAGTGAGTAATCATCGTAGGACTGGACAAAACCAAATTTAAGTAAGGCATCCGAAAGTTTCTTGAACCAACATCGCGGAGCTTGTTTGAGTCCATACAATGATTTTCGTAACCGACATACCTTTCCTGGGTGTATATGACGAAATCCTGGAGGTAACTTCATATAGACTTTTTCTTCAAGATCTCCATGTAAAAACGCATTTTGTACATCCATTTGATAAACCTCCCATTGTTTTGCTGTAACCAAACGCAAAAGAGTACGAACCGTAGTCATTTTTACCACGGGAGCAAAAGTTTCGTTATAGTCTTCTCCTTCTATCTAATTGTTGCCTTGAACTACAAGACGTGCTTTATACCGTTTAATCGAACCATCAGCGAGATGTTTGATACGAAACACCCACTGACTACCAATTGCTTCCTTTCCTGGAGGAAGATCTGTGATGTCCCATGTGTGAGTGTCTTCTAGAGCTACCACTTCTTTTGTTACGGCATCGTCCCAAACTTTTATCACTGCCGCTTCTTTAAAACTTTTAGGGATTGAGGCAGTGGTAACGGCCGTGAGATAAGCTTTGTGACTTGGAGAGAATTGGTCATCTGATATAAATTCTGAAAGAGGATAAGGTGTTTTACCTGAGACATTTGACGAGAATTTTGAATTGGTGCGAGGAAGAGCGTGATGTGTAGTAGAAGTACTTGTTGTGTTGTAGAGAACGTAATCTTTAAGAACCACAGATTTGGTCTTTTCTCTTTGTCCTCTACCAATATTTGGATTAGCAGCAGCATTACCCTCGTCATTTATCTCTGCTTCCTCAGTTTATTGTAACCCAAGAAAGTCTGTTGCGGCCGTGTTTTCGGTAACGACATCACCGGAACTCGACGTGCTAGTAGGTTGCGAAGAGTTCGAAATTGGTTCCACTGTAGGTGGTGAATCGAGACCGGTCGCCGGTGCAGGAACAGAACCGGTGTTACTCCCCCTTGCGATTGGCATCACAATCCAATCATCGTCGCATACAACCGGAGGTAAAGGTGGTATAGGAGCTGATGAGGAATTGTTAGCAAAAGGGAAGACATCTTCATGGAAAATAACGTCTCTTGAGACGAAAAATTTGTTGCTTTTAACGTTGTAGACTTTCCAGCCTTTCTTACCAAATGGATAACCAACAAAAACGCAATCGGTGCTACGGTGACTAAACTTGTCTTTATTGCGAGCCTTACGATGCACATTGCAGGCTGAACCAAAGTCTCTCAATTGTTTGTAATCAGGCTTCACTCCATGAAGATTTTCGTATGGTGATCGTCCTTTATGAATCGAAGTTGGAGTTATATTTATTAAATATGCAGCGGTAAGAACGGCTTCTCCCCAATATTTAATAGGAAGACTAGCTTGGAACATAAGTGCTCGGGAAACATTCAAAATGTGTTGGTGTTTCCTTTCGACTCTCCCATTTTGTTGAGGTGTTGCAACACATGACGTTTGATGAACAATGCCATTGTCTTTGAAATACTTAGAGAGAACCATAAATTCAGTACCGTTGTCGCTTCGAACCGTCTGAACTTTCTTACTAAATTGTCTTTCGGAATAAGCAAGAAATTGCTTCATAACGTCTTGCACTTCTGTTTTTGCTAGTAACAAGTAAGTCCATACTGCTCTAGAGAAATCGTCAACTATGGTTAAAAAATATACCGCACCACACGAAGAAGGAACTCAATAGGGTCCCCAAACATCAACATGAATAAGAGAAAAACATTCTGATGCTTTATTAAAACTATCATAAAAAACCTCACGAGTTTGCTTAGCTCTAAAACAAAAGTCACACGGACTAGAGCTAGCTCTTTTTATTGAATTGGAAAGAAACGACAAATCGGAAAACACTTGAAACGACGGATGTCCCAAACGCTGATGCCACAAAGCTTGATCAGAATTACCAACTGCCCGATGACTCTTTGCTGAAACCAAATCCATGAAGTAATACACACCATCACGTTCTTCACCTGCTCCAATCAGAGTCCTCAAAAAACGGTCAATACACATATCGTATCAGTAAACAAGGCAAACCAATTGACTTGTTTTAATAGTTTCGCAATGGAAATTAGAGTACAATTCAAGTCAGGCACATATAGGACATTTGGTAACGTAATCTTGCTTGATAGACGACAAGAACCCATGCTCATGGCAAAGGTTTTGCCTCCATCAGCAAACGCAACAGAACATGGTGATATTATCTCGACATTTGCTAGTAATGACAATGTCCCTGTCATGTGATAAGATGCGCCTGTGTCGAGAATAACATCACCAAGTTCACTCTTACCAGCTAATTTATCTGAAGCATTTGTTCCACACTTCTCTTGGATCATTTGGTTGAGGACCTTCCATTGATCGCTTGACAACTCCGGAAATGCAGAGAAATTAGAGCTTGTTGCATGGGCTACATTGGCTTGTCCACGGCCACGTCCTCCGAAACCCCGACCTCCTCTGCCGCGACTAGCGTTGCTGCTTTGACCACGTCCTCCATTGCGCTCAGAATACCATTCCGGATACCCGACAATCTGCCAACAATCACGTTTGTCATGACCGGACCTTCCGCAGTGAGAGCACAACATTCTCGACCTCAAGATCGTGTTATCGGAACGGCCTTGGGACTCTGTTTTGACATCGGAATGTTGCTCACGTCGAGTACCTCCTTCAGAGGATCCATGGTTGTCACGGCGAGCAAGGAAACCAATCACTTCTTGTTGATCACGAACACGAGAAGATGCAAGCCTTTGTTCTTCTCTGACCACTTTATTGTAAATATCTCTGATAGATGGAAGGGGATCTAACCCTATGATTGTGGCTGAAATTCCTCCAAATCGTGAATCATCGAGACCCATCACAAATTGGTGGATCTTTTCTTCTTCTCTTTCTTTCTCCATCGCCTTTGCAGCTCCACACGAGCAAACATGAATTGGGCGATACACTTGATATTCTTCCCACAAGGAAGAAAGCTTTCCGTAATAATCGAGTACGGATTGCCCCTCTTGCCTACACGAAGCAAGTTGAGCTTTGATGAGATGAACTCTCACTGTGTTTGCAATAGAAAATCTCTCCTTCAAATTATCCCAAAGCTGATGAGCATCTGAGATATATGTAACAGTCGACTTGACCTTCGGTTCGATGGAAGCTCGGATCCATCCAACAATCATTGAATTGACCGTGAGCCAATTCTCCAAGTCTGGGCTATCATCTGCTGGCTTCTTGAGTGCTCCAGTAATGAAACCCGCTTTTTTCTTTTGGCTTGAAGAGCGTTGAGCATCTCCGAAGACCATTCATTGTAGTTCTCTCCATTCAAACGAACAGAGGTGATCATTGCTCTGGGGTTATCGGACGCATACAAGGTATACGGTGAGATCGAAACAACTTGTTCAATTTTGTCTTCTGCCCTTGTCTCTGGACGAGTTTCGGCCATGGTGAAAATCAGAGAAAAAAAATCAAAGGAATTGTAGAGTAGATATGTTTAGAAAAAGATGCTAAGAAATCGATGAACAATAGGTCAATAGGATCGTTTCTCTAATGCCATGTAAAAGGTGATGTTGTATTAGCTTGCCTCTCAAGGTTTACATGACCAAGTATTTATACATAGACTTGACGGCTTAACCTAACACCATCTTAACCTAAAGCCCAATTAACGTAACAACATTATACATAGAGATATATAGCCCAATACTCCCCCTCAAGTTGGAGCGTGCGGATTTTGAATGCCCAACTTGGATACTAATCGTTGAAAAGGAACACGTCCAAGAGCTTTAGTCAATATGTCTGCGACCTGCGATTTAGTACGAATGTGGCGAGTGACAATAATTCCTGCCTGAACTGCATCACGTACAGAATGACAGTCATTTTCGATATGCTTTGTACGCTCATGAAACACCGGATTAACCACAATGTGAATTGCAGCTTTGCTGTCGCAAAAGAAGCGTGTAGGATCGGACTGATCAACTCCAAGATGTGTTAAAAGCTTGCGAACCCACTTTGTTTCTCGAAGAGCAACAGCCATAGAGCGATATTCTGATTCAGCGGAAGAGTGTGAAACCGTCTTTTGCTTTTTAGTTTTCCAAGAGATTGGAGAACCACCAAGCATGACGACAAAAGCGCTAATAGATCGTCGTGTCAACGGACAAGAAGACCAATCAGCATCGCAATAGATTGTTAGTGAGAGATCAGGATCAGAGCTTAACAAAATTCCTTGTCCTACCGTCCCTTTCAAGAACCGGACGACACGGAGAGCAGCTTGCCAATGAGCTTCTTTGGGGACTTGCATGAATTGTGATAAGATGTGGACTGAGTAGCATAGTTCTGGCCGAGTATTCAACAAGTAGATTAATCGTCCTACAAGACGTCTATACTTCTTTGGATCATCAAGGTTCGGACTTTCAATGGTTACAATGTTGTGATTTTGTTCAAGCGGAGTGGGCGATGGTTGACACCCAAGATTACCGGTCTCGGTAACAATATCTAGCGTGTATTTACGCTGAGACAAGAATATTCCTTCAGGGCTTCTACTTACTTCAATACCAAGAAAATATTTCAATTTTCCCAAATCTTTCATGGCGAAACAACGGCCTAGATACACTTTAAACTTTTGGAGCATATGCGCGTTATTACCACAAATAAGAAGATCATCAACATATATTAGTACTCGCAGCTCAATGCCCTTGCACGAGTACGAGAAGAGTGAGTAATCATCGTAGGACTGGACAAAACCAAATTTAAGTAAGGCATCCGAAAGTTTCTTGAACCAACATCGCGGAGCTTGTTTGAGTCCATACAATGATTTTCGTAACCGACATACCTTTCCTGGGTGTGTATGACGAAATCCTGGAGGTAACTTCATATAGACTTCTTCTTCAAGATCTCCATGTAAAAACGCATTTTGTACATCCATTTGATAAACCTCCCATTGTTTTGTTGTAACCAAACGCAAAAGAGTACGAACCGTAGTCATTTTTACCACGGGAGAAAAAGTTTTGTTATAGTCTTCTCCTTCTATCTAATTGTTGCCTTGAACTACAAGACGTGCTTTATACCGTTCAATCGAACCATCAGCGAGATGTTTGATACGAAACACCCACTGACTACCAATTGCTTCCTTTCCTGGAGGAAGATCTGTGATGTCCCATGTGTGAGTGTCTTCTAGAGCTACCACTTCTTTTGTTACGGCATCGTCCCAAACTTTTATCACTGCCGCTTCTTTAAAACTTTTAGGGATTGAGGCAGTGGTAACGGCCGTGAGATAAGCTTTGTGACCTGGAGAGAATTGGTCATCTGATATAAATTCTGAAAGAGGATAAGGTGTTTTACCTGAGACATTTGACGAGAATTCTGAATTGGTGCGAGGAAGAGCGTGATGTGTAGTAGAAGTACTTGTTGTGTTGTAGAGAACGTAATCTTTAAGAACCACATATTTGGCCTTTTCTCTTTGTCCTCTACCAAGATTTGGATTAGCAGCAGCATTACCCTCGTCATTTATCTCTGCTTCCTCAGTTTATTGTAACCCAAGAAAGTCTGTTGCGGCCGTGTTTTCGGTAACGACATCACCGGAACTCGACGTGCTAGTAGGTTGCGAAGAGTTCGAAATTGGTTCCACTGTAGGTGGTGAATCGAGACCGGTCGCCGGTGCAGGAACAGAACCGGTGTTACTCTCCCTTGCGATTGGCATCACAATCCAATCATCGTCGCATACAACCGGAGGTAAAGGTGGTATAGGAGCTGATGAGGAATTGTTGGCAAAAGGGAAGACATCTTCATGGAAAATAACGTCTCTTGAGACGAAAAATTTGTTGCTTTTAACGTTGTAGACTTTCCAGCCTTTCTTACCAAATGGATAACCAACAAAAACGCAATCGGTGCTACGGTGACTAAACTTGTCTTTATTGCGAGCCTTACGATGCACATTGCAGGCTGAACCAAACACTCTCAATTGTTTGTAATCAGGCTTCACTCCATGAAGAATTTCGTATGGTGATCGTCCTTTATGAATCGAAGTTAGAGTTCGATTTATTAAATATGCAGCGGTAAGAACGGCTTCTCCCCAATATTTAATAGGAAGACTAGCTTGGAACATAAGTGCTCGGGAAACATTCAAAATGTGTTTGTGTTTCCTTTCGACTCTCCCATTTTGTTGAGGTGTTGCAACACATGACGTTTGATGAACAATGCCATTGTCTTTGAAATACTTAGAGAGAACCATAAATTCAGTACCGTTGTCGCTTCGAAGCGTCTGAACTTTCTTACTAAATTGTCTTTCGGAATAAGCAAGAAATTGCTTCATAACGTCTTGCACTTCTGTTTTTGCTAGTAACAAGTAAGTCCATACTGCTCTAGAGAAATCGTCAACTATGGTTAAAAAATATACCGCACCACACGAAGAAGGAACTCAATAGGGTCCCCAAACATCAACATGAATAAGAGAAAAACATTTTGATGCTTTATTAAAACTATCATAAAAAACCTCACGAGTGTGCTTAGCTCTAAAACAAAAGTCACACGGACTAGAGCTAGCTCTTTTTATTGAATTGGAAAGAAAGGACAAATCGGAAAACACTTGAAACGACGGATGTCCCAAACGCTGATGCCACAAAGCTTGATCAGAATTACCAACTGCCCGATGACTCTTTGCTGAAACCAAATCCGTGAAGTAATACACACCATCACTCTCTTCACCTGCTCCAATCAGAGTTCTCGAAAAACGGTCCTGCAATACACATATCGTATCAGTAAACAAGGCAAAATAATTGACTTGTTTTAATAGTTTCGCAATGGAAATCAGAGTACAATTCAAGTCAGGCACATATAGGACATTTGGTAACGTAATCTTGCTTGATAGACGACAAGAACCCATGCTCATGGCAAAGGTTTTGCCTCCATCAGCAAACGCAACAGAACATGGTGGTATTATCTCGACATTTGCTAGTAATGACAATGTCCCTGTCATGTGATGAGGTACGCCTGTGTCGAGAATAACATCACCAAGTTCACTCTTACCAGCTAATTTATCTGAAGCATTTGTTCCAGACTTCTCTTGGATCATTTGGTTGAGGACCTTCCATTGATCGCTTGACAACTCCGGAAATGCAGAGAAATTAGAGCTTGTAGCATGGGCTACATTGGCTTGTCCACGACCACGACCTCCTCTGCCGCGACTAGCGTTGCTGCTTTGACCACGTCCTCCATTGCGCTCAGAATACCATTCCGGATACCCGACAATCTGCCAACAATCACGTTTGTCATGACCGGACCTTCCGCAGTGAGAGCACAACATTCTCGACCTCAAGATCATGTTATGAGAACGGCCTTGGGACTCTGTTTTGACATCGGAATGTTGCTCACGTCGAGTACCTCCTTCAGAGGATCCATGGTTGTCACGGCGAGCTAGGAAACCAACCACTTCTTGTTGATCACGAACACGAGAAGATGCAAGCCTTTGTTCTTCTCTGACCACTTTATTGTAAATCTCTCTGATAGATGGAAGGGGATCTAACCCTATGATTGTGCCTGAAATTCCTCCAAATCGTGAATCATCGAGACCCATCACAAATTGGTGGATCTTTTCTTCTTCTCTTTCTTTCTCCATCGCCTTTGCAGCTCCACAAGAGCAAACATGAATTGGGCGATACACTTGATATTCTTCCCACAAGGAAGAAAGCTTTCCGTAATAATCGAGTACGGATTCCCCCTCTTGCCTACACGAAGCAAGTTGAGCTTTGATGAGATGAACTCTCACTGTGTTTGCAATAGAAAATATCTCCTTCAAATTATCCCAAAGTTGATGAGCATCTGAGATATATGTAACAGTCGACTTGACCTTCAGTTCGATGGAAGCTCGGATCCATCCAACAATCATTGAATTGACCGTGAGCCAATTCTCCAAGTCTAGGCTATCATCTGCTGGCTTCTTGAGTGCTCCAGTAATGAAACCCGTTTTTCTTTTGGCTTGAAGAGCGTTGAGCATCTCCGAAGACCATTCATTGTAGTTCTCTCCATTCAAACGAACAGAGGTGATCATTGCTCCGGGGTTATCAGACGTATACAAGGTATACGGTGAGATCGAAACAACTTGTTCGATTTTGTCTTCTGCCCTTGTCTCCGGACGAGTTTCGGCCATGGTGAAAATCAGAGAAAAAAAATCAAAGGAATTGTAGAGTAGATATGTTTAGAAAAAGAAGCTAAGAAATCGATGAACAATAGGTCAATAGGATCGTTTCTCTGATGCCATGTAAAAGGTGATATTGTATTAGCTTGCCTCTCAAGGTTTACATGACCAAGTATTTTATACATAGACTTGACGGCTTAACCTAACACCATCTTAACCTAAAGCCCAATTAACGTAACAACATTATACATAGAGATATATAGCCCAATAATTATTAAATTTGTGCTTTGTGGATGATAGATAGACATCACAATTAACCTTCCCAACTGACACAACCTTAATGCTCTAGAGATTTTCTTGCACATTCGTCATATGTTTGGAGCATCCACTACCAAAATACCAATGTGCATCTTTAGAGTTCATCTTTTGGTTCGTGTGATGTATACAACACATGACCGTAGAGATTGTGTTTCCTCAACCAATACTTGATTGTAGTTCTTTCTATTCATGTAGTACGCTGTTTGTCTCATCGTTTTAAACACCTTTTCTTGGAACCTATAGTAGTAGCTTGTATGTGTCTTGGTTTACCATAGTACAGTAAAATATCTATAAATTAATAATGTTGGGACCTTAAAAAATTATTATTTTATAAAGATATTAATTTATCGATAAATTAATATTTATTAATTTATAAAGAGAATCCGTTTTATGTAAGATTTTTCTTAATTTGTTTTTTCGAATAATATTATATTATGAAATTTAATTAATCTATTTGCAAATTGATAAAATTTTGATTAAAATTTTTGATTATGGCAATAAAGTGGATGATATTATCATAATAGACGATCAAATTAAAATGATATACTATGTATAAAATTTAGAAGAAATCATAGTTATTATCCCTAATGTCGATGGATACATTTAGAAATCATTATTATAAAGAATCAATTATTTTGCCTAGAATTTTTACAAATTTATGGTAAAAACCGAGAAAACAATTATGAAAGTTTTTGATGTAACACTTAAATTTAAAGATAATGTCTAATGAGATTTTCATTTTTAAGTTAAAACAAAAATCACTAAAACCATGTTTAGTACATTATCATATATATATATATACATAATATATATGATTATTAATTTATACTATTATTGGGACCATATTTTACATAGGAGTTTCAAAAAAATTATTATCTTACCGTTTTATCGAATTTTGCTAATTTTTACATTGGCCCAACTCGGGACCGAAAGATTTTATTAATTTATGGTGATTATTAATTTATATAGTATTAATTTATGGAGGTTCTACTGTAACCTTTTCTTGGAACCATATTTTACATAGGAGTTTCAAAAAAATTATTATCTTATCATTTTATCGAATTTTGCTAATTTTTACATTTGCCTAACTCGAGACCGGAAGATTTGATTAATTTATGGTGATTATTAATTTATAAAGTATTAATTTACGGAGGTTCTACTGTAACATTTTCTTAGAACTATAGTAGTAAGCTTTCATGTGTCTTGGTTTACCATAGTAGCCACGTATTAGAAATTATACTAACAAGTCACACAGTTTGAAGAATCATATTGAGGTGTAATGAGTTAACTATTAGCAGTTTTGTCTTTTTTTGGGCGTTTGCTTAGTGATATTTGTTGGTGTGCTTGTAACTATTTATTATTCAATAAGGTCACATGAATCATGAGAAGCACAATTCAGTATATTCCATAAAAAAATGTATCAAATCATTAGTGGTTAACGTATAGGAAACAGTATTATAAAGGGTGACTAAAGAATTCTATATCAGTAACAAAAGACGGGCAACTTTACTCCTCAATAGGAGGAAATAAAGATGATTTTGGATTCTTGGTCAAAGTTTAAAAATAAATAATATATAACTTGGCATAAAAGGATTATCATTCTGCTTATTGTAAATAAATTCACTTGCTCTCTCTTCTCACCAAGCTGTTGCTTACTTCACAATGGAGTAGAGTGCAAAATAGGCAACAAATAGTCTCCGAAACTTCAAACTTGATAAGTCATAAGTGTTAGGAATCCAGACTGGACACATAAATCAATCTACCCTAGCTTCATGGATATATTATTTGCAAATAACCAAAAATAGAGGCGCATGCAGTGGGATTCAACGAAAATGCAGATCATTGCTACCAACTAAGGTACACGAGGGTATGCACAAAAGCTAATTGCTTTTTATCACCCAACCTAAAAAGACTATAAACCATACTTTAAAGAAAGAATGATAAGAAGAAAAAAAAAAGAATGATACGACACTATCATCAAACTTTTCGTTCAACTAAGCAAAAAGATGTTTTGTTTCAAGCGAATTTGCACTAAAGACGCGATGAGTATTTGATCAAGACTGATTCTTTCCACTTAACCATAAACCTATTGCTCTCATCTCAATAATACAGCCAAAAGATGCAAGCAACAACATCTTGATAAAGAATATATTATATGCAATGTAAAAGATTTTCATCAGGTAGATACATTTACAAAGATGGCGACAAGTGAAGAAAATATGTCGTCGTGACCCGATGCAGGGACCATTTCAGGCAAGGTCTAGTTTCTTTGCTTTTTCTCTTTTGATTAACCCTAGAGACTTCATGATCACTAAAAGATCCCAAAAAAGTTTGGCCATTGTTTCACTCATCACAAATGCCCCTGCTTCTTTTGTCTAATGTAGTAATATGTTATGTATATGTAATGTAGTTGACAAGAAGGAAAAAGAATTTGATCATAAAATAGGGTGTCGTCGACAAAACATAGAGGCCTAAATGATTGCGCAACTAGCAAATATTTTAACCGAAGATAATGAATGCTTACATGAGCAGACTCGCTTTCAGTTTGAAATGGATAATTAGAACAAGTTACAACGCAGCACCTATATCAGGAATAACATTGCACAAAATGTCATGGTTAGTCATGAAAGTTATGCAAAACATAACTACTAAAAGTGACAGGTAAAAAAGTAGATAATGGGGAAAGATAGATAAAACGACTTAATGTGACAGGTAACAAAATGAGTTATTCAAGAACTGGCAGTTGCGTGAAAGTAATAGAAATGTTCAAATGCAAGAATAATGTAAGCCTAAGCATTTCAAAATCTAATTGCAAGAAGAAAAGTTGATCGAAAGCAACAAAATGATATAAATGGTAATAAAGAAACGGAGCAAAAGAGCCAACCTACGTGCCTAACAGTCGTCATAGTTTTGGCAACAATCAAAACCAAAAGCTAACAATAACAATAACAAGACACAAAAGAAATGGAAAAAGGAAAAACAAGGCTACAATTCAAGCAATCACTCGTGTAATGTAGTCATGCAGATTAATGGATTAGTCAAAGAAACAAAGCAGATTCAAAGATTAGAGTAGACAAAAGTAGATAAAGCAGCAAAATGAGCATCAGTCATACTCAATTTCATTACGCAATAATATTTCCACTGAGAGAGAGAGATTCTTCTCAGTTCACGAATCATGCTACTAAAGAGAAACAAGAAAGAAAACAGATGTGAAATGTCTTTTTCTTGCAGATAAGAGTAGTACAAGTGCTTACACACGTTTTCCTAGTCTGTGTTTGTATTTTCTTTTCCATAGTCGTGCACGTAATTGAAAATCAACTAAATGCAGCAACTAGCTTCTTGTGTATGATTTCCACACTTAAACGTGGAGACAACCTTGGCAAAATTTCCTGGCATAAACCAAAACATAACCAATAATATGATTGCAAAATCCATAATAACAAAATCCGTAGTAATAATCAAAATCACCTCATTGCCATGAGAATTTTGTTTAGCTAAGACTGGAATCTCATACTGATAAGCCTTTTCCCACTCAGGATTCGTAGTAATATCCCTAACCTAAACAATGCACAATGAAACCCATATTAACCCAATCCCAATTAATTTTGCAGCCCAGGATCTATAGATTTAATGAGAGACCTGAAGAACAACGTCGTGGAGTGAATCGGGAGTGGAGAGAGAGAAAGCAGCTTCAAGCTTCTCTTTGAGACCATCGCAGAGACAGCATCCTGGTTTCGAGTACAGAACAAGTTTTCTTGTCGTGTTTGGAGCCGAAGAAGACAAGCTACAGGAGAATGGTGGAGAACTTCTCAATCGTCTTCCTGCAAACGCCCAAGTCGCTGAAATCGCTGCCGCCATTTCTGGTGTCTTCGCCGCTACTACTTTTTTCCACCATTATAGTTTCAAGTGGGCTTTTATAACTCATTTAGCCCATTCCGAAATTGTTTATAACTAGGGTTGGTTACGCGAGTTTAGCTTCTTTTGATATTTTTGTGTTATTTTCCTATGTTTTCTATTAGTATCATGTATAACATGAATTACTAAGTATTTTATGTTAGTATATATATTTTACATTTATTTACACATTATAATATCATATTTTCAATTATTAATTTGTTTTTAATTCTTTTTTTGAAATTCTTTCGATTTGATATTTGATTTTAAATAAATAGCTGTTTAGTTTTTGAGAACTTAGAATTTTAAATAAATTCATCCAATCTTCAAACAAATTCTAAATATAACCAATACATTTACTTTTGTCATTTTTCACAAAACACTAATATAATTATAGAAAGTTAATTTATACATAATGTTTTTTTACGTTGTCTTAAACATTTCGAAAATAGTTTTTGTTTCTCTAGATTTTTAAAATCATTGATTCAAATATTGAATTACAGAAGCTCGTCCGAGAATGCCTTTTTGTAGAACTACGTACATTTTTACATAAAGATCACAAATTATTCTCGGTATACTTTGTTGTACAATTTATGAATAATGTGACCATCATTTTATACGTTATATATATCAAATTTAAGATTTATTTATTTATTTTAAATTACGATATTACAACATTTTCAATTTTTTTATTTTCTACTTCCAAAAATTGAAGATAACATTTTGAATAAAATATTATATTCTAAAGTTTCACCTTATTTTCATATTTTAGTGTAATCATTTAATATCCTTTAGTGAAATCATACATCCTCTTTTCTTTAAAGCCTTTAGTCTCTTAACAATCGGCTAAAACTCAATTACGATACTTCAATAATTAACATCAATGAATCTATTTTTCTTTGATTATTTTTTATTAACATTTCTATTCAGCGCTTTTATATATAAGTTCGTAATATTTTGATTATTTTCTAATGACCATATAAATAAAAGTAATTCATTATTGTAATTTTTAATTCGAAAATAAATACTTCAATAATCCTAAAATATGGTTCGTATGATGCATTTATTAAACTTAACGACAAAAATTTGATTTAACTATTTACAATTTTATGTTACTTTGTTTACTTATTTTTAGTAGAACATAACTCAAGCAATGCGTGATTTTTTTGCCTTACACCAATTTATACCTTATATCTTTAAAATAATAGTATTATAACACTTTCATATTTTTCTTTCATACTTCCATAAAATTATAAATAAAATCGTATATCCTAAATTTTCATCTTATTATCTTATCCTTAATTAGATGGTTCAGTATCCTTTTAGTGAAATAATATATATTCTTTATCTTTATATCAACAACCTCTTATATTAACACGTTCATCCCTCATTGTTCAAATATGCTCATGTATTTCTTTAACGAATAGGTGTAAGTGCATTCATGACCAAAAAAAAACCAATAGCCTCTTAACAATTTTCTGACACTCAAGATTCTTTTTCTTTGATTATTTGATGTCGTTAATATCTTTATTCACTTTTTCTTATATGTATATTCATTTTACATATTTCCAATTTTTGAAATTGAATATATAAACTTTTATCGTTATTATAAATTCATAGTAAATACTCAAATATTAATTTCTACTTTTAGTAATTTATTGACTTATTTTCGTTTTTTAATTTAATAAAAAAATTAATAGCTATAAGTAACAATAAATATACATAAACATGAACTAAATGAACTTAAAACTAAAATTAATTGTTAAAAATTCTTTTTGCCTATGTGGACACTTTAGATGGAGAGAGGATTCCCTAATTATATATATGATTACAAATATTAACACCAAATTTCAATATAAAATTTACAATCATCTGTTAAAATTCATGATTGAATTACATCCAAAAATCGATAAAAGTCTAAGTTTTGAAGGATCGAACCGGCGAATTTAACAGTCGTTTCTGGTGTTATATGTTGCACCCATGACTAAAATTTTCAATGTCGCTTTGTTATTTAAGAATTAAGATGACTGTATTTACAAATTGATGTTGATAAACCATGTCTCATGCATTGTGTATTATGTAGAGAATGCATATAATGAGAATTTACTAATTCGACTCGAGCGATGCCCAAAAAGAGGCCGACACAAGACGCCGAGACTTCCATCCCAAAACGAGCCCATTTTGGCCCAATTCTTCCACTCTATAACCATCGTTAAACAAGCTCAAAAGGAGCTTTGCTTGGCAACGGTTGGCGAAGCTCATGTCCACGGGTTTGAACCCATTTGCCTCGAACCACTGTGGCCAAGAAGCAAAACTCTCGACTTCCGCATCATCACTAATACGCGTCAACCACCCGGAAACCCATGGACCAATAAAAACACGCTCAACGAAGCCACGGGCCGAGCTCCCAATTGAGAGGCCTGTCTCTAGAGAGTCGAACAGGGCTGAGAACTGATGTAGCAAGTCCATAAACCGATGCAGGAAATCTTGGTTCCCAATTAGACCAACTTCCTCGTGGACAAGTGTTATGAGTTTAGGGTTTAGGGTTTTAACTTCTGATAGAAAAGAAATGAGGGAAATGGGTGTTTTGTGATTAAAACGAGGCAGATGCAACATACAATTGATAACCACTGCTTCTCCTCTTACGAGCTTCAGAGACGAGGGGTTGAATGTGTCAGAGTCGAGTTTGCAGTGGTGGTACGAAAATGGCTGCCCGATAGACTCGGCGAATGCATTTAGACGCCGCCCAGCCTCTTGGACAGAGGCAACGGATTTCTTACCGTTGGTGGCTCGTGACAGAGCCGTGATCCTAAGATGTTGGGTTGATGAACCTGTGTTTTTAGACACTAAGGCCTGCATCAGTGAGGCCCACTGAGCACCTTCAGTGATATCGTAGTCCACGATATGGACTCGCCGCTCATACTTTACAGCTTCTATTATGGCCTGTGTGGCAGTGAGGTAACCGAAGTTGACGTAGGGAGACATGTTCTGCAGCATTTCAAACGCGGATATCACATCTGACTGATCATAAACATCACGTGGTTGTTGGGGACTGGACCGCTGCTGCTGGTTAGGTCCTTCCAGCAACTTTGATAGGCCGTTAGTAAAGTGAGCAGCTAATCTCTCCATGTTGGTTCGGTCACAGGTAGAAACCAAGCCCTTTAGCCTTGCAAGTATAACCCGAGTCAGCTCCCGGGCTTTCACATCAGTTGATGCCTCTGCAGCAGCCACTAGTAAGTGAACCAACCTTAAGCCCTTTGATTCATCAAGTTTAGGCTCCTCCTCTACATTAACCCCATAAGCCATAGACAAACCCGTGGATGTGGAGTTACAAGCTTCCTCCACGCCATTGTGACAAGACAGCCTTGGAGGAGATTCTATCATGGCTCCTTCATCATCCATCATGGATTCAATGAGGTCACGGAAGTCACAGTCCCAATCCATGTTGAGAGACAAATCATTCAAGCTATTGCCTCGTTCCTCACACGAGAAAATGGTGGGAGCAGCGGTTGTGCTTCCGGCTGTGGCAGGTTCATCAGAGAAGAAGAGATCCAGCAAGTCATCGTAGGGATAATCCATGGTCATGAGCTTGAAGGTATTCCAAGGAGAGTTACATATAAATAGCGTATAGGCATGTAGTGGGACACAAGAGACTAGACGGAAGAAAATCTTTAAAGGTCAAATCTAAATGGTCCCCTTTCAAGGAAGTCGAACAACCTGTGGTCCCTGGAAGAAGCAGCAGGACCACTGTGTTCACACGACCAAAATATAAACAAAACAAGTGAGAATTGTTAGTCCAATATTACTAATCTATGCTTATAATGAAAACTAACCTCCAACTCACCTGATTAGGGACAATTTAACAAACAAAACATGTACGGAATATAATGAAAAATGCATATTGCCAGATTTGCTGAGCAGAGAAGCTGGCGTACGAGAAAAGAATAAACAAGATATTATTGAGATTTGGTTAAAGGTCATTATTAACAACTAATCACATAAAAAAAAACAATTAACAATAACTCAGAATTGTCCTCACAATTTCCAGACCACTTTTATTAGTCTTAATAATTGTAGACTAAGCAGACAGCAGAACTTATCTCCCTCACCGCTATGATAGGTTTTTCTGCTTAAAACAAGTGACAGAAGCAGTGATGTAATTTTAATTTAGTTTAGAAGAAGTTTTCCAGCTACAATCAGGTGTTCACACTCACACTTGTTTCATAAGCTAATCGTATATTCTGACCTCGTCATAATGTTAGAAGCAATTCCTAAACTCTCCAATAATCCAAAATAATAATATATGCTTGCTCAATCACTACAAGTCAGAAGATTGTCTATTCGGGATACATATAGAGATTCATTCAAGAAAGTCGTAGAGACCTTTTACAAGGACTTAACAGAACCCAATAGGTTGGCTTGTACCTTGGTAACGTCTTAACTTTCACGCAGAGGGTAATAGTTTAAGAGGGGTGTGAACAGTTCTTGCAGCTGCGACTGCAGAGTCTCCTCGTTTCACTATTGTCTCGAGTTGTTCCACCTTGTCTGAAAACAATGTAGCATTAGTGGTGGTGGCATGGACCAACTTGTTTGCAGTTTCTAGGGAAGTGCAAAGCTGAAAATGAAAGTAAAAGATTAGTTTAGGTATATGTCTCTTGGTAAGACACAAGAAGATGATTTTGTCGAACAACCTACCTAGAGAAACTCATTAGCATCAAGCATCATTTAGTTAAAGGAATTAAAAAATCCTCTAAAGACTTTGCATTCAATAAATCAAAAGGAAATGTTTCCAATAGTTGAACACAAGAGTAAAAAGTAACAAGAGAAGATTTAAGGGAAGATTTGCCTTAGAAAGAAGTCGGAAAAGAGAAGCTTTGAAATTACCTCCAAAGTTAGAGAGGTCCATGAGTGATGAGAAGCAGCAAACGCAGTGTTTAGTTTATCATAGTTTTCCTGAAACGAAACAATAGCAATAGGTACATCCAAATAACCAACAGCAATAAACAGAACAAGGTGTATGAAAATCCCAAAATTGAAAACATAACAACAAAACAGAGTGCTCAATCAAGGAAGGATCCGAGAGAAGAATGATAGAGATTCCACTCAAGTGGATTAGAAGAATGACCTGAAAGAGTCGGGTTAGATCCAACGTTTGAGACAAGGCATCAGGGTCAGGATTTGGTCTGTTTGCCGGTGATTGAACGGTGTCTTCACCGAGGTCGGCGAGTAAATCTCCGATTGACAGCAACGGTCCTCCCACTCCTCTCATCTCTCTCCTTGTCTCTCTCTCTCCTTTCTCCTGAGATCAAATAGATGGGCCTTAGCAAATTTGGGCCATTCTTTTTAGAACCCAATAAGAGTTTGACACGTGGAAAGTCCACGTAAGAACGCGTAGGAGGCAATATAAAGCCAGCCTAGCCCCAACCCCAATCGATCGAGATTGATTTTCCTGGTGCCAAAATAATTCTACTGCAATGGCATACGTCGAAGGAGGTACGAGAATTTCTCATCTGTTTTTTGCTTTTCTTGATTTCGTTTTCGGTCTTGAGAACGGATTCTTAGATTTGTAATTTTGCGTAATCAAGATTATGTTGAATCATACAAGTTCTGTCTCTTTGTTGATACAAATGTACGATTGTAGACAAGTAAGTGCGTTAAAGATAACATAGCTTTCTTTCTGAAAGGAAAGTAGGAGCTTTGAGAAGATAAGCCAAGCCAAGCGCTTATTACTCTAGTGTTCTCTTCTTGCATCGTATCTCTTTTTGGCTGCAAATATTACTTGTATCTTACATGTACAAACTTTGTACCAGGTGTTGTTAAAGCCAAGCGAACCATATGGAGACTAAGGACAATCCAAGATTTCTTCTGCTCCATCATCAATCTCATACAAGTCTTCTTTTTAACCATGTTCTCGGTAAGTTTCTGACTCCATTTCTTGCCTTACGTTCCATAAGCTGTTGCAAGCACCTATGACTAACCACCACCTTGGTCAGATGGAGAAATCAGATACTTACAGGAAAGGTTCTGGGGCTAGCAAGAAGTGGGATGGTGGTGGCAGTGGTGGTAGCGGCGGTGGCGGTGGCGGTGGCGGTGGGCCCCCTCGACCTCCTCGTGGTGGACTCGACAATGTGCGGGGCTTGAATGATATCCGTGGAGCTGACCACAGTAAGTACCCAAGATTTGTTTGATATTTCTATTCGTTGAGAATTTAATGATAGAAAGCTGATTCATGGGTTACTTTGAAATGTATTTGATAGTTTGATTTAAACATGGATCTGAATAATGAGAAATTTGGTTTGTTTTTCAGATTCCCTACCGGCATGTGGTTCCTGCTGCGGCTGATCCTTGTGTTTGTGCGGAGCGCTCAAGAATAAAGGAAGGGTATATATATGTAGTATTGAAATGATCCTTTGGGGTTTTGAAAGCAAAGAACCAATATAAGATTCTGCTGTATTTGTATTTGCGTCTAATCAAGCTTTCTGTATTTTGCTAACTGAGAACGTTTGGATTTTGTGATTCACCTTATATAGTTGGTAATTTACATCCACCATAATTACATATTTGGGAAGATCTAGGATACAGTATTACAGTGGAAGACTTGTTATTTCATATTGTAGAAGGGTGTCAATTCGGGTTCAAAGTCTGGAGATAAACACTCTAATAAGAAACAGGTTAGGGCGAAACAATCTAGGCAACCAATGAGCTTCGCAGTCCGACCCCTCGAGCATCTAGCTTGGCATATCTTGGTCACTATGACCTTTGAACCTGTAGTTTAGGAACATTTCACTACCTCAGCCATTAGCTCCTCGAGGATAATTCTCGGCATCTCTCCTTTGGTTCGGTCATCTGACCTTTGAATTCATAGTTCAGCATATCTCAGACTCAGTCACCATGAGCCTTGGCAATTTGTTTCTTCTCTACTTCCAACTCTACTATCAAACTCAACGACTATGACAAACGACTTTACTTGTACCATTTTACGTAATTCGTTAGCTTGGAATTTAATTCCAACGTATGTGAGATTTGTCTTACTACTGTGTTAAACAGCTTGCCGTTTTTGGTGCTCAGAAATGGACCACCTTCCGTTTTATGTTAAAGGCCATGGTAGCTAAGTCTTGTCGCAGAGTCTTGCCACTTTTCCAACAAAGGAAGCATGAAACATCTGTTATCACTTTATAGAACCTTACTGGTTTATGCTTACCGATCCTAAACTGTGGAATCTTCTAACGAATTGTTAAAATTCGTACTGCAAGTCGTTCACTAAGAATGGCTATGGACTTGAAGCTTATAGCAGCAGGGTTGCGCCATTGCGGAAAAATGCAAGCTTTCAAGCGTGGGGAATCCATTCAAGCTCATTTGATTAAGAAAGGGATTTCCCAAAACGTGTTCCTTGCAAATAACGTGATCTCCATGTACTTGGATTTTAGGTACTTGGGTGATGCACATAAAGTGTTCGATGGAATGACTGATAGGAACATTGTCACTTGGACAACAATGGTTTCTGGGTATACAAGTTTTGGGAACCCCAACAAGGCTATTGAGTTGTACACAAGCATGTTAGAATCCCAAGCAGAACCTCCCAACGAGTTCATGTATTCTGCGGTTCTGAAAGCGTGTGGATTAGTGGGTGATCTTGAGCTGGGACGTTTGATTTATCAAAGAATTGGTAAAGAGAGTCTGAAAAGTGATGTTGTTTTGATGAATGCTGTTTTAGATATGTATGTTAAGAATGGGAGACTTAGTGAAGCCAATAACGCTTTTTCCGAGATTTCAAGGCCTAATTTAACTTCGTGGAACACTCTCATTTCTGGTTATTGTAAAGCAGGGTTGATTGACCGGGCAGTTAGTTTGTTTCACCAAATTCCTCAGCCAAATGTTGTGTCCTGGAACTGCTTGATCTCAGGATTTGTCGATAAGGGTAGTCCTCGTGCATTGGAATTTCTAGTTAAGATGCAGAGAGAAGGACTCGTGCTAGACGGTTTTGCTTTACCATGTGGCCTTAAAGCTTGTAGTGCTGGTGGCTTATTAACAATGGGTAAACAGCTGCACTGCTATGTCCTAAAGTCGGGTCTGGAGTCTAGCTCTTTCGTACTCTCTGCTCTTATTGATATGTACTCCAACTGTAGTTCTCTGTGTGATGCAGTTGATCTTTTTCATCAGCAAAAATCGGCCCTTCATAATAGCGTTGCTGTTTGGAACTCTGTGCTCTCTGGATTTTTGATCAACGAGGAGAATAAAGCAGCATTGGGGCTGCTTTTGCAGATGTATCAGTCAGATTTGTGTTTTGATTCCTACACTCTAAGTGGTGCCTTAAAGTTATGCATCAACTTAGTCAGCTTAAGACTCGGGCTTCAGGTACATGGTTTAGTTATAATCAGTGGTTATGAGGTAGATTACGTCGTAGGAAGCATTCTTGTTGATCTACACGCAAACTTTGGGAATATGCAAGATGCACATAAACTGTTTCATAGGCTTCCAAATAAAGATATCATCGCTTTCTCTGGCCTAATAAGAGGCTGTGTGAAAGCAGGGTTCAATTCCTTAGCACTTTCTCTATTCAGGGATTTGATCAAGTTAGGACTTGATGCTGACCAGTTCATCATCTCAAATATTCTCAAAGTCTGTTCAAGTTCAGCGTCTCTTGGATGGGGAAAGCAAATTCACGGGTTGTGTGTTAAGAAAGGTTATGAATCAGAATCTGTCACTGTGACAGCGCTAATCGATATGTATGTCAAATGTGGTGAGATTGACTATGGTGTAGTGTTATTTGATGATATGTTGGAAAGGGATGTTGTCTCTTGGACGGGGATAATTGTTGGTTGTGGACAAAACGGACGCGTCGAAGAAGCGATTCAGTATTTCCATAAGATGATCAGTTCAGGGGTTGAACCAAATGAGGTAACATTTTTAGGGGTTCTTTCTGCTTGCCGGCATTCTGGATTGCTTGAAGAAGCAAAATCCATCCTCGAACTGATGAAATCTGAATATGGTCTAGAACCGTACATAGAACATTATTATTGCGTAGTTGATCTTCTTGGTCAAGCGGGGTGGTTCCAAGAGGCAGAAGAGTTGATAAACAAAATGCCGTTGGAACCAGATAAAACAATATGGATGTCTCTGCTCACTGCTTGCGGAACTCACAGGAATGCCAGACTGGTTACTGTAATCGCTGAGCAATTGCTCAAGGCATTTCCGGAAGACCCTTCGGTATATACATCTCTTTCGAATGTTTACGCAATGTTGGGCATGTGGGATCGGTTAAGTGAAGTGAGAGAAGCTGCTAAGAAGTTGGGGGCAAAAGAATCTGGAAAGAGCTGGATTGATATTGCTTGAAGCAAAGTGTATATTGCCTGAACAAAACCTTTATATTCCTTTTGCTTATTCACATTCTTCCACTTACAAGGATTGATCACTTTTGTAAGGCAAAATGCCGAGTAAAGAATAATGAGATGAAAAAAGAAAAACCATGAGAAACACGAGAAGAAATCAATTCAAAAGAAAAAGAAGAGGAAGAGGAAGTTAATATATTTCGTGACTAAGAATTGCTATTATCGTAAGTGAAGCTTTATAATTTGTGTTTTACTCTATCATTTGGTGTTCGGAATCGATGTGACCGAAGATATCTGGACAGTCTGTCCATTCCCCTCTCTCGCGAGCTTCCCAGTACCCGCCTTTGTATTGGTAACTCTCGCTTCCTTTCTCCTTCGTGAACCACCTCGGCTTCCATCCTCTCTCCTGCATCTTCCTTGCCTGTCACGAGCCAGTTTATAGCATTTGAGTTTTCATGTGATTGTGAAACTAGGTATGGGCATACAAATCCAACCAGGAACCAAACCAAGAAAAAATGTCTACCCATAGTGAGACCTATACTACCTGGCGTTGTCGTTGTTCCAACCGCAACTTTTCTGTGTTGGCCATTTCAAACTCTCCGTTCTCCAGATACTTTTGGTCCGGTCTCAGTCTTGAATCCGTTGGTGGCAGTTTCTCCTACATCATCCATTTTTCCTTTAGTTTGAATATCTCACTAAGAAACAATTAACGAAAAATAACAAACAGAATTCTCTGCTGCATTCACCTTAAGCCCGCAAGTAAGTTCGTTCAGTGTGATTGCGAAACGTGTTAGATTATACTTGGTTGGGTTTCCAGGAGGTTTGTTCCGTTTCCAGAGAAGATGAGCTCCTGACATATCTTCATTCAATTTCCCCTTCCCAGAACAATCACCTGTCACATAGTGCATGCTCTCATCCCATTTCCCAAACATCGTTGCCATAGTCTTCCCATTCTTGTCTTGCACTATACCGTGAACCTGTGATGAGGATAAGTTATACTCGATGCCTCACAATATAAATCTCTTTACTATCACATCTAGGGGAGGGACTTACCCTAATGATCTCAAAGGAAACCAAACTTTACTTCAAAATAGAACGGTAACAATATTTTTAATCCAAACCCAACCAAATAAGCAGAAATTATTTACTCACAAAACTACGATCTACAGTGGAAATTATAATACTAACAATTTAATATTTGTTAATAATCATTATTTTTTTATCCAAAACCAAACCGTAAATATAACCAAAACTTTTCAAATTGAACAGAACCAAAAAATAAACCGTTCTAAATAAGTTATCCATTTCTCAAAACAAAACAAAAAACTGAGAATGCGCACCCCTAATCACTACAGGTAAACTCATCATCAAGTGGTAGCAGGTTAAAAGTAAGTACCTGGTGAGGATTTCGGTCTATGATAGACTGCTCCTTGAATTTAAGTTTACATGAGTATTCACCACCACCCTCAATCCGCATTGTACCATAGTGATCACAGTACAGTTTACCAAGTATGAGATTGTATATAGATGTAGTCACCTACAATTTGAACGAAAGAACAGCATTAGTCAACAAAGAACGTACAAAATGGTTATTTGCTTAGTAAATTTGATTTGTACCTTACTCCACTGAAGGATTTCCCCATCATCAAATTGCAAAGTCAATACACCAACAGGATCAAGCTGAATTGAACGACCCCAGAATTTGCTCTTAAGATTGCTGTCTCCCCAGAATTTCCATCCCGTGCCATCACAATGGCATGCAACAACCATAGGATGATGGCTGACCTGACAACAAAACGAATAAGAGATCTGAATAGGCTATAGCTAATAAGTAAAACACAGAAACATAGATCTGCAGGATGTGAACTGAAACCTTTTCCGAGAAAAAACGAAGGCCTTTGTCTGGATAGTCTGCCTCGTATGTTTCACCTAACAACGGATTAAAAGGTTTGCAGATTCTTCCTTCAGTTGATGCATACCCAGATACAGCAAAAGCAGCTACATTAAGAATCCTCATGAGGCTATTTCCCTGAAAAAGTTTCAGGTACTGAGCAATATGCAAGATGCTAAGATAAGGGTTTCAAGTGATACAAGCGTTCTCTATGCTTTACCCTTTTGCCCCATTCAGATGCTCGGTCAAGAAGGTATGAATATTCCAAATCCTCAAAACACTTTTGTAGAGAAGATAGTGGCTCGTTGAAGTAAACAGGAAGACATACTTTTGTGAGATCCTTTCCTATATTGTCTTTGATCATTGACCAAAGGCTAACACTTTTCTCTTTTTCAACCGGATCAGGTAAACTCTTCCTCCTTTTGACATGAGGATAGTTGCATCCAATAGACTTGATGGAAGGATCAATATCATCATCTGACCCAAAGTCATCCAGCCCATCTTCATCTGAAGAAAATGATGATGTACGAAAGCCAGAACCACTACTCTTGAAAGAACTTGAAGAAAGAAAGTCACGTGTATCAAAAAAGGTATTTTGTTCTTCATCAGCTTCCTCCTCGGCAGCATCACCGCGTTCATTATCATCATCAGATTCACTGATAGTCCCTTCTGAGATAAAAGTGACCAAGTCAATTGCAAACTTGAATCAAGAGGCAGGTAGATGATACAGTTATCTGTAGGAAAATGCTTGTTTAAAGAATAGGTAGCTCGGTGACTCACCACTGAACTTCTCATGTCCTAAATCATTGGAACCTCCATGTTCAGCATGTCTACTCTCGTCTACCACTGTGTTTTCCAGATCAACCTTTTCTGTCTAGAGAATGACGCAGGGAGAGCAGTTTCTTAGCAGGGCATATAACCACAGAAGAAAGAACAAATAAACTAATGAACTTTGCAGGATTTCTAAAACACATAAGATGCTTGATATAATGTCCAGCAAAATGAACAAATCAACAATTTTTCCTCCAGAACAGTACCAATTCATCACTATAGGTCATTCCATCCACTCTAAACCAATGTCACCATTGCACACAGCTTATTATAGCAGGTAGAGCAAATCAAAACTTTGGAAAAATTCAATAAATCAGTGAGAAAAAGAAAAATACTGTAATACCTCCAACTGCCTAAGAGTATCAATGAGAAGCCACTGCTTCTGCTTGAGAAGCACCAACTGGCTTTGAAGTGCTGAGAACTCAGACCTCATAATTTGCTCACAATCCTGAATAGCTAACTCACTTACTCCTTCCTCAATCAACCTTTGCCTAAGCTTCTCCGTGGACATTGACAAATTGTTAGTGGGAGCCATCAATTCACAGTTAGACATTCTTGGAAACAAATCTTTGACAGCTTGCAAAGCCTCAACCCAAGTTGTTCGATCATCTCTCGTCTCTGCACGCAAATGAAGCCTCTTGGTTCCCGTGAAGATGGAAAATCTCTTATCATCTGATCTACTCTCCCTAACTGAAGATACCTGCACGTAAGCAGATATGATGAAAAATTGAAAACAAGCACACGAAAGAAATTGAGCAAGTAGCAAACCTTGAGATGGACTTCTCCGAATGGTTTACGACGGAGTAGAGAAGTGCTGCTACTTGCTTGATGCTTGCGTTGGTGCCTTGTGATCATACGAGCGGATTCATCGCCGATGACCTTAGATCCTTTTTCAGTTTGAGGACTAACGAAAATCTTATCAGGACCGTGGATTTTATAATAAGAAAGCACACCATCTTGCAATACGAACCATCTAGGTCTCCAACCTCTACCATAGTTAACCCACTTATACAAAATCCCAGCAATTCCATTTCCAACGATATCGTTAATCTTGACATCGACCGGTGGTTCTCTAACACCAGTCGCCGGTAAAGCTAAAACACGTTGTCCACTGTGGTGATTGAAGGAGAGACTATGGAGGATGAGTTGGTGATTGTTGTTATTATAGCTTTGAGAGGCGGATCGAGTCATAGTCGGTTCGGATCTTGCGGAACCGAAAGGATTTGTTGATGAATCGGTGTTCATCGGTTCGTCTGGTAACGGAGGCATCGAAGGAGAGTGATGATGATCAGAGAGAGTGGAGACGCAACAGAAGGGATGCATGTGAAGGAGGAGGAATCGGATCCGATGATTGTTCGGTGGTTGAATACGGTGGTTGTGGTTGTGATGGAGAGGAAGAAACTTCCGTTCATGGCAGAGCGATGAAAGCGGAAGAGAGAATTGTGAGAAAAAAGACTCACCGGAGATGCCAAACCTTTTATTTTCTTTTTTTTGTTTTGCTATTTTTGTTTGTTTTTATTTGACTGAATTGAGGAAATGGCCCAGAAAAATCGGTGCTGATGACGTGGCGAAGAATTTGAGATGTGGTCACTTTAGCATTTTCATTTTCTCTTTTCTTCTTTGATGGGTTAATTAGCTTAATAATAGGTTTTTGATACAAAATTAAATATCTAACATATCATTAGAAAAAATTAGGTGAGTAGCATAGAGAAATAATTAGTGGACGATTTTTCCCATATTAAATGTTTTAATTATTTTTGGTAAAACAAAAATCTCTAAAAATATTATATTCCTAAATCTGAAAAAATTTCCTCCTCGCTTTTTGCTTCTCATTTGTGCTCCATCAATTGTTTCTTTTATCTCTGAAAAATTAGATTTGATCTGCAAACAAAATAAATTTCGGTCAGAAATTTACTTTTACGGAAAAAAATACAATAGTTATCTATTTGATAATATAGTTGAATATTTTCAAAACTACATATTATATTGATTTCATAATATAGTTAACTATTTTCAAAAATAGTTTACCAATTTAAAAGTTTAGTTAACTATTTTCATAGAATAGTCTACTCTATAGTCTACTCTAATAATTTTATAACATAGTTGACTATACAAAATATATTATTGTGATAGTTGCTTATTTAACATAGTTGACTATACAAATATATTATTGTGATAGTTGCTTATTTAACATAGTTGACTATTGATTTCATAATATAGTTGGCTACTTGTTTCATAACGTAGTTGACTACAGATCGTGGTTACCTATTACCGTTTGCATAATGAAAAATAATAGCATACATAGTTAACTATTGTCATTACCTTTTACACTGATTCCAAAATATAGTTAAGTATAACGATTTCCAATGGTGGCTCAGTTATACCAAGAGAGAAAATGACAATGGAGAGTTTAACGAAGGATATAAATCATCATCTTAATCCTTGATTGATTTTGTAAATCACCAAAAAAAACGAGATCTATTATGATGTTTGTGTAAAGAAGAAGAAAACAACGATGAAAAAAGGAAAAAATTAAAAGAAGAAGAAGAAATCACCATGGAAGAATAAAGAGAAGAGGAAGAAGAAGAAGAAGAAGAAGTAGCCACGTGAAAAGAGGAGGAAGAAAGAAAAGGAGGCGTGAAACAAAAAAGATGAGAGAATATGTTAGGGTTTTGTTTATTTTGGTGATTTTAATTTATGATTTTTAATTTTCTTTTTCTTTTAATTGGAAATTGTAAATAAATAAGGGTAATATAGTAATTTTGTTTCATCTGACTGTTATAGAGCTAATTATTTTTTTGTGGCTGTTAGATTCTTAATTATGAGCCAAAATCATAATATTGATGCCAATTTCCCTATTTTTTTTCTTTTTTCTCAACACAGAATAAACAATAAAAAATGTCGTACAAAAAAAAACGTGAATTAGTGAAATAAATGGCAACCACATGAGTTAAACAATTAAAGAAATGATATAGTTGTATATGTCATTTTTTCTACTGTTGAAATGCACATCTTACTACACACAAGAACATTTTTTCTTTTCTTTTCTTTTTTTTTTTGGTTTTTATATGTTTGATTACGCTAATATGTTGGTTCTTTCAATTTAATTTTTTTTTTAGGAATTGATTATATTTCTTAAACTTGTTTTAAAAATATGTGTATTTTTCAACTTTGATAGTATACACATGTCTGCTCTTGTTAATCGTGTAATACTCATTAATAAAGCTGAAGATCGGGTTGGAGTTACATTATCACTCGCGAAGAGAATGGGTTTCTCTGGGTAGAAGATCCTAATAGCTCTCAGCCTTCTGATCCTATGCTTACTATAGTGGTAAGTTTGCTTCATAAGGATTGATCTTGAAGGTGTTGTTTTAGTTATGGGTTTTTATTGGGAACATTGGCAGTGGTTTTGTAAATTGAGGCTTCTCTGTTTGAAAGATATTTAGTGTTGGGAGATCCTACTGCACCAAGGTTTGTGTTGTGGAATGCGTAATTGAGATCGGTTCGTCGAAGTTGACTGATTTACCATTCGACTTTATGAGCATTGGTGGGAAGATTGGAGCTGGGGTTGGTGCTCTTAGAATTTGACGAGGTTTTTGAGGGCTTGATTGAACCATTTTGTTCAGGTAAAGCGACAAATAAAAGTTCAAATAAACCATTTAGTAGAAGTTGAATGTGTCTGATCTAACTTCGATCTATCGTGTTTATGGTGATGCTTTAAATCCGTTCTTTCAGGTGTTTATGCGAGTGATCCTTTAAAACTGAGTATGAAAGCATCATGTGGGAAGATTTGGGAGCTAGAGCAAAATGGTGGAAGCATCATAGGTGGTACTTTTAAGGTAATTCAGGAGAGGAAAAAAGCCTCTAGAGGCAGAACGATACCCGTGAGTAACAGAACATTTTCATTTGTCTCTTAATATATATATATATATATATATATATATATATATCTTTAAAACAACTCAACTTGATACTGTAGGTAGTTTGCAAAAACCAAAGGGCCAAATAGTTGGTTGGTTCTTTCAGGAAGCAACTTAGAGTGTTGCCATAAGGAATATCAACAAGGTATCTCCTAATTGTGTCTCTCTTTATTGGAAGCAAAATAAGCAAAACTTCCACGTGTTTTCTGAAATGTTTTCCTGTCTAGGAAGCTCTCAGGTATTATGAGACAGCAAAGGATACAACTAAACGTATGAGACTTCGGATGGTGTTGTTTCTGTGCAAAGCAAATTGTTGCAATGACTGTTCAAGTTAAGCAGTCTCTTGCGCCTTCTTGCTATAAGTTTTTGATCGGGATGGTTATGTTTCTTGCAGCATTAATCAATATGGTCACATAAATCATTCTCATGCTACTGTCAATGGTGTTCACACTCTAGAACTTGAATATTTTGAATCACGTGCGTCTTCTTTCATACATGTTGTTGCATCTTTGTTGGGGTCAGATCTCACTCCGGTAGAGATCGTCAAGAAAATGACTAAGTACCAGTGGTGGGCGCGCAGTTATCTGGATCAGCTCTCTTTCCGGGACCAGCTCTCCTGTCTTCTGGGACAAGCTCTCCGAAGTGACTGGGACCAGGACTAGCTCTCCTGCTTTCTGGGACGAGCTCTCTAAAATGACTAAGTACCAGAGGTAGGCGCGCAGTTATCTGGACCAGCTCTGTCTCAGGGACCAGCTCTGTCTTTGGGACCGGCTCTTCAGAGTAACTAGGACTAGGACCGGCACCTTTCCAGGACGACGTCTGTAGTGGCCATTTACACTCCAAGAGACTGTTGCGATCATCTCACTTCAAGACAAAAAATGGGGCGAGCTTGGAAGGCCCACACTGAAAAGAACGAGTCGGGAGCCCACGAGTAACAAGTCGCACCGACCTCTACTGCAAGACTGGGCCCGGAAGACAAACTCTCGGATTTGGGCCCATGACGAGGACAAGGTCAAGACCTAAAGGCGGCCGCCGACTACGCTGAGAGAGAATCCCGAAGATTTAGGGATTCGACCTTATCTCTTTAAGCGTAGACCTAGGCCGACTTAGATTTGTATAAATAGACCTTGGACATCTCTAAAAAGGGGATCCGGAATTTTACACAGAAACTATTGCAAAAGCTTAATAACAAACTCTCTTGAAATCTTCGCTAAGTGTTTCTCATCTCAGAGCTTTTAGACCTAGACCACTGACTATTTCAACTGTGCAGGTTTCCACCACCACAGTTTGGCGCTAGAAGGAGGGGCCATTGAAAGCTTCTTACTCCGAAGAACCACCGCGAAGAGATCCAGAACACGATGACTGACGAACGACATATCGCTGATCCAAAAGACATCGCACCGAGAGATCTGGAAGAGGGCGAGATCCAGGCTGAAGGAGATACCAATAAGGACCAATCCGCTCGCGCCGATCTCCCAGGCGAGAAGTCGAAGGAAACCCCGAAAGCGAGCTCGCTTCTTCCTAAGCTGTTGCAGAAGATGAGCACGATACTGGACGCATTGCTGGAGAGCGCCGAGCGGCAAAACAGAGCCAACGGGACAATAACCGACGAGCTCAGGTCTATAGGAGTAGACGTCCGCGCACGACCCCTCGAGCCAGGTCTGTTCAGAAAACCAGCTGCACGAATCGATCCAGTGGCGCTCAACTTCACTACACCAGTAGGATCGTCGAGCCGACCTCGGCAGCAAAATCCATGAACCGTCGCAACAGGCGGACGATCCGCTCTCCTAACTCGGGCACGACGAGAAAAAGCTAAAGTTGGCGACGAGCCAATAGACCTCGACAACGACGACGAGGACCTAGCTAGAAGAGTCGTTCCTGATACAGAACTCACTGAGGAAGAAAGAACTCGGCACGCAACAGCCAAAGCGAGGAACGATGGTCATCGACATGTAGCTTCACAGCAGTTCTCCACCTTCGGAGACGAAGGCTCCGCGAGGAGAGTCGCATGCAACGTCGACCTCCCAGAGGAAGAAGTGGGACGGCGAACGACTACGAGGACAAAGCATGCCGACCCACAGAGAATGACCCAACAACGTTTCTCCGCTTTCGACGACAAAGACCTCGCTAGAAGAGTCATTCCTGATATCATCTTCACTGAGATAGCGAGAGATCGGCAGGGAACAACCAAAGCAAAGAACGACGATCCTCGATACATAGCTTCACAGAAGTTCTCCACCTTCGGAGACGATGGCTCCGCGAGGAAAGTTGCACGCAACGCTGATCTCCCAGAGGAAGAAGTGTTGTGGCAAACCACTACGAGGACAAAGCACGCCGACCCACAGAGGATGACCCAACAACGTTTCTCCACTTTTGACGACGAGATCGATCCTGGATATGCTAGACACATCTCTGAAGAAGGGGAAAACGTTGAATGGGTGAAACAGGCAGAGGTCGCTGAAGTAAAGCAAGCTGCGGTTCGAGCCCATCGTCACGAGATGGCCGAGTTTCGAGCCTCATTGACCAAGACTACGGCTGAGTTGAAAGCTATCCGCTCGCAGATGCATCGTGCCACTAGCAAGGCACCGGAACTCGATCTAATCCTTGAACTAGCTCAGCACACTCTGTTCTCGGCAAGCATCACCAAAGCTCGAGTATCAGACCCAGGCAAGATTAGGGTGCCGACCTACGACGGAATCGAAGACCCAGCTGACCATCTCAACGAATTCAGCGTGGCTATGACAAGAGCAAATTTCAAGGAGGAAGAGCTGGACGTCGGGCAGTGCTTGCTTTTCGTGAAAAACCTCAAAGGACCAGCTCTCAAATGGTTTAAAGGGCTCAAAAGTAATTTCATCGATACTTTCAAACAGTTGACAGCGGCCTTCATCAAGCACTACTCTATCTACATTGAGACTCAAGCGTCTGGCTCTGATTTATGGTCCATGAACCAAGGACCAACCGAGTCTCTCAAGACTTTCATCGAACGCATCAAGCTGGTATTATCACAAGTGAAAGGAATAGATGACTCAGATGCACTCCAAGCACTGAAAAGGGCCATATGGCACGAATCTGACTTCTGGAAGGAGATGTCTCTCAACGAGCCTTCGACTATCCAGGATGCTCTGCATCGAGCGACGAACTTCGCCAAAAGCGAAGAAACTCGCAAAAAAGTATGGGAAATCAAAACAGAAAAGTGACAGCGACCACCAGCCAAGCCAGGCGCGAAAAACCCATAGTGGAAATTTCGTCCAACACGATGGAGCCCACAACTATCAGGTGGATTCTCCCAGCTATGGGCACGACCAAGGTGGATGTTTTCCTAACGCGTGGACCGGTAATTCAACTTACGATGAGTCGTTATAATGCGACATTCATCACACTCACGGGCACTCGACAGTAAACTGCCAGTCTCTCGGCTCGGCGCTCGCCCAAAAACTACTAGACGGTGAACTCGGCGATAACTTCAACCTCGAAAACTTTGAATTAGAGGAAAACGACGTTGAAGTAGCGCCGATCAATGAAGAACCGCCTAAACGCGGAAGACAAAACGATGATTCGGCACAAGGTAAACCAAGAAAGAAGTACTACCATTAAACACCCATCCCATCATTCATCTACCACTTACTATGAACTACGGGTGACTTGGTCCCTGTAAAGGGTACGTAGGCAGCTTATTTTCGGATGGGTTCAGTTGCCCCTCTCCCAATAAAGGGCGGGGGGGGAGTGGAGTACGTATACTCGTATACTCCCACCTCTATTTGTAGCAAACCTTTATGAGAATAAACACCTGCTACAAAAATTTATCAAAACGACTATCCCTATCACATCCTTTACGGATAAGTCAAGGTCTCACTTAAACGACCACCTCACCTTCGACCACCGCTGCTGGCCACAACGACGACTTTTCAACGAAAATTCTGCAGAATAAATACAATAACATCCACCATCGGATAAAGCACGCTATAGCAATAAAAGTGATTCATTATAGGAGCAGGTGCGTTTAGAGAGAAGCGCACATGTAACCAAAATGACCACTACAAAACCCAACAACATCGTTGGTCAAAACCAATGGTTCATTATAGGAGCAAGTGTGTTTAGGAAGAAGCACACTTGTAACCCAAATGACCATTCAAAAAACCCAACAACATCATTGGTCGAAACCAATGGTTCATTATAGGAGCAGGTGTGTTAAGGAAGAAGCACACTTGTAACCCAAATGACCATTCAAAAAACCCAACAACATCGTTGGTCGAAACCAATGGTTCATTATAAGAGCAGGTGTGTTTAGGAAGAAGCACACTTGTAACCCAAATGACCATTCAAAAAACCCAACAACATCGTTGGTCGAAACCAATGGTTCATTGTAGGAGCATGTGTGTTTAGAGAGAAGCACACTTGTAAACCGAATGACCATTCAAAAAACCCAACAACATCGTAGGTCAAAAACTAATGTTCGTTATAGGAGCGGTCGTGCTCAAAGAGTGACCCGGTCGTAAACCAAAACGATCATTTGAAAAACCCAGCAAACCTTAACGCTGGTTGCAACAACGTAACATGCTTACTTCTGAAGTTGGGTGGTCAACGATGACCTAACTCCTATAACAAGGACGAGCACCAAAATACGGCAATGATGCCTTCAATCATGATGATTGTTCATATGGATTTCTAAACAAAGTCATTTGAACCAGACTAACTATGCATCCTAGAAATAGATTCAACAAAGATACAATTCATCACTATTAGTTGTCTTTCTAAAATCTAAGTCAAGGAAGCTCGACTTATCAGAAAACAGAAACAAAATAAAAGTTTCATTCATTATCACTTTTTATAAACACAAGCCATCTACGCGCGAAATCAAAGTCAAGTCTAAAACGTAAGCACTAATAGGCGCGCAAAGCAACTAAGGGACAATCCCCTCATCATCAACAACTCCCGCAGGAGCAGTCATGGTAGTCGGCATTGCTGCCTCCTTGGTCCCGGTCTTTCCAAAGGCTCGTCGGTCATGCTCTCCTCAACTACCTCGTCGGTCATGCTCTCCTCAACTACCTCGTCGGTCTTGGTCTCCTCAAAGACCTTGTCAATCTTGGTCTTCTCAAAGACTCGTCGATCCTAGTCTCCTTAACGATGTCCTCGATCCTAGTCATGGTCACCTCGGCCCCATCTTCGCCAATATGTACAAATTCCCAACTTCGCTCACCAGCGACAGGTTTTATCTTGGCAGCAGAAATAGTGGTCGGCACATATGGAGTAGTGGTCAGCACGGTAGAAGGTGCAGTAGTGGGTGCAGCTAGAGCAGGCGTAGTAGTGGGCGCAGCTAAAAGATGCACAGTAGTGGGCGCAACTAGAGTAGGCGTAGTAGTGGGCGCAGCTAAAACATGCACAGTAGTGGGCGCAGCTAGAGCAGGCGTAGTAGTGGGCGCAGCTAGAGCAGGCGTAGTAGTGAGCGCAGCTAAAGCAGATGCAGTAGTGGTCGGCGCAGTAGAAAGTGCAGTAGTGGGCGCAACTAAAGCATATGCAGCAGTTAGCGTTTTCTCTGAGAAATACGAGCTCCAACGACTTACTCATCAACAAGAGATGGATTATGTGCGTTCACTGCATCATTCACATCTGAGACCAGGACTCGAGTCACATCCCTATCTTTACAAGGACGAAGCCAAGAGCTAGACTCCGAATCAGAACCGTTTATTTCGAAGCTCGGTCCTAGGCTCTCCAAACTAGTAGTTCTCAGCTTTGAAAGGGATTCCAGAAACTTCTCAAAAGACGATGTCGAGTTTGTCATCGGAGTAATGTTCAAAAATTCCGAAGTGTCGACCCTGCTACATAGCAATATCGCAACAACTTATCAGGCCGCGTGGTCACGGTAAATTTCTGTTCAAGCCCTCAACATCAAAGTAAATCCACGATAATAAGGCATAACAACATCCACGCTGAGTTTGCTGCGAGTTGCCTTGCAAGAATGACAACATCCCGGAAGTAGCTATTAAACACACGAGACTAAAATCGAAGCGAGGTCGTGATCCTAGTCACAGGCCTAGAGCTTGGATTCGTTCTAACCTACGTGTCGACTCGACGAACTGTTTCTTCAATGGACCTCGTCAATGTCGAAGACTAACCACGACGCAACTCGACCTCTGGTTTCAGACGAGCTCTCGTGAAAACAAACCGACTCTGGTACAAGAACGAAGTTCAAAGCTCCATTGTCGATGATGTTTTTCTTAAAGTAATGATGAGCTTGACTTCAGTCGAATAACGACGAGCTTGACAAAGCCACTTCCGGTATAAACCTCATATGAGAACGACGACGTGGTGACGAAAAGAAGCTGTTGAAGTCGTTGTCGGAGAATGAAACAAAGACGAGCTCTCTTGAATGGTGAGCCCTCGCCGGAAAGCTGAGCTCTCGCCGGAAGGAATGGTGAGCCCTCGCCGGAAAGAATGGTGAGCTTACAATGAAGACGATTTCAGCTCCAAAGGACTCTCAGCGGTTCAGATCTCCACAATTGGAAGAAAGACGTAGGCATCAAGCACTAAGAGCGATGACCGGAGCTCGATGTCTTCACGACCAATGGACCACCCAGAACGACGACGAGCTCACCAGTTCCACAGCCGGTAAAACTTCCTTAGAAACGAAGACCACGATTCGGTAACGGCGTCGAAGACTTTTTCGGCAACGAACAGGAAGAACAACGTCTATGGACTAGGGGACGATGGAGAGAGCTCGGCGACGTGGATCTGAACACAAACGAGCCGTCGCTGGAGAAGACGGTGGCTGTAGTTGTCGGCGACGGCGGCGGCAGCGTGGAGACAAAAAAAAAAGAAGAAAAAAAAAATAATATTAATATTTATCTAAAACCCTAGATTTGAAACAAGTGTAGAGAGGAGAGAGAGAGACTACCTTTCTTTTGGTGGAGTGAAGTTGTGGAGAAAAGAAAAGGGGAGAGAGTATTTATAGCACCACTGTCAAAACCCTGGAACGGCGCGCTTCAGTAGTCGGTGCGAGAATTAAAATTTCAGCTTCCAGTAAGAACCAAAATCTTTACTAAGTCCGGAAGGACGACTAAAACGGAAACGTGACGCCCAACTCAGCATTAACGTGAACATGTGAGAGTTGGGCAAGATAAACAAGTTTTACGAGCTTTAACGAGAACAAGCTCTACAAACTTCACAGGACCAGTTCCTCCAAACTTTATAACACAAATTAAGAAACACAAGTCTATCGAAAATCCTTACTGGGCTATGCGTTAAACATGAACACGAAAGCTCAGTAACGTCGGCAGGTCCTCAGAACAAGGTTTCACAATCTCGGCTCGTCAGACGTAGGCCAAGCAGTACATTTTCTTGAAAACCTGACTACGACTCTTTTACCTCGGCATCATCAGAACTGATACTACCGAGCTGGGAGGCTAACTGTTGGGGTCAGATCTCATTCCGGTAGAGATCGTCAAGAAAATGACTAAGTACCAGTGGTGGGCGCGCAGTTATCTGGACCAGCTCTCTTTCCGAGACCAGTTCTCCTGTCTTCTGGGACAAGCTCTCCGAAGTGACTGGACCAGGACTAGCTCTCCTGCTTTCTGGGACGAGCTCTCTAAAATGACTAAGTACCAGAGGTAGGCGCGCAGTTATCTGGACCAGCTCTGTCTCAGGGACCAGCTTTGTCTCTGGGACCGGCTCTTCAGAGTAACTAGGACTAGGACCGGCACCTTTCCAGGACGACGTCTGTAGTGGCCATTTACACTCCAAGACACTGTTGCGATCATCTCACTTCAAGACAAAGAATGGGCCGAGCTTGGAAGGCCCACACTGAAAAAACGAGTCGGGAGCCCACGAGTAACAAGTCGCGCCGACCTCTACTGCAAGACTGGGCCCGGAAGACATGCTCTCGGATTTGGGCCCATGACGAGGACAAGGTCAAGACCTAAAGGCGGCTGCCGACTACGCTGAGAGAGAATCCCGAAGATTTAGGGATTCAACCTTATCTCTTTAAGCGTAGACCTAGGCCGACTTAGATTTGTATAAATAGACCTTGGACATCTCTAAAAAGGAGATCCGGAATTTTACACATAAACTATTGCAAAAGCTTAATAACAAACTCTCTTGAAATTTTCGCTAAGTGTTTCTCATCTCAGAGCTTTCAGACCTAGACCACTGACTATTTCAACTGTGCAGGTTTCCACCACCACAATCTTCACATCAAAGGTGCCTTATTCTAGTACTATCTTATCATGCATGCATAGTTTACTGTTGTAACTAAAGTCGGATCGAGCTTAGTGATGAGGGTCGAATCGTGAATGTTGTTTGAGGAGGTCGAATAATCTCGTTTATATATTTGGGAATCGAATTACAGAGTTATATTGACGAGGTCAAGTTACAAAAAGGCTCGAACCGATATCCGGATATCCGGGTCGAGCTCGAACTTAAGCGAAAACTGATTAATTATCTAAGAGATAATTCTTTTGTCCAATGGTCTAAGATCCCCTTTTAATGTGTCATTTCACCTCCTTTTATAGTACTTTATGGTGGGTTTGGAGATCTAATCATGGTTAGTTTCCATCCAAAATATCTCTTCCTTTTGGGCCTTCTAGTAGGCTTTTTCAATAGTATTGAATCTTAGCTCTTGGTGTGTTTGGGCCCTAACCCAAATACACACCCAACAGTAAGCCCCCCCTCCCCCAGTCGGCGAAGGAGATCAGGTCAACTTCGTCGTTTTCTTGAAGGGTCGAGTCGACCGTGAGGCTTTTTATACCAGCTAAGTTCAACTCAGTTGGCATCGATCATGATTGTTGGCATCGAGCTCTCGCGCTGGTTGGGCAACTCGAAGCCTTAGGCTTTTTCTGTTAGGCCTGTTGCGTGGCCCTGACTTTCGCAGCCCGAAACTTTAGCCTGTAAGTTTTTGGATGAGCTAATGGGCTTCGTCTCAAGGCCCACTGCCTCTGATTGGTGGAGGGATGCGGTCGTTGATGCCGGTTCGTCTTTTGCTCTCCACCTATAAATATCGAAGTTCCTTCCTCCTTTTCAGTCATTTGCGTTTTTTCGGATCGAGCCGTCAGTAGAAAAATGTATATTTCTCTCTCAAATTTCTCTTGTTTGTGTTCGAACCGTTCCGCTGCTACTACTTCGAATCGTTCTTCGACTTTCCAAGATGTCTTTAGACTCGAGCACCTCCGTGAAGTTAGACAGGAAGCGAGTTCGCGTTGGTCCGGATGTTACCCTCGCTCGCGCACCTGACTATTTGTTCGATGCGTCCATTCCAACCGGTATTCCTTTGGCCGGGCGTTCGGATCGACGGGCATCAGATGCTTCATCCCCTGAGATCGAACTTCCCACGTATCGTCCCGAAGTTGGTCCTTCTCGGGGGACAGAGCCGTCTGTTCCTCGACCGATGCTTAGAGACTAGACTGAGGAGAGGTCTTCGTATGCTAACCTTGAGACTAGTTCGAAGGGATCTGACCGTTCGAATCGAGTCGAGACCGATGAAGGCACTTATGGTGGCGACAAGAGGAGTCTTATCAATTTCCAAAATGCGGAGCCGAAGTCTCCGGGTCCCATCCTTGGTCATTGGATTAGGTTGGACGATACCAACGACATCGCATCGACTATGCGCATAATCCTGGTCGAAGCTCTCAACCGAGCCGGTGGATGGGGGGTATCTCCATCCTCTATCCTCAGGCCAATGATCGACCTTGGAGTCCACTGTCGGGGTATATGTGCGTGTATGAGTGCTTCATCAAGAATGAAGGGCTCTGCTTCCCGACACCGAGGCTATTGCTTCAGTACTGTCATCGTCGTCGGATCGCTCTTTCTCAGTTGACGCACGGTTCGATTCGTACCATGATGGTCGTGGTGGTTCTTGCTGCCGAACATGGTAGAATAGTGAATCTTGACGAGTTCGAGGAGATATCCTCGTTCAGCCCTATTGGCAATACTGGTCGTTTTTACGTATCCCCTCGGGGAGGTTATCAGCTCGTGAAGGGGCACAGTAGCCAGGTTAATCGATATCGATGGTCGAGGTACTTCTACGTGGACATCAGTCGGAGAACGATCGGGGGGTTTAGCAGGCCGATTCGAGCCGGATGGAACTTTCGACCTGGTAAGACCAAAATCGATCTCTTTCGATTTCTGAACTGATTTTAATCTCTTCTCCTTCGTGCAGTCGAACCTGTGAAGAGGAAGACCCCAGAGGATTCGATTATCACACTCCTTCGGAAGAACAAGAGCCATATCCGTCAGTGGCCCGACTTCCTGTCGTATCGAATCGCTCGAAGCTACCCCCGGTTTTCGTCAGGTAAAGACTCGATCAATCTTTCCTTCCTTATCTAGGTCGCTTTTAGTCCTTTGATTCCCTTGCAGGCGATTTTTACCTCCCGTTTAGAGGATAATTCTCCTGATATTCCGTTAGACTCGAACAAGAAGACTAGCTCGAGCCAAAAAAAGAAGGGCTCGACTCCAGCCAAGAAGAAAGCTACGCCTGTTCAGACTCGATCCAAGAAATCTTCAATGGTTAAATTGAATCTCGACGTGGTGGATTCGGACGAGGAGCTCGAGCTTCCCAGGGCGGATCCCCCAGCCAAAAGAGAGGGTCTTCGACCCGAGAAAACCCCGATCGCTCATGGTCGAGGCAAAGGAATGATGGGGGGCATGCTGGCTGAGACTCGCCGAGCTGAAGAGGCTTGACACGAGAGGGAGAGGCAGAAGGAGGAGGCGAGGCGAAAGTTGAAGGATGAAGAGAGGAAGAAGAAGGCGGAGGCTGACGCGAAGAGGAAGAAGCGAGCCGATGAGGAGAAAGAGAAGGCAAAGTCTGCCACGGAGAAGAAGAGACTGGCCCAAGAGGCCCTAGGATCCGGGGACCGAGTCGAGAAGGTGGCTCGATTTAATACGACTGGCCTTCCGGTCGAAGTCGTCCATTTATATTCTGGTGCAATGGTTCGCGTGGGGGACGGTGATGGGTCGAGCTCATCCCTCTATAACTTTGTTTTCGACTTCAGAGGTAGAGGGAAGCATATCTCCCAGGTCCCCTCGGCCTGTCTTCAGTTCGTTCGCTGTGTGCGAGGCAGACCCCTTCCTCTCTCCGTCTTTCAACGATTCTTCTTCAAGCGACCCGGACACGCGGTTCGCTATGTCGGCCATCTCTGTAAATTTTCTTTCGATTTTAAGCTTGGCCGGATTAAATACGATCGAACCCTACTGATCATGCTTATTTGATCCTTGTGTAGATGTTCGCCGGTTACAACTTTCTTTCTGAAGCGCGGTACCCCTTGGATCAGAAGAACCGCAAGCTCAACGTCCAGAACGGCGAGCTGGTCGCAGAATCGAGTCGGTCTAAGGAGGTTGCGAAGTTCAAGGACTTGCTCGACCGTTCCCAGCAGGTGAACGGTGAGCTGATCGCTAGGCAGGATGAGCTTAGCTCGATGGTCGATGTCCTGACCTCAGCGCTGGCCGAGGCGGAGTAAGTGAAGAAGAATGAGGTGTCCCGAATCGAGGGGGAGGTTGCGCAACTCAGGAGCTCTTCTAAGGATGCGGTGGCTCGCGCTGTTGAGGAGACGAAGAGGAGAGCAAAGGATAAGCTTCGTCGCAGTATCGAGATCATGGAGGAAAGGAGCAAAGCCCAAACCGAGGTTGATCGCCTCTCGTCACTTGTCAGTCAAGTGGTCGGAGCGATCAGGAGGATGGAGAAAGCGGCTAAGGAAGGAGCTCCGATCGATGCTGCCAAGAAGGAGAAGCTTGAGGCTCGCCTCGCTTCATACACCGCCGAAGCGGACCAGATCATTCTTCCGTCTCTCCCCACAGACTCTTCTGATGACGAGGCGGCCGAGCCGAGGAGGAACGTGGCCCTCGATATTTCCTCATCGGATAGCTCTGATGAGGAAGCTGAGAGAACCGAGGTCGACGGTCGAATGTCGATTACTGGGAAGACTCCTGCCCTCACTCTCGCCGAGATTGAGGAGGCAGCAAACATTGAGGCGGATCAGGTGAATCAGCTCGCGCTCAAACTTGTCGGTGAAGAGGCTGAGGATAATGCCGATGTAGCTGGGACCGAAGAGCCTGCCGCTGCTGAAGAACCTTATGCGATCGAGGAGCTTACAGCAATCGAGGAGCCCGCTGCGGCCGAGGAGCCTGCTGCGACCGACGCTGTTGATGCTGCCACCGGAGAGCCGATCGCTCCTCTCTTCCCCGACTCGAATCCTGATCGTTTGTGATCAATAGGGTTTTCTTATGTATTTTGCTATTTTTTCTTTTCCTTTTGCTTCGAACTTATTTACCGAGCCGTGACGGCTCGGGTTTAATGTAATATGACTTTCCTTGTCTTGCTTCGAACGCCGTTTGACCGAGTCGTTAAGGCTCGGGTTTATATTAAGGGAATTTGTTTCTAAGTATTAAGTTTCTTTCGTTCCGTTTCCTTCTTCGAATATTGCTTTCTTTTAGGTCGAACAAAAATGATATGTCTAACTCCGAGAATTCGAAGCGAATATGACATGATGCGGGGGCATTGTAGGCTCGGGCTTTCGATGCGTGCTTCGGCATGATATTGAATATTTGAAGTTCGGGCCCAACCTTTATGCTCGATGGGGGGTTGAATCCTGCGGTGCGAGCCTGGGTTCGGCTTATGCGAGTGTGATCTGTCTTGCGGCTAAGTGTGCGGGTAGTTTCTGGCTTAATCACTTAGGCATTCGTAGGAATCATCTGGGTCCGGCCCCGGCTTTTGGGTCAGGTCGATATTGACCTGACTTCGATTCGATGGGAACCGATGCGATTATGAGAGTGTCGCGTCATTTTGTGGTGATCGAGGCCTGGCCCGGGCTTCATTCGTGTGTTAGCACGGAGCGCTTTTTTTCTTTTTCGAGGTATAGCTGGACCTTCGAGAAGGCTGCCTACGTACCCGAGGTGGGATCAAGCCATTCGTAGTTCGAATCGAGTCGTGGGCTCGATTTTTTTGGAGGCGTAACCTATAAGTGACTTGAGGTATCGGGTTCGACGCGACTGAGGGATATCGAGTTCCATGATCGTGGGATTGCGACGCCTTCAAGTGTCATTAACTCGTACACGCTGGATCGAACAATTTTCGAGATGACGTACGGGCCTTCCCAGTTCGCTCCGAGTTTACCGGCATGATATTCCTTGGTGTTTTCGTAGACTTTTCGCAGCACGAGGTCACCTTCGCTGAAACTTCGACCTTGTACTTTACGATTGTAGTACTGGGCGGCTCGTTGTTGGTAGTTTTGGATGCGAAGCAATGCCTGATCGCGTTCTTCTTCGGTGAAGTCGAGGTTATCGAGGAGCGCGAGCTCGGGGTTCTAGGGCATGGTGGCCCTGCGAAGGCTATTAATGTTGACTTCGGCGGGTGCCATTGCCTCGAGCCTATAAGCGTGGGAGAAGTGTGTTCGATCCGTCGACTGCCTTGGTGTTGTGCGAAATGCGCATAGGACGCCGTCAAGCTCGTCGGCCCAAAGACCCTTCTTCTCATCGAGTCGTTTTTTGAGCTCGTTGATGATTACTTTGTTGGTCGCTTCGGCCTGACCGTTCCCATGCGGGTACCGAGGGGTCGACCTTTTGAGTCTGATCCTCCACTTCGCGCAGAATTCCTCGAACGTGTTGGAGATGAACTGCGAGCCGTTGTCCGTGACAATCTCGTATGGTAGCCCGTGTCGATAAATTAGGAATTTGCAGACAAAGTTCTGAACGTCATTAGCTCGAATCATTGCGTAGGCCTCGGCCTCGACCCATTTTGTGAAATAGTCGGTAATGACTATATGGGGAACGGTCCGATGATATCCATCGCCCACCTCATGATGGGGTAAGCAGCAGCATATGTGGTTAAGGGCTCGGTTGGTGACTTGATCATCGGGCCGTGCCTTTGGCACTTCTCATAGCATCGCGCCTGGTTTGCGCAGGCTACGAGCATTATCGGCCAATAGAGTCCAAGCTTTTTAATCTTGAGAGCGAGGGTTCGACCGTCCGAAAGGCTTCCTCCGGCCCCTTCATGCGTCTCAGCGAGGGCTAGGTAGATTTCGTCTCCCGCAATGCACTAAAGTAGGACCCCTGCTGCATTCCATCGAAACAGCTTACCCTCGAGCATGACGTACCGCGCGCTTCGAGTCTTGAGCCGTCGAGCCGCCTACTTGTCTTCCGGTAGAATTCCTTGGGTGATATACTTGATGATTTCTTCGCGCCAGACGGTGCTCGATGTCGATGCTCCTGGGATCGAAATTGGTTCGGGGTTAGGCTCGATCTCGATCTCGTGCTCCGTGATGCTCATTACGCTGCTCTGGCCGCGAGGGAGTTCGATGCTGGGATCTGGTAGTATTCAAACCGGAATCGTTGGGTGCCGTTCGGTGCCCGAGCTTGACCCTAGTGACGCTAAAGTGTCGGCCTTGGAGTTCTCGGCGCGAGGAACCTTTGAGAGGAGGAAGCTATCCAATAATTTAGTATAATTTTCTCCGCTAGCTGTAGATACGCGCTCATCCGATCGTCACGAGCATCGTAGTCGTGGTTCAGCTGGCTTGTCATGAGCTGGGAGTCGCTGAAAGCCCGTATGCTTCGTGCACCCATTTCTTTCGCAAGTCTTAGTCCGGCGATTAGGGCCTCCCACTCGGCCTAGTTGTTCGAGGCCCGCAATCCGAGCCGAAAGGAGTGCTCGAGTATGTCACCGGATGGTGATATGAGTAAGATTCTGATTCCTGAACCGTGCCGAGAGGCCGATCCATCCACGTAAAGATTCCAAAGGTCGGGTCGCCCAACCGATTCGATGTCAGGAGGCAGTTCCGTGACGAAGTCAGCCAAGACTTGAGACTTGGCTGTTGTTCTGTTTCGGAATTCGATATCGAATTCGCTTAATTCGACCGTCCAACGGGCCATCCGCCCTGATTCGCTCGGGCTGTGTAGTATTGCTCGGACCGGTTGTGTCGACATGACCGCGATCGTATGTGATTGGAAGTAGGGTCGGAGCTTTCGTGCCGACATCACGATGGCTAGTGCAAGTTTTTCGAGCGTTGGGTATCGAGATTCGGCACCATCGAGCGCCTTGCTGACGTAGAAGATCGGTTTCTGATCACCTCGATCCTCTCGGACGAGTACTCCACTGACCCCGACGTCGGTGATCGACACATAGAGGTACAGAGTCTCGCCCATCTCGGGCCTCGAGAGGATCGGTGGAGTAGTCAAGTACATCTTAAGATCTTTGAAGGCCGATTCGCACTTCTCGTCCCAAGCGAAGCTTTTGTTGCCTCGGAGGAGCTGATAGAAAGGCAAACTTCGATCGGTGGATCTTGAGATGAAGCGATTCAATGCCGCAATTCGACCCGTTAATCGTTGAACTGCTCTTTTGTTCTTTGGGGAAAGTAGGTCGGCTATAGCCGCAATCTATTTTGGGTTCGCATCGATCCCGCGTTGCGTTACGATGTACCCGAGGAATTCTCCGGAGGTCACTCCGAACGTACACTTCGCCGGATTGAGTTTCATGTCATGTTGGTTCAATATCTCGAAGCACGACCTTAGATGCTCGATGTGGTCGCCTGCCTTTTCCGATTTGACTAGCATGTCATCTATGTAAACCTCCATTGTGTCACCGAGTTGATCGGCGAACATTTTGTTTACGAGCCTTTGGTAGGTCGCTCCGGCGTTCTTCAGACCGAATGGCATGACCCGGTAGCAGTATGTGCCGCGTTCTGTGATGAATGCGGTCTTCTCTCGATCGTGCGGATGCATCTCAATTTGATTGTAGCCTGAGAAGGCGTCCATGAACGATAACAGCTCATTTCCTGCCGTCGCCTCGACGATACGATCGATGTGAGGGAGGGGGTAGATGTCTTTGGGACAGGCTTTGTTCAGGTCGGTGAAGTCCACGCAGACCCTCCAGCTACCGTTCTTCTTCTTGACCACGACCGGGTTCGCCAACCACTCGGGGTAATGTACCTCGGTGATTGAGCCCGCGTCGAGCAGCTTTGCTACCTCCTCGTTCACCGCCTTGGCTCTCTCCGAACCGAGCTTTCGTCATTTTTGCCGAATCGGCTTGAAGGTCGGGTTGACATTCAATTCGTGGCTCGTGATGGATGGACTTATACCCTTCATGTCTTTGACTGTCCATGCGAAGGTTTTGGCGTTCTTCGTGAGGAATTGTATCAGTTCGGATCGTATCGGATCAATCAGCTCGGCTCTGATGCTAACGCGTCTTTCGGGGCGAGCTGGGTCGATCGTGACTAGCTCTGACACTTCTTTCCTGGGCTCTGAGGCGTGTGATTGCTACGTTGTCGAGATGTGCAGGCTCACCCTGCTTAGTTATTACTCGGTGACGAAGCAGGTTCGAGCCATTTTCTGATCGCCTCGAATGGTGAATACTCCGGTTGGAGTAGGGAACTTCAAACACAGGTGATAAGCTGATGGCACGACTCGAAGCAAGATCAACCAAGGGGTGCCCATGATCACGTTGTATATTGCAGGTCGATCCACGATGAGGAACTTGACTGCCTTAGTTATGCCACCGGCATATACATCCAGCTTGATCGAACCAATGGTCATTGTGGTGACGCCATCGAATCCATGCTTCACGCTCGGCTTGATCAGGTTCTCGGGGATGTCCATGCTCATGAGTGTCTGCTTGAAGATTAGATCGACCGAGCTCCCGGTATCGATGAGGACTCGGGATACATCGCAATCTCCTACCCTGAGCTCGATCACAAGGGGGTCGTTATGAGGCATAGCGAGCCCCTTCGTGTCGGATTCAGAGAAGATGATTGGCATGTCGACCTCGGCTCGCACTATGCATTGCTGCGCTTACATGGCCATCTTCTCGTGTTGCTTGAGAGATCGAACTGATCCATGTACGAGCTGAGTCCCTCCCATAACCATCAGAATCTTCCTATTCGAGGTTGTGGGTGCGTCGGGTGACGCCTGCTGGTTGTTGAGTCTCTTGGGAGCGACTAAGGGGTTCACATTCCCCGCAGGTCTCTGTTCGAGCTCGAGCCTTGGGGCTTCATTCTTGTCTGCTTGAACGGGAAGCGATTCGACCGCTATTTCACCTTTGTTGTACTTGCCCAACAGGATGTATATCAGGCTGCGGCATACCGAGGTCGCGTGGCCATACTTCTTGTGGAAGGTACAGTAGGACTGGTCGTCATTGGTGTCTTGGCCTCGCACCCACTTATTGGACTGCCCCTGGTTCGACTGATTGGTCGACCCGACCTGGTGCACCTGGAGCTTGGCCTTGTAATCTTGATCATAGTGTTGTCGAGGCTCTTGATAGTCGTCCTCGATTCGCTCCTTAGGCTTAGGCTTAGGCGCCGGTGGTTTGAGCGCCGAGTACTTCCTCGAGTTCATGGCCTTGTCCTCTTCGACGCGGATGAAACCACTCGCGCGATGCAGTGCGTCGTCGAATCGGTGTGCTTTGTGCTGCACGAGGTCCCTTCTGAACTCTGATTCGTGCCACAAGCCTTGCTTAAGCGCGCTGATTGCTGATGAATCTGGGACGCTTACTTTCGAGAGGACCGCCTTGAAGCGATCCATGTAATTTCTTAGAGTTTCCTTCGACCCCTGAGGCTCAAGGTCGTAGAGATCGGAGTCCGATGCGCTATCGTGCAAGTATAGTGAATAGTGTTTGACAAATGCGAACGACAATTGAAAGAAGTCATCGATCGAATTCGGTTCGAGTCGGAAGAACCATTCCAGAGTTGGGCCGTCCAGGTATTCAACGAAGACTTGACAGTTCGCTGTGTCCTTCTGATCGGCAGGGAAGTGCTGTCGACTCATAGCGTGCGAGAATGCTGTCAGAAGGCGCTTTGGGTCGGTCTTCCCTTCGTAGGTCGAGATGCGAAGATTCCCAGTGGATCGGACCGGGACGGACATAATTCGTTGTGTGAAAGGGGTACGCTGTGCGTCCTTAATCACTCGGTCGAGCTCCGGAGCCGAACTTAGCGCCTGGTGGACCTGTGATTTCATCGTCCTGAGTTTCTCCCTCAGGTCTCGAATGTCTTCGCCTCGATCGTCCTGGTCTTCTCTCGATCCAGAGAGCCTGGACAGAGCTGAGGGTCGCACAGGGTGCGAGGCCTCTGGACTCCCGGCAACCGGATTTGTGGGGGTATGTGGAGAGTTCGCGCCTCCCAGTCTATCGAATATGGACGGTATCACGCTAGCGATCCTTTGGCGTGGCGCTCCGATAGGTTCGGGACGAGACGGATAGACCGACTCTTCTTGCTGGTTGAAGCGATTCAGGATCGTACCGATTACGTCTGTGAGGCTGAGCTCACTTTCGTCTATTCGGGCTGGTGTTTGTTGAGCCTGGTTTTTTCGCGTCTGAGCCTGCCTCAGAGGGCGCGAACTTGTCTCCGGGTCTTGCCCCGGGCTTCGTGTGCTGAACACAGCCTGGGGTGTGATTTCTTGAACTTCTGCTTGAGCATTGGGGTTGCCATGCTCGTTTTCCATGTGATTCGATTCCATTTTGCATAAGAGATATTCTGCTTCCCCTACCTGGCGCGCCAAATGTTGTAACTAAAGTCGGATCGAGCTTAGTGATGAGGGTCGAATCGTGTATGTTGTTTGAGGAGGTCGAATAATCTCGTTTTTATATTTGGGAATCGAATTACAGAGTTATATTGACGAGGTCAAGTTACAAAAAGGCTCGAACCGATATCAGGATATCCGAGTCGAGCTCGAACTTAAGCGAAAACTGATTAATTATCTAAGAGGTAATTCCTTGGTCCAGTGGTCCAAGATCCCCTTTAATGTGTCCTTTCACCTCCTTTTATAGTACTTTATGGTGGGTTTGGAGATCTAATCATGGTTAGTTTCCACCCAAAATATTTCTTCCTTTTGGGCCTTCTAGTGGGCTTTTTCAATAGTTTTGAATCTTAGCTCTTACCCAAATACACACCCAACATTTGCTCACATCAAGAACTCGGTAGCCTGCAATTTTTAGGAGATTTGGTAGAATTTGCATGAAAATTTTCAAATACAGAATGAAAAAAAAATAAAACATTATTCAAATATAGAATGGAATCTCTTTTTACTGATATGGAATATTTGCAGAATTTGGGCGTATGGCTAGGAACTTTTGGGTGTATTCTTCTCAGTCATTCTTTGGATCTTTACCAACTAGATATAGGCGATGAAACTGTAAAAAGAAATTTCTTTTAAGCTTTGATTGAGATTTTGCATCAAAGTTATAATGTTTAGATTCTGTGTACTGTTTCTACATTAACATACCAGATATGTGTTCCACGTTTTTTTCTAATGGGACGCTGGAACACGTTATTTCCCATGATAGTTGATTATGGGCCAATGGACTCTTACATTAATCCATGATCTTGACGTGAGAAGTAAATGGGAGACAAAGATAGAGTTAGGTTTTTTTTATTTTTGTTAGGAATCTTTAATCTGCAGTTTAAGTGTTGTTCTTGGTTTCTTCTGCTCAATTATTTTTTGTTTTATATTCATGATTTGTGGATTCACAACCTTCAAATTTTTGTGTATCACGTCCTCTTATAAGTTTCATTATCAGTTTTTCTGTAATCTTCTATGGGTAACTCATGATTATCGTGCACTAGCTGTTGCAGAATTTAGTGCCAAGACACACAAGAAAGGGGCAGAGATGGTCGGAGGAACTTCACTTCATGTTACACAGGTCATTGTGGTTTATGTTCGTTAGTAAATACTTATAGCTTCTGAAATGTATACCCTTCCCTGATTCAAGCTCTTTGTTAATTTTCAGATACCAATAGTGGAAGAAGTACAACTTTTAAAAAGCAGATTGGAGCTAATCACGTAATGAAGATTCCAAAGCCTACTTTTTCTGCTCCTAACGAATCAATTAATACATCACCTAATTCAAGAAAGTATTTATTCATATGATTCATTCTATGTCGTAAATTTATTCATATCATTCATACTTTCTCATTTAAAACATTTATATCATGTGTTTGCATGCCTCTAAAATATTATATTCTTTTCCAGGGCTCCTAACGCTATAAGTCCTCGAATGGGAGTTTGTAACCATACAACTCAAGATGTTTTCATCTCCCCTAAGAATAAGGAAGTTGCAGAGGAACGACCTCTGGCCATGTCTATCACTAATTGCAGTGGTCAATCAATTTAACGTATAGTTTCTCTTCATCTATGTAGCTTTAACTACATTCTTTATACTATAAACAGTTTAGCTTTAAATGAGAAAGTTTCATATCTATGATTAAACAACATCTATTAGACTGTGCATTATGAAGAAGGTTTGGAAAATGGTTTCACTCCTCTACACATATGTTACAAACATTCTCAATTAATTGCTTGATTATTTCATTTTCTTGCAGGTTCGTGCTACAGCTAGACACACTACCGTGTTGTAGTTCTTACATTCTGCTGCTTGATGGTTTTGTAATTGTTAACTTGACTAAAGCTTGACTCAAGAAACTCATATATGATTTTGTGCTATTTTGGACAAGTAACTTATAACAGATGACCGTAATTGAGCTAGATCAAAGCAAATTCAGTCGATTAAGGACTATAATATGATATCAAGATGGTGATTATGACTAGAAAAGCAAAAAAGCTTGTGGTGTAGTTAATTCACTTGAGAATCTATAACTCCCGTAAATTTTGCATAAAATCAGCATTATATTGAATAACAAGCTTAAGAAGTGTGTTGTGTCTCTCTCCTGTGCGGTATTTGACTTTAGTGGAAGTTGGTTATGGTTCGTTTCACATGTTTGCATGTAGTAGTAGTGGCGGTTATTCTCCCCTGTGATTTACGAAAGAGTCTTACAAAGACGAAGACTATAGTAGCTTGGACTCGCTAAGACTTGAGGTTTACGGTTGTGAGCATATTATTACTTGGAGGTTATAGATTGTGAAATCGTTTTTTTTTAGGATGCCTCTTTCTAGGTTCTTTCGATTGGTTTATAATGCAACAAGTTCTGGTATCATGAAAAGTCCATTGAAAATACCTATAAAAAAAAAACCAAACCCAAAACAAACAAAAAAAAACAGAATTGAGAATCAAATTATTTGTGTGTATTAACAAAAACAACAATTTAATGTTTATGAAACAAACTGTTATCATGTATTACTCTATAATTGAGAATCAAATTATTATGTGTATTAACCAAAAAAACAATTTAATGTTTATGAAGCAAACTGTTATCATCATGTATTACTCTATGATTCGATTTACTTTGATCAGTTGGATGTTTGTGTCTAACTCTCTATAGACCATACCATTGCAAATTAAAATTGCAATTAAGAATACTTGAATAGAAATTCACGCACTAACCTAAAACGTATAGATGATACAACGATGGAATGCGGAGCCATGAATGTTTCCCCATACTTAATCTCTACAAATCTCCCATAAACATTTCTGAAAAAGGGTATACGTTGGCTATACAAAATGTCGTAAAGATTAAATATATTGAGAGATTTTGAAAAATGCCATTTTTAGGATGCCACTTTTCAATTGTGCCACAGCCAATTACACATTCACAAAAATGCCACAGCCTTTTTTTTTTATTCTCATATTACCCTTAATGATAAAATAAGTTTTTTCTCTCACGCTCATTTTTTTTTCATTCTGTTTTTTTCTCTCTCTTGTTCATCCTCTCTCTCTACAAATCTTCTCTTTCTCTCTCAGATCTGTTCATCTCTCTCTCAAAATCTCTACATCGATGTTTGATTCCTCCATCTAGGACATCCGATCTTTGATTTCTTCATCTCAGATCTCCGATTTCTCCATATTCGTTCTCGATCTCAGATTGAGATCTTAATCTCGTTGTTCTATAAGATTCCATAAGAAAGATCTGTCAAATTAAAGTAATTCATGTGAAGAACGAGGTGGAGGAAAAAGAGAGAGGTGGCTGCGGCAAATTAGGTTTCAGAGAGATAGGTAGTAGAGGAAGAAGAAACACAATATTACAGTTATGCCATTATTTGAAGAAAAATAAAAAAATTATCATTAAAACATGCCTTGTAGTTGGAACCTTATAATCCTTACAAAAACCTTATAAGCCTTACAACATGCCTTGTAGTTGGAACTTTTTAACTACCTTATAATCCTTACAAAAACCTTATAATATACAATTTTATAGATCAATTTTTAAATACCTTATAAACCTTACAAGAACCTTATAATATACAATTTTATAGATCAATTTTTTAAACCATTTGAAGTCCTGTTTGGCGAAACAGTGAGAATCAACTAATACAACCTTTTAAATACCTTATGAACTTTGCAAAAACCTTATAATATAGAATTCATTTAAAGTCGTGTTTGGCAAAACAATGAAAATCAACTAATAAAACATTTTAAATACTTATAATCCTTACAAAAACCTTATAATATACAATTTCATAAATCAATTTTTAAATACCTTATAATCCTTACAAAAACCTTATAATATACAATTTTATAAATCAATTTTTAAATACCTTATAAACCTTACAAGAACCTTATAATATACAATCGAATTAGATCTTGAACCCTAATCGAATCAGATACCAGTAAAAACGTCTAAACCCAGTAAAAAAATCAGATCTTGAAACCTAATTGAATAAAATCTAAGATTTCTACCAATCGAATCAAAAACTCATATTTTCAAAATAAACCAAATAAAACCAAATTTACAACAAAAAATGACAAAATCCGGATCTAGATATGAATTTGTTGTCTTCTTCAACCTCATAGAGAAAAAGGCATAAATCAAATAAACCCAAATTTTCAACAAAATTTGACAAAATCGAATCTAGATCTAGATTTTTTTGCTTTTTTCAACCTCATAGAGAAGAAAACACAAATCAAATAAACCTAGATTTACAACAAAACTCACAAAATCAGATCTAGATCTATATGAGAGAGAGAGAGAGGGGGAGAAAGAGATATTTGTTTTGGCTTCTTCAATTTCACGAAAAAGAGAGAGGGATCTTCATTGATGCAGAGAAAGATGAGATAGAGAAGGAAAGAGAAGAGAGAAGAAAAGAGAAAAGAGATGGAAAGAGATCTTGAGATCTTCATTGTTGTTGTAGAGAAATAGAGAAAGAGAAGAAAGAGAAAGAGAAGAGAGAAGAAGAGAGAAACAAAAAAATCAGAAAATGATTTTTTTTAATTCTCTTTGTTTCTGCCAGGGGTAATTTCGTCCAAAATGACGAAATTCGTGGCATATTTGTGAACAGTGTTTTGGGCGTGTCATTTTTGCACAGTGGTAATTCAGACGTGGCAGTTTTGCAATTCGAAATTTTGAAAAATGCCATTTTTAGGATGCCACTTTTCAATTATGCCACAGCTAATTACACATTCACAAAAATGCCACAGCCTTTTTTTTATATTCCCATATTACCCTTAATGATAAAATAAGTTTTTTCTCTCACGCTCATTTTTTTTTTTCATTCTGTTTTTTTCTCTCTCTTGTTCATCCTCTCTCTCTACAAATCTTCTCTTTCTCTCTCAGATCTGTTCATCTCTCTCTCAAAATCTCTACATCGATGTTTGATTCCTCCATCTAGGACATCCGATCTTTGATTTCTTCATCTCAGATCTCCGATTTCTCCATATTCGTTTTCGATCTCAGATTGAGATCTTAATCTCGTTGTTCTATAAGATTCCATAAGAAAGATCTATCAAATTAAAGTAATTCATGTGAAGAACGAGGTGGAGGAAAAAGAGAGAGGTGGCTGCGGCAAATTAGGTTTCAAAGAGATAGGTAGTGGAGGAAGAAGAAACACAATATTACAGTTATGCTATTATTTAAAGAAAAATAAAAAAATTATCATTAAAACATGCATTGTAGTTGGAACATTATAATCCTTACAAAAACCTTATAAACCTTACAACATGCCTTGTAGTTGAAACCTTTTAAATACCTTATAATCCTTACAAAAACCTTATAATATACAATTTTATAGATCAATTTTTAAATACCTTATAAACCTTACAAGAACCTTATAATATACAATTTTATAGATCAATTTTTTAAACCATTTGAAGTCCTGTTTGGCGAAACACTGAGAATCAACTAATACAACCTTTTAAATACCTTATAAACTTTGCAAAAACCTAATAATATAGAATTCATTTAAAGTCGTGTTTGGCAAAACAATGAAAATCAACTAATAAAATCTTTTAAATACCTTATAATCCTTACAAAAACCTTATAATATACAATTTCATAAATCAATTTTTAAATACCTTATAATCCTTACAAAAACCTTATAATATACAATTTTATAAATCAATTTTTAAATACCTTATAAACCTTACAAGAACCTTATAATATACAATCGAATTAGATCTAGAACCCTAATCGAATCAGATACCAGTAAAAACGTCTAAACCCAGTAAAAAAATCAGATCTTGAACCCTAATTGAATAAAATCTAAGATTTCTACCAATCGAATCAAAAACTCAGATTTTCAAAATAAACCAAATAAAACCAAATTTACAACAAAAAATGACAAAATCCGGATCTAGGTCTGAATTTGTTGTCTTCTTCAACCTCATAGAGAAAGAGGCATAAATCAAATAAACCCAAATTTTCAACAAAATTTGACAAAATCGAATCTATATCTAGATTTTTTTGCCTTTTTCAACCTCATAGAGAAGAAAACACAAATCAAATAAACCCAGATTTACAACAAAACTCACAAAATCAGATCTAGATCTATATGAGAGAGAGAGGGAGAAAGAGATATTTGTTTTGGCTTCTTCAATTTCACGAAAAAGAGAGAGGAGTCTTCATTAATGCAGAGAAAGATGAGATAGAGAAGGAAAGAGAAGAGAGAAGAAAATAGAAAAGAGATGGAAAGAGATCTTGAGATCTCCATTGTTGTTGTAGAGAAATAGAAGAAAAGAGAAAGAGAAGAAAGAGAAAGAGAAGTAAGAGAAAGAGAAAAGAGAAGAAGAGAGAAACAAAAAAATCAGAAAATAATTTTTTTTTAATTCTCTTTGTTTCTGCTAGGGGTAATTTCGTCCAAAAGGACGAAATTCGTGGCATATTTGTGAACAGTGATTTGGGCGTGTCATTTTTGCACAGTGGTAATTCAGATGTGGCAGTTTTGCAATTCCCCCAAATATATTTGACACTACCATGAACGATCTATTCAATCACTATATATCTAGAATAGAATATACAAATATTTAACAAAATCATTAAAAACGAAAATATTATCCTCTTTCCTATTAAAAGACAAGTCACATTAGTTAGCCTAATTAATTGTTATAATTTGATTGGTTTAAAATGATGATATGGATTGAAAAAAATGATGACATGTCTTAGGTAAAAATGTGACATGGCATAATCCTAAAAAACTATTGGATAACTAAATTAAACAAATTTTATATAATAAAACCTCTTATATCATTAGATAATTAAATAATTAAAAACAAATATACCCTTTCCTATTAAAAGACAAGTCACATTAGTTAGCCTAATTAATTGTTATAATTTGATTGGTTTAAAATGATGACATGGATTGAAAAAAATGATGACATGTCTTAGGTAAAAATGTGACATGGCATAATCCTCAAAAACTATTGGATAACTAAATTAAACAAATTTTATATAATAAAACCTCTTATATCATTAGATACTTAAATAATTAAAAACAAATATTTAAAGTTACAAAAATCTGCATTATCTAAATAAAAAATTTAATTATATATTTTTGTTTCCGAAATCTTAGCAACTATATAACTCCCCAATTACATACTAAAATACTTTTGGCTTAATTATAGTTTCATACTTAATAATTTATACACCATTTAATATTTCCGGATGTTTAGCAACCAATGACTAATTTCTCGCTCCGTAATATTTGCAAAATATCGTAATATCAACATAATAAATATTTCATTGGACAGTTATGGCTATACAATCGGCAACAAAAAGTACTCAACTAAAATATACTATTGATTTTTATTTCTAAAAAGGTTTGGAAACACCAAAACCTAATATTCTCTAAACTATACCCTCTTCCCTATATATACGTCAAACTCGACTACTCGAGTATGTTTTGCTTTTCATTCGTTTGGTCTCTTTTATTCATTTGTTCGTTGCTTTTGTTTGTAATCAATTCTGATTTTTTTTTTTTTTTGCTGTTATAGGTGTTTTCAATGCATGCAAGTTATTTTGGTTTCTATTATACATGGGATTTTTTTTTTTTTTTTGGTATGAATGTTAAATTATACATGGGATTTTGTTCTTCAACAAGGTGTATTTGATAATTTCCTTTCTCTGCTTTATTTGTTATACGAGTGCTTTTGTAAATTGATCAATGTTATGTGTATATCTAACATTTGAGCTTTGGTTTTCGGGACTGACCATCCCATGCCGGTGAGGTGATGAATTTTGTGATGATTTGAAAGTTCTAATGATCTTGTGTGATTTAGTTTTATTTAATTTATAAAAGAAAAAACCAACGACTTCAAAATAAATTGTTGTTTTGTTCGTCTTATCTTCAGATTTGGAAATTTTTATTATCGACAGTATGTCTCACTTTTGTGTTGTAGAAAATTAAAGTCCATAAAAATTAATAATGTTTGATCTTAGAGCATGATTATCCATGAACACACAAAGGTGTTATTTGCATTAAAATAGTAATAATTGTTAATCTTTAACACTTGATTTGGTTTTTGCAATTTTTGAAAGTTTATCCATGACACTTAGTCAATTTAACTACTAAACTTATGCACAAAATCTGCAATTCATGGTAGAAAATAAACAAAAGAAGAGACAACAAAGACCATATTTGCAGATTGTTTAAAGATTGTTTCGTTACCTCCATACGTTGTAGATCGTACCATGGACCACCAGCCGCCTTAGAGTTATAGGTGCTGAAGTCGTCGAGACGCTAATCCAATCCGTGAGAGATCTCCAAAAATTGAATGTGGTAGGCTGCTACCCCAACCTTTGTTGGACCAAAGACCATATTTGAGAGCTAAAGTCACACCAAAGGAGAAGATGATCTTGTGTTTCTTCGTGTATGGAACAGAAGCTGCAGGTTGTTGGAATTTGCATATCCCAAGCGGCAAGCCTAGACCTTGTGGGAAGTCTATCCAGCTGAGCTATCCACATCATGAAAGCATGTTTTGGAGTTGCCCCCTTAAATCAAACACATTTTGACCAATTCTTCACCTCATTTCTTGGTCTTAAGACTTCCCAAGTTTTAGGGGAAAAGAAGCCTCTGCAATTTATAGTGTCCACATACCAACCATACAACTCCTTAGATAGCGTGTGACTAGGAAGACTTACAGTGGTAATGTATGTGTGTAGGCCAAAGGCTTGGTCTGATCTTGGTGAAGGAAGAGTCCAGCCAAAGTCATTGCAAGCATCACGTCTTGTGGAATTCAGAGGGAGACGCATCATACTAACCATTTCATAACTCTGTTCTTACTTAAAAGAAATTTTAAACATTCATATGTTCTTGCTTAAAAGTAAACAACACCAGAAACAAAAGCAAAAGTACCCAAATCGAACCACAACAACAACTTCTTCTTGATCTTAATCAGGATCAAGATCACTACTTATACATCAATTTAGGGAATAACAAATGCATATCTACAATTCAATTTCACACAAATGAACAAAATCAAGATCGATTACCACACAAAAACAACTTCTCTATCGTAATTAGGATCAAAATCACTACTTAATCATCAATTTCAAGAATCACAAGTGTAATAACTAGGGTTCAATCTTAAATCCGTCTACAATGTCAATTTCACCAAAAGTGGATCAAAAGCACTAAATTATTCATCGATTTCAAGAATCACGAACGCAATATCTAGGGTTCTACAATTGAAAGACGAAATTTTTACCTTGAAATCCTGAGCGATTTCACGAAGAAGACGTTGAAAAGGAAGTTCGGGATATTGAAGTATCGTGTTTCCTTTGGGCTCCACAAGATTTCTCGGTCCAATTAAATTGTGACACATGTCACGGTTAACACGGCTCTTTTGAGTCAATGTATTGATCTGATTCTTTTCAAAACGCACCTAAAATACTATTATTCAATTAATCTGCTCTAAATGAACCTCAATTTAGCTCCTTTTTCTGTGATTCTTTTACTTCCCTGCTTATTTTATTAATCTCATGCTTCTTTTATCTAATCCAATTCATTTTTTTATTTCTCTCACTTTGATCATCACTCCCATGATGACCATGATTTGAATTCAACGTTGTTTAAATATAAGTTATGTATATTTTTAACCAGGATTTGGGATGAAATATAATAAGTCTCTTTTTTAATCATCTTGTCGTAGATTTGTGTATCCTTTACCCTTTCAAGACTTTAATGAAAAAGGGTTGGAAGATCCACTGATCATCCATGATTATCAGCCCGGGAGATTTTGCCAACAATGTATTTGTTAATCAAATAGTTAAACTCGATAACGAATGGCCTCAATGTATGTACTTTTGTTTGTATCATTCTCTCCACATCTATTGACCTTGGTACAAATTTTGTATTTGAAGTCAATTTATAAAATATATAGTATATAGTTCAAGGTAGTTTAAGGAGAAACACTTTAATTGTATTTGCTGACGAAAACGTATTTTACCACTTTTAGGTTTTGTGTTATATAATAAAACAAAGTTTTGGCGCAAAGCTATGTCAATTTGCATGAATAAATATTTGATGCCTTCTTCATTGCAACTTTCCATTATAAGTAGTACTAATGTCAAGTGTTGTTCCTTATATTATCTTACGGAAGCAAATCCATCATATAAAGAAGTAAACGGAAAAAAATATTGGTGACAATTAGATTCGAGGTACGTCATAAAAGAGGATAGACGACTTATCTTTTCTTTTTCCCGACTCAAAAAACTGCTCCACACAAAAAAACTGCTCTGCTACCTCTTTCAAAGCTCCGAAGAAAAACCCTTTACTATCGCCAAAACACATGTCCTCTTCGTCTTTATTGGAACTTGGAAGCACAAAGTCTTCTCTCTGTCAAACTACATGATTACTACGACAAAACCTAAATCGAGTTTTAGAAACTCCAAATCAATTTTGTAAGTTCAAAACTTTAACGTACTATTATCTGAGTCTTGGGGTCTTGCGATGGATTGATGAAGCACACATATATAAAGTCAAAAACAAGCAAGAAAAATAAAACGGAACAATGTGTGTATTTTGTATCAAAAATTGTATTCTCATATGTATATATATATAAGCATTTTGCTTTCTCAAACATAAAAGTTTTAAAACGTTTTTCGCGTAAAAATGAAGCATAAAATATCATGGACCAAATGTGAGAAAGATATAAACTACAATTAATTAGACCCACAACTTAAGAGGATCACTAATAGGAAAGGAATGAAGACGAATACAATTTTTTTTTGTTTAGAATACAAATAGAGTTTTTAGTGAAATTTATTTAGTGCAAGTATGTTTCTATTACTAACATTATTTATGTTATTTGATCGTATCATTTTCTCCAATTAATTTACATTTTGTTATTATTGGGAAATGGACAATGCGACAACAAATTATTAACATCTTCTAAATGTAAGAAAATAGAAAAAAAAAACATTTTCTAAGTAAATACAATTGAGAAAGCAAAGAAACAAAGAAGAAACCAAAGAGAATCACGAAGACAAGGAAATTTCATAAGAAGAAGAAGATGAAGAAAAAGAACAAGTTGGAGTACAACAAAAAAATGTAGCGATTTTGGCCCCACATAACAATCCTACAAAAAAAAGAAAAAAAAGTAAAAACAAGTAAACAAAAGAATAAAGAAGAAACTGAAGAGAAGCACGAAGACAAGGAAAAATTTGAACCAAGAAGAAGAAAAAAAAATATGTTGGATAAGATAAAAAGGACCAATATACAATGAAAAGTGTATGAAAGATAGGATGGGGAAAAAAAATTATGAAAAAGTGTATGAAACATAAGATGAAAATTTTAAAACAAATAATCATATATCTTTATTTTGTGTAAATGGTATAATCGAATTATTTTTATAAGAAAATCATATCCGCACATGTGCGGGCCAGTCACCTAATAATAGATTATATATACACAAACAAAAAGAAAACACGAATCTTAAAAAATAAGAATAAAAGAGTATAAAACCCTTGGTACAAAAAAAAATTCTCTAGATTACCTAATATGTACAAAAACTCTAGAATCGGGATTTGTTAACGTCATTTTTGATATATTAATGTTATTTTTGATTTTGTATAATGTGATTATGGTAGATATTATGTTTATCGTGCTATAATCAAAGTTGTTCTTCATATAAACTAAAACTAACAAATTAATCATGTTTTTATACTAATTTACAGAGATTATCAACATTCATGTGTTAAAATGTTGAGATCTGCATAGTGAATTAGTGGTGGATGGATTAATGGTGAGGACGGGAGAATAGTGACGATGGTGAATATTGAATTTAAGATCAAGGAAATCATCAAAACCAACCTATCAGGATATCGTATAGATAGCATCTTACCAAATGACAAAGGAGTCGAAGGATAATAAACAAGCTTCTCGAGTAATTAAATTGTGTAACCAAGCTGAGCCTTCATATGAATTAAACATTCCATCTCTCAATACACCTTAGAGATCTCTCTTGCTAGAGAATTTTTCTTCATCTTCTCCAATTCAAAAGAGCATGTTTCAAAACTAGAATGAAGCCCTAGAATGATATCAATGATATCAATGAAGAACACGGCCACTCCAAGAGTTTTATTAAAGTTCTAATCACGGCTTGACAATCCAAGATGAAGAGAACATCTTTAACGTTCAAGTCTTGGAAACCTTACATAGACCAAATAAAAATTCAGAATTCTGCTGTGATTAGATTGCATGAAGACGTACGAGCATCACGAGCGTGGAAAAACATTGATCAAGTGTGATTCTTTACAATCCATGATTCGCCACTGTGTAGCGTTTGTTTATAACTAAGTGGTTGGTTAATTTGCAAAACAAATTGATATTCGAGTATTTTATGTTTCGATTTTATATTCATGTTTCTAAATTTCCCCGCCATGGGCAGAGAGAATACCAAAATGATCTTTTGGTATTAAAAATGATCTCTTGGTATTAAGTATTAACTTCATTCATAAAATTGTATATCTCATTAATTCTGTCCAAATCTATATGCTCGCGGGGGAGCATGTTTTTGCAAATGATTTAATCTCCAATCAATACAATTCAATATATTTATATTATAGGTTTCTAAGCAGATGATTTCTAACCTATTCATAGGACGCAATAACTTTATATATTTATTTTAATTTTATGTTTGGAAATAATAAGATTAACTATATTTTATTCTTTTTAAACTATTTAAAGTTTTGTTAAAACTGAATAGTAATTCAAAACAAAGTTAACAAAGAACACCACAAGATATTGTATAGATAGCATCGACAAAAGAGTCAAAGATGTTAATCAACAAGCTTCTAAAGCAATTAAATTGTGTATTTGAAAATAATAAGACTAACTACATTTTATTTTATTTTAAACTATTTCGACTTTTTAAATTTTCCTCTTTAAGAACAAAAAATTAATTTTATAGTTTAAACAATATATGAAGTGTAAAATTTTCTGTCTTTTTCTGAGAAATGTGAAATATATTAATAAATGAAAAAATAATTATTTACAAGCTAGATAAAATTTTGATGAAAGAAAAACAAAACGAATAAATCATGGTAAATACATTATTTATTAACACATTTTATGTAGTGGAAGTAAAAATGATAAAATGATGTGGAAGTTGTTTTTGTTCTCATCATTTTATGTTTTTATAAACACATCAAGAATCATAAGACAATACTTTTGAGATTTAGTCTCACTTCGATCATTAACAGTCACATGAAGTCGTGCCTGAAATAAAGCAATTGGAATCGCTTTGTACCGAATGAGAGGATCTTCATTTTGATTATTTTGCTCCAATACTTATAATGCATAACGTTGTATATTGAATTTAAGTTTGAAGCATGTTATGAAATAATTTATGGTTTGTAAGACTTTATTTTAGTGTCCTCTAAACTCTTATATTCAAGTTATGCATTGTTATGAAATGATTTTATGGTTTGTAATATTTTACTTTAGTATCTCTAAGCTCTCCTATTCAAATTATGCATTGTTTGAGATATTTTTTTTTAAAACCATATTCCCGCGCGAGCGCGGGTACCGCCCTAGACCCGACATAGGAGCTTCATAACTAATATTCATAAAACATAAGTAAAACTAAAATAATGCAATGCTAATTCATTTAGGTTAGCATTGCTTCATATCGACTTGGAAGACAAGAAATATCCAGTACCGGTTAAATTATAAAAGAGAACAGAATAGCCAAAGATAGGTTTGAGAAGCAAATATATGATGCTAGAAACAACGATGAAATGAACATTGGAGAAATAAACAATGTTTGTAGAGTTGGGAACCTTTGGAGATCCGACATGAACTTGGGGGAACTTTAAATTGGAGAAGTGTTCGGTATCTAAGTCAAGCAGCTGTAAGTGATTTTAAGATGAGTTTTATTCGTATGGTATAATTTATTACTAACTCTTATTTTAACATTTTTAGGTAAAGATGTTACTTAATCATTGTTCAATTTATTCAACGCCTATATTTTCTTGAATACCTAATCTCCAAAGTTTTCTCATTGTATATTGGGTACCTTGAAGATGAAGCAAATACACTCTTACCCTGGAATCCTCAAGTAGCTCGGCAAATGTATCATCGAAATTGAAAACATTCCTGCTCTTGCAATTGCCATACAAACTGAACAGTAATTCGGAACAAAGTTAACAAAGAACACCACAAGATATTGTATAGATAGCATCGACAAAAGAGTCAAAGATGTTAATCAACAAGCTTCTAAAGCAATTAAATTGTGTATTTGAAAATAATAAGACTAACTACATTTTATTTTATTTTAAACTATTTCGACTTTTTAAATTTTCCTCTATAAGAACAAAAAATTAATTTTATAGTTTAAACAATATATGAAGTGTAAAATTTTCTGTCTTTTTCTGAGAAATGTGAAATTTATTAATAAATGAAAAAATAATTATTTACAAAATTTTGATGAAAGAAAAACAAAACGAATAAATCATGGTAAATACATTATTTATTAACACATTTTATGTAGTGGAAGTAAAAATGATAAAATGATGTGGAAGTTGTTTTTGTTCTCATCATTTTATGTTTTTATAAACACATCAAGAATCATAAGACAATACTTTTGAAATTTAGTCTCACTTCGATCACTAACAGTCACATGAAGTCGTGCCTGAAATAAAGCAATTGGAGTCGCTTTGTACCGAATGAGAGGATCTTCATTTTGATTATTTTGCTCCAATACTTATAATGCATAACATTGTGTATTGAATTTAAGTTTGAAGCATGTTATGAAATAATTTATGGTTTATAAGACTTTATTTTAGTGTCCTCTAAACTCTTATATTCAAGTTATGCATTGTTATGAAATGATTTTTTGGTTTGTAATATTTTACTTTAGTATCTCTAAGCTCTCCTATTCAAATTATGCATTGTTTGAGATATTTTTTTTTTTTACCATATTCCCGCGCGAGCGCGGGTACCGCCCTAGACCCGACATAGGAGCTTCATAACTAATATTCATAAAACATAAGTAAAACTAAAATAATGCAATGCTAATTCATTTAGGTTAGCATTGCTTCATATCGACTTGGAAGACAAGAAATATCCAGTACCGGTTAAAATATAAAAGAGAACAGAATAGCCAAAGATAGGTTTGAGAAGCAAATATATGATGCTAGAAACAACGATGAAATGAACATTGGAGAAATAAACAATGTTTGTAGAGTTGGGAACCTTTGGAGATCCGACATGAACTTGGGGGAACTTTAAATTGGAGAAGTGTTCGGTATCTAAGTCAAGCAGCTGTAAGTGATTTTAAGATGAGTTTTATTCGTATGGTATAATTTATTACTAACTCTTATTTTAATATTTTTAGATAAAGATGTTACTTAATCATTGTTCAATTTATTCAACGCCTATATTTTCTTGAATACCTAATCTCCAAAGTTTTCTCATCGTATATTGGGTACCTTGAAGATGAAGCAAATACAGTCTTACCCTGGAATCCTCAAGTAGCTCGACAAATGTATCATCGAAATTGAAAACATTCCTGCTCTTGCAATTGCCATACAAACTCAACACCCCCCCTCCCCCTTCTTCTATTATTGATGAAAATCGTCAAAATACTTGCAAGATCTTCAGTACCAAGGTTATGAGCTAAAAAAATTGGGTATCACTGATTTCGATTAAAAAGAGACTCTTTACTGGAAGTTTAATTCTTTGTTCTAAAAGAATTTGAGCTACCTCTCTTCGTTTTATATATCGATCTACCTCTTACTCGAGCTATATTTGGAATCGGAAATGTTTGTTAACATCTAATATAATATCTTATTAAAAAGATAAGGACATGTGCTTTAAATAAATGATTTCGCTAAGAAAAAAGGTTATATGCGATATAGTTGTTGTTAATTACTCCAATGATACGGTTTCACAGTGATAAAAGCATTAAAATTCTTTGTGCTTAATTAAAAACTCCTACTCTTCCTCACAAATTGTAGATTAATAAATTAAGTTGATTGTGCCTTGGTTGATAATTGTTATTAGTATTATCCAAAACATTTGAAAAATTGTAGGCACTATTTTCTTTTCGTTTGTGTTTGTTTTTGCAATGTTAACAAATGTTTTTAACATCACTACACTACAGGAAAAGTGAGTATTTGTAGCGTCCGAAAAATGTTATCGTAGGATACCATAGCGGTTTTACAAACGCTATGTCTGGGCCCGCGATAATAGGTCATGGACTTTAGATAGCGTTTTATAGTAATGTTATCGTTATGTCATTTAATATAGCGCTTTATCCAATGCAATCGTATAGTTTGCAATAGCAGTTAAAATTTGTTATTAATTGTTTTGATTATAACATTTTGCAATTTTACTATAGCATGCAATATATGTAATCATTTCTATAATTCATTTGAATAATTTGTTTTCTTTATAACATTATTATTATCATTTTTTAATTACATTTAAATTACGATTACAATAATTGGTTTTGTTGGGATAAATTAACATATTAAAAATAAATTACCACATATTATTATATGAAACCACCATACAAAAGCTTATGATACAAACAACTTAGTTACACAAGTAACATCCAAATGCATATTAGTACAAAGTACAAACTAATGAGAATTACTCATGTCAACATCTGCTTGCTCATATAACTCGCGTAGCTAGGTAATTCAGCCCATGCCATACAAAACCAGCGGAGAAAGCCCTCGGCATCACAAAGGCATTAGCTACTAAAACCCCAAGAGTATAAACCCAACATATAGCGGCATTGGTCTGCAACAAAAAAATTGGTCTTAAGAGTATTAAGAATCTGCTAGATGCATATGTTGAAATTAGGAATAAGAAAAAAAGCTACTGAAACAAATCTAATGAACACATGAAGCGATAGTTGAAAATAAATCGAGAAATATCTCAGCATTCCAGATTATCCACGAAGTTACAAAGCTTATCATAGCTGGGAGGGAGAGAGATTATGGACCTGAAATTGCTGGTAATTAGTATATAATCACTAATTGTACAAGTATAGCGTTTGGGCTTGCAGTTGTACAAGAGTAGGTGACTGAATCAGAAATCACAAATTAACAAAAGGTAATAAGAATCACAAATTCTACCTTCTATAGACCGTGTCGCCGATTGTCTCTACCACGAAATCGGGTTGCAGAGAGGCCATGTCGTCTTCATCTTCTCTCCCAACTCCATCTGCATCCCCGTCGTCTGCCTCTCCATCATGTCTCTCGGCGTCGTCGTCACCACCGCAAACACTCTCAATACTGGTGATATCTCTAGGAAAATCTACGGAAACGAGGGGCGAGATTATGAAGAAGGAGCCGAGTGGTTGACGAGTCAGAGACTGAGTTAACGAGGAGACACAGAGTCAGATCTATCTCCCTTTCTTTTTTTTTGAACTACAACAAACTTCATTAATCAAACTTGAAATTCGGTTACAAAAGCATAGCATGTCAAGATGAAACTAAAGCGGATAAACTCAACTAGAGCGGAAAAAGATGACAAGTTATGGGATAAACCATGGTGTTCGGAAACTATCAAGTCAAATGATATGACTCGAACCAATTGTAAAGATTCGAATTTTACCGAGAAAGTCCTTTTAACTTCTTTGGGAGCCGCTCGGGCTTCATGTCGAGTTACCGAGGAAATGAAAATCCTGGCTTTACACTCACTTCCTAGATACCTAGATATGGCACTAGTGGTAGAGTTCCTACTTACTCTCAAGCAAACTAAATTCTTATGGGTCAAGCCTTTTAAGCAAATTTCCCTAACAAAATCCACTAAACAAACATTCCTAAGCAAGCCCATTAAGCGAGCTTCCTCAATTCGGCCCAACCAAAAAGATGAGGCAAAGATCTCACCGATGTGTCGGAGCAGGAGGAATCCGGTCATCGGACTATCCAGTGGAGGGAGCGTAACCTTGGATAAACCATAAGGTTTCGAAACTAATTGCGGAGGAGACCGAAACGTAAGCGGCTTGGATAAACTAAGTCCCGTCGCTTTGATGTTTCGGCCATGGAGGAGGTGGAGGAACTAAGTCCCGTCGAGGATGGAGGTGGGGAGAGGGATCAAAGGAGTGGTGATTCTTTGCAGCAGTGAGCAAAAACGCCACCTCGAGAAAATCATCTGGTGGATCCGGTGGAGGAGGCGTGTCCGGTTCCAGGAGAAACATATCTGGTGGTTTCGGACGAGGTGTGGTCGAGATCCTCTTCACCACATGGAGATCCGCAATGATAGCCATAGCCAAGAGACGATTCCCCGGTGGTGTAGATCCAAACGGTGGAGGAGGAGGGAGGGGATGAAACCAAGAACACGATCTACAAAAACTCTCGAAACCATGTTTCACCGGTGTGATGGGTTGTCGATTGATAACCGGTGAGGTCCCAAAAGTCAGAATCATAGCTTCTTAGGTGGAGATCCCGACGGAGGAAGTTGAGATCCAAGCAGCCATGGAAGTCGTTGGTTTCACAGGAGGAGATGGGTTTGGGAGAAAAAGGGGAAGAGCGTGAGATCCACGATTCTATCTCCCTTTCTAGAAACAACAAAAGAGATCTATCTTTTAATTTATTTTTTAAACGTAAAAGAAGATCTAGTAGTTATGTTAAGAGATGAGGGTAGCAAATGGACGGATAAGATTAATCAACTAAAGATATTTATAAACTGAACGGATGAGATTAGCTCAGATTAGTTCTCCGGAACTGCCATGTCATCGATCCTAGTAGTCCTTTCTAATTGGTTCTCATCTCCAAAACTGTATTTGTTATGTAGTTTAAAAAAATATTTATTTAATTTATATTGGAAAATATTTGGGTATATATATGAATTTATATTGTTTCTTTTTATACTGATTTTCAATTTTTTAATCATTTTATTTTTGTATTTTTTAGGTTTTATCATGAAACTAATGCATAAATAAAATAAATTAGTTTTAGGGTTTCATGCTTGATTTGGTTTACTAGGTGACTTGCCCGCACCCTGTGCGGAAATGAATATTATATAACAAAATTTATACATAAAATCATAAAACATTATAAATGATAAATTATGTAAATTTAAAATTTAATAATATATAGAAAAGAAAGAAAATGATTTTCATTGGTAATAACAATGAAATACTAAATTATAATAAAACGGGAGACAAAACTCGAAAAATTATTGAATGTTTTGAAATACTTCTTTGTAGACGACATTCATAGTTTTTTTCTGCATTTTTCCATCTTTGTCGGTGATTAAGATTTTTAACCCACTCCTAGATTTTACCTTAGATAGGGCAACATAGAGCTGTCCATGAGAGAATATAGGTTTAGGTAGAAACAAACCAACGTTTTTGAGCGTTTGTCCTTGACTTTTGTTTATGGTGATTGCAAAAGCTAGAGTCACTGGAAATTGTATGCGCCGCATTCTGAAAGGAAACTTTGTTTCTGGTGGGGTGACAGACATCCTAGGAATTAAAAAATTTTCGCCTAGTTTATCATTTGCTGTAATGATTCTACCCTCAATCACATGACGTGCCAATTGAGTAACTATAAGCCTAGTCCCATTGCATAACCCTCCTTTAGGATCAATGTTACGAAGACACATGATAGGAGCACCAACCTTTAATTTCAAACAGTGCTTAGGCAATCCACCCAATTTGACGTTGTTCAAAAACTCTGTGGGATACACAAAATCATCATCGAGGTCAATATCTGAAGGATCAATGCTATCAAAGCTTAGGTAGACTTTATCATCACAAACAAATCGAATAATGCATACAACAACTTCTTTGTTGTTTTGTTCAGTGTAGTCAACGATCATTTTACCAAATTCTTCCCACAAAGTACATTTCAAACGGACATCACTGCATATTTTAATTGGGTGTAAAATGTATGAATATCAAATCCATTGATGACATATGAAGTATATTTCTTACAGTGCATCTCGTAGCTCGATGTCGACCTTTGTGGTGGTGGTATTCTTTCCCTTTTGCTTTATCTTCTCGATAGGTCCAACATTCAATATTTGACCAATAACATCTGTATTATGATAATAAATTATGATTATAAAGGTCAAACTATTGTAAAGTATGAAAACTAATATACGAAGTAGTTTGATAAGTAGTGATGGCCTTACCAATCAATACATCTTTGTTTAGACGTCCATCTTTAATGTCTTGAAAGTCGGCGAAGTACTTTTCGGGAAATGATACAATAGATTCTTCAACAACTTTGATGGCGGATGTTCGAATCACCAGAATCTTGTGAAAGAGTGGGCTGGTCCTATAGTCACCACAATAGTCCTTAAGATGGAAAGCTTTGATTGTTATTGTGATACCTTGCTTAAGATCTTTTATGACATTTTGATACTTTTTAATCATATCATCTTCAATGGTTGCGTGGATCCTTGTTCCCTGTAAAAAAAAAAAAAAAATTAAGAAAAACGATACATAAATGAAAAATAAGTTATCAAAGAAGGAAAAAACCTCACCATAATAAACATGTGTAAATGTTCGTAAAAATATTATAACATAACGTTTTTTTATAACATCGCAAGATATGACAAAAAAAATACAACCGAATGTATTGAATAACTTATCATTTAGTACATTGAGCTGAATATATCGAATGTATTATAACAATCGAATGTATTGAATAAAATATTGTAATTGAATAAAATATTGTAAATGATCATTAATTGACTGGACCGATAGGAATGGAAGTAAAGTATATATTTAGATGATTTGAATAACTAACCTCTTCATCAACCAAAACCATCTCAATAGAATTGCCTGATTTTCCTCTCGATTTCCACAACAGAATAATATGGGCTTTGATTCTTTGTTTCTCTGAAGAGGAAAGAAAGAAGATTGTTAAAAACCACAAATAGGGAAGTTTGTTTAACTATGATAGACATTATCATAGTAGGGAGAATGGAAGTAAAGTTAAGAACGTAATCTTTTTAGAATATTTTATGGGAATATATTTTGGATATGCTATTTAGTTAACAAACAAAATCTTTTATAGTTAAAGATTTTTTAGTGTATTATGTATACATTCGATTAAAGATTCCAAAAAAAAATTTAGTATATCAGGTACACAAAGATTTTATAGTATATTAAGTACAAATTTGATTTACCAAAAATATTCCGAACATTACGTACATATTTTTCTCTAGATGTGAGATTTCTAGAGATTTTTTAGTATATTACGTACACAAATATATTTTAGTATATTCTTTACAAATTTGTTTACCTGATTAATGGGCCATTAGAGAAAGTACTTTCACGGTAGATCAAATGCGATCGTATCTACTTCTTGTACTACACTTCCCAGTACACAAATATATTTTAGTATATTCACAGTAGATCAAATGCGATCGTATCTACTTCTTCTACTACACTTCCCAGAAGATGAATCGGAGCTGAGAAAGATTGGTTACTAAATGGGCCTTGAGATATTGTGTTGGGCCCATAAGTGAAACAGCCCAACTTATATTAGTCGTTTCTCGGTCCTCTTCGTCTCTCTCTGGTTCGATACAGATTACCGAACGGATTATTATTGTCTGAGAAATCATCTTAGGTTCGGTCTTTTTTCGCTTCTTATGAACATGGAATATTGGAAGCTTTTGATTTTTTTTCTGCTGTTAGGGTTTTGTGATATAAGTACTAATCAAAGGAGAAAAGTCTGAAAGATAATTTGTAATTATTAGCTTTCTTCTTTCTATTGATATAAGTACTTATTAGTCTGTTTTGTATCTATGAGGTGTGATAAATCTTTAGGCCAATTTGTTCTCTTCTTACTTGTTAATCTTTCCAATCACAGATCCATTAATTATAGTTTGTTTAGTTTCCTCGTTAATTATAGTTTTTTATTAGTTTTTTTTTAATTAAAAACCTATAATTCTTTTTAAAAAATTTGTTTAATTAGCTAACTATGCCATGTCATATTTTTCATGAAGTCATGTCATCATTTTTGTGTGTCATGTCATAGTTTTCGACCAATCAAATTATAACGTTTAATGATTCTAAATAATTCGACTTCGCTTTTAATAGGAAAGGGGATAGTTTAGGGTTTCATGCTTAATTTCCCAAACTCTTAAACCTCAAACCAAACATTCATTGATTCATAAAAAGTCAAACTCTATATTAATAATTATTTATGTATTACAATATCCTGAACCACAAACCCTAAACTCTATATTAATAATTATTTATGTATTACAATATCCTGAACCACAAACCCTAAACTCTTACCCTCAAATCAAACATTCATTGATTCTTAAAAAGTCAAACCTATATTAAAAATTTATTTATGTATTATGATATCTTAAACCTTAATCTCCAAACTTTTAACATTGATTCTTAGAAAGTCAAACCCTATATTAAACCTTTATTTATGTATTATGATATCTTAAACCGTAATCCCCAAACTCTTAACTTTTAAATTAAACATTCATTCATTCTTAAAAAGTTAAGCACTATATTAAAAATTTATTTATGTATCATGTTATCCTAAACCTTAATCCCCAAACTCTTAACCCTCAACTTAAACATTCATTGATTATTAAAAAGTCAAACCTATATTAAAATTTTATTTATGTATCATGATATCCTAAACCTTAATCCCCAAACTCTTAACCCTAAACCTTAAATTAAACATTCATTTATCCATTAAAAGCTAAAATCATTTATCACAAGTAATGTATGTATTGATATACCCTAAACCCTAAATCAAAGCTCATTACATTTTTTGTGTATTTGAAATTTTATATATATATTTAATGATACAATCTTATTGTATGTTTAATTTTTTTATGTAATTTATGTAACCTTAAACCCTAAAGCATACAAGTTTATCCATAAAATTATGATACCCTAAACACTAAATCCATTGTTTCAGTTAAAAACATTCAAATTAAAAACTTTGAAACATGAATAAAAACAAAACAAAATTTATAAAAATAAAGAATATACACATGATAACATAACAAATCATTCAGTCCCCTAATTAACAAAATTCTAATCATTATACATATCCATAAAAAGCATACTCGTATCCACAAATGATATTACTCTTCCTCGTTATATCACTACTTTTATGTGTATAGAATTGATGCCATTCTCTTTCCTTCTTGTATCCCCAAAGATTGAAAATGGTGGATTGTTTTCATTCGTTCGTTTGATAAACTCAGAAAGAGAGAGAGACATATTGAAATGGTAATCATGCAAGTATGAAACCCTTTGCTCTCATCATTCGTTTGACCGGACTCAGCCGTAGCCCACTTGACGTAGCACCTGTCCAACTCAACTCGATGTCTCATACGACTCAGTCATATTGTCCCCATCATTTTATCCAACTCCTCCGCACTTGTCGCCAAAACATATAGATGATCACAAATAGTTTGGTTTAATATTTGCAGAAACTACTACATGCTTAAATATAGAGGGAGAGACTCATTGTGACTTAAATATATGGGAAGTATTAATACGAGCTAAGTTCATTACTTAACGGTTTGATATGTTCCATATACGGATCTTGCATCAAGGGAACCACTTGTGAAGTAATCTTCATCCAATGGATTAAATTTGTACACAAGTAACTGAAAACCAGAGAGTAAGACATGAATCTCCGGAAAGCATATGAATGTTAAGATTACGAGTATTAACTGAACGACATAACTTTTCTTACCTTAGTGACAGTCATTGTGTGCAAACAGTTTACTAAAACTGTTTTAGACAGCCCTGAAGATTAAAGCAATACTTGCATTGTTAAGTTTATCAAATATAAATCCATAACTGCTAGCATCAATGGCAAGAAAGGAACATAAACTGAGACCAAGATAAGTCGAGAACATCTCCAAGTAACAGAGACCAATAGATCCTTGATGAGCTTGAATCTGGGGCCAAACAAAACTTATTATGTATATATAGCTCTAATTATCTATCTCTAACAAGAATACTAAGATCCAAATTGAGGAAAACTTCGCAGCCCAACAAAGCCAATATTGCTCTTCAAAATCAATCCAAATTTAGTTTTACATAACCAGAATCATTAGAGAATAAATTCCAAAGTAAAACCACAAACCTCAACGAAGTTAGTGAACTTTGCATCACAGTTCACCACTAACCAATGAATCAGGGAGAAACACACCAAAAATCAAAAATCACCCGAAAAGAAGAAGCGAATTTACCTCAAATTCGACCTTGTGTTTCTCGGGTTCTTCGAGAGGAACATAGTTTTGCTTTCCTTTGCTGACCAAAACCAATTTTCTCGATTCAGATCTCAACCGAAATTCCAAGCAAATTCAATGGAATTTTTTTGTAGATCAAGTCAGACAAAGAGGATTCTAATCTTATCGAGATGGATCGAGACTCAAGAGAGCGACAGAAGAGAAAAAAAACGGAGAAGAGTCACGAGGAGGAGGAAGAAGAAGAGAGAAAAGAGGAAAGAACTAAAGGGGATTTTTTTGTTTTTCTAACTCGCTTTACCCAAATCTCGATTTTTTTTATGTTTCATTTGTTTTTTAAAACTTCTTTTTACTTCAGTAAAATTTTTTGGAGGGAATGAAATTTCAGATTCCCCTTTACTTCTACGATGGCGTTTTCGATGACATATGTGCTATCATTGAACAATGATAGAATCAGAAACTAAGCGCCACAACGAATATTTTTTGGCGCCCTCTTTATCGTAGCGTTTGTCTTTTCGAAAACGCTATATAAAGTTTTCAATTATTCAACTATAGCAGAAACATTAAAAACGCTATATTATACTATTATTAATACTCACATTTCCTGTAGTGCTAAATATAGTTTATGCTCAAATCATATATTGATATTTTGATATCTTTAAATAGTTTTTGGTAAAATAATGAAAGGTATCGAAATATACGTTTTACAAATTTACTTTTTAAATATACATATCAAAATCTTTCAATATTTTATCAAACAATATAATTAATCCTAAAATCGATTAAGTAATTTAGTCTAATTCCATGTTTTAATAATATTCGGTTTTATTTTTTAAATAACATTATGTTCGATTATTAATTTATATTTCATGAGACATCACGGCTAAAAATAGATCATGATGGATAAAAGTCGGGATGGGACGATAAAAGTCGGGATGGGACGAGTAAAGACTGGACGGGACGCGGGTAAGAACTGGGACGGGATGGGTATGGGTTGGGATGGAACGCCCGTAAAGGTTAGGACGGGATGAGTAAAGGATGGGACAAGTCATGCTCTATGGTACCGTTCGTATTCGTAAATTGAAATAATAAATTGATTTTGTGCTAACCCATGCCATACTAGACCAGTTTTGTAGCCATACACTTTCAGAAAAATGCAAAAACAACCCAATGGAAAATATGGACAGTGTGACTAGACAATAGTATAGCGAAGTCAGAGGCCAAGATGGGTATCATTCTTCTATAAATACTCAAAAAAGGAAAGAAAGAGAGTATAAATATCTTTGGAGGATATCGAAAAGGAAGAGGCGATGGACAGAAGGATCATGAGGCGGCATTTCATAAAAGAAGACATCAATTGGATACTCCCTCGGAAATATCCTCATGCGACCTAATACATAGGAAAAAAGTTCCAGGCCCACTCTTCCTAGGGACTCTACCCATCTTTTCTTTTCATCCATTCTAGAAATATCGGACAAAAAATTATGATCTTCGGACGTGGTCCCAAACACTATACATATTTCCTCTTGAATCAATTTACTTTTGAATGAAAACCTAACATGAACTTCAGCAAGTATGCGAAAGGAAAATCCATTCTCATCCTCTTGAAGATTTTCTTAACAATATTACACATGCAAGGTCTAATGACTCTCACAAGAGATGAGCATAAACGTCTCTCATTTCCTAAGAGGACATAATTTCTAAGTGGAGCTCTGTGACTATTTTCATATGACACTCCAAAGTTTAATGCAAGACATCAATATATAACTCACGCGGAGAACCCAAAAATTTGATCCAAAGAATTAGCGCTAAAAAAGAGAAAAACTAGACGCTCCACCAAAAAAAAAAAAAAAAAAAAAAAAAAAATATATATATATATATATATATATATATATTAAATCTGATTGTTTAAATTCAAACAGTAAGCTCATGTCTTTCAAATATCTTATGTAGAGAGACAAGAACCAAGCTTAAGTAATTATACTTTATATTTTCTAGAATATTTTAATTACTATTGACATTAATTAATTTGTTTTTCTTATTTTTATTTTTCAATGTTATAAATACTGTTTTTATAGACAAACATTGTATGGAAGAAATCTGAAAAGGTGAAGGAACCAAATTTATCATCAAACAAACCACATGAAGATTAATCTTTGGCGACTTCTTCATTAAATCTATCGTGGACCACTCTATTCTGTTATATTTTTTATTAGTTAACAATTTTATTCATTTGTAGTAAAATTTTGCTAATAAGATGATTGGAGCCTAGATGTTTACGAAATTGAATTTGGAACATGAGTTCGTAAAAGTGTACCAATGCTTTACATATATTCTCTTTTTGGATAGTGTAATGTTTTTTTGGCAAATTGTATTTGAAAAACATATTAGATTAGATTAAACATGCATAGCATTATTTATTTTTAACAATTTACCGTTTTTAAAGAATTTTATATTATTATTTGAAAACATAATTTACTTACCGTATTTCAAATAAACACCATAGCCGCCTATACCACATAAAATCGTAGATGTCATTAGTTTTTACATAACACTTGATTGTAAAATTCAAACTTATAATAGACGGTTTTGGTCTAAGCATCAACATGAATTAATTTTTTTATCCTTCCAAGTTATCGAGAAAAAATAAATAATTAAATGTGATTATATGCTAGTAATTTTCTAAACAATTCAGTAATATTTAATATTTCTAATTGTCTCTTAATTTTAATCATCCATGTATTATTTTAACTTTTTATAAAAAGAAAATATTTTTTCATAAGTGGAAAATAAGAAAATAGGAAAAAACCAACAATTCAAAAATAGAAGTTAAAAAAACGAAAATAAGTAAATAACTCAACAACTTTATAGCTATTTTCCAATTGTATATTAAGAAAATTTGACTTATTGTCATTTAGGAAAATTTAATTACGTATATTGTGATGTGCAATTTTTTAATTGATTGATTTAAATCTTACATGGAGAGCTTTAGGAGCTTATACCTTATACTTTAGGAATAATTTTTAAACATTAATCTTAAAATTTCCTATTTGTGTAAGGAAATAGATGATTTTTGTCATTAAAAAATATAGATTTTTCTATTATCAAATTTTTTTTTAACTTAATTCATAAATATTAACGTGGCACGACACTATTGAATTTAATGCTTATGTGGACGCCTTTAAGAGCTTATAGCTTCGAGTTTTAAAATTTTGGGTAAGGAAATAGATGATTTTTGTCATTTAAAAAAAAAGTAAAGTTTCATATTTTCAACAAAAACAAAATTAAAGTAATTCATAAATATTGACGTGGCACGTTACTATTGGTTTATTTATAGCACACTAAATAGAAGTTAAAGAATAATTTAGTTTGACTATAAAATCAAGGGAAATTGGCTAGAATAATAGTGTTTAGGGAAAAAATTAACAATCTAACAACACAAAGAAAATAATTAAGTGCATAACAATCAACAATAGATAAAAAGACTATTTCACCCTTGTGTTTATTCTGACCAAATTTTAAGTAAAAAATAAAAACAAAAATTCTCTATCAACCCTAAATTTTTTTACCTCAACCGCCGCACACCGTCGACGCCACTTCTCCTTTCTCTATTCCGATTTCGATTCTCTTCTCTTCGTTGATTTCGTTTTTAGTTAATTTCGTTTCTCGCAAATCTCACTCCATCAACTTCTTCTCTACACCATTCTTTTCCACACCCTTCATTCTCTATCAATTTCCTCTTCTTCTCGGTCAGTTACACAAGATGATAGATCCGAGGTTACCCAAGCGAATGTTTCGCCTAGGTATGGAACCGGACAGTAAGAAGAGGGTCAACGATTATTGCTTCGTGAAATACTATTTGGCGATTTTGAAATTTCTCGACAAGAATCCACCGGAAAAGAAGATTCTATTCGATTCTCAGTTTGGAAAAGTATTGAAAGATGGATTCAAAGTGTCCTCGTCGGCTCAGTTTCTCCATTATCTGCTATCTCGTCAGATTAAGACTACAAATGGTTGCGAAATTTGGGTACTTTTTGGTGAAAACCATTTCGATTCTCTCTCCGAGAATTCGCCGTGGCCACTGGGTTGAATTGTTCAAAGGTAAAATCTGTAGAACAAGAGGGAGTTGGACGTCAGAAGGGAGGTGGATTAAGTGGAGAAGAGGGAGGCAGCTGTAGTGGAAGTCGTTATTGGGCTCATTTGTTTGAAAACAGGGGTGACATGAATCCAAAACGGATATGTGAGATGCTAAAATCGAAAAAGGTCGACGCAATGAAGAAGCTAAAGTTATCGTGTCTACTGCTAGTGGACCTTATCTTAATTCCTACTAGTGGTGCTGGTAAGCAATTTAACAATTCAACACACAATTTTTTAACTTTAAGATTCCATGGATTTATAGTGAACTATATTGATAAAATAGTTGGATTAAGTAGCCAACTATATCTTGAACTATACTGATAAAATAGTTGGATTAAGTAGCCAACTATATCTTGAACTATATTGATAAATCAACTATATCTTGTAGTAGGAATCAACAATAAATGGTTTTTGTGTTTGTGTTTCAGGTAAGATAATTGCATCCCATGTTCGTATGATCAGAGACTTGGATGTGTTTTTAGAACACCCATGGGGGAGAGTTTGTTTCGAGTTTACAATGGATAGCATAAGGTCAAAGAAAGAAGGTGACATGTGCCAAAAAACAATAGCTATTCAAGGTTTCATTAACGGTCTGCAAATGGTTGCAATGAGTTGTATACCTAGTATAACCTCATTCACAACCACTGTGGCAAACAATCCAAAAAAAGAAACCGTCATTTCAGCCATGTCTGAAGATGAATCCGAGAATGACGAAGTTGAGAAGGCTCTCGTCATCCATATGAAATCTGTTAGAGAGCTAGCCGAAGACCCTCAGGTAACAATATCCTTTTTTCGGACCATGTTAGGTAAATAGGGAATTGAATTGAACTTACAACATCTTATTCCTTTTCAATGTGTGGTTTCTGTTTTGTATCAGATTAATGTTGCTTATACACTAACTGCTGAAGCCATAGAAGGAGTTAACCTATCATGGTCCGATGAGAAGAAGGATCCTAACGTGCTGCATTTGCTAGAGCTCATCGAGAAAAACCATACGTTTACAACATCGTCTTGGTCTGGCGGGATTGACGCGTCAGATATCCCCATAGAAAACGAGAATGGTTCCAAGCATGGAGGTGGGAAAAACAAGCCCGCCGCAGCAACTACACCTCTGGAGAAGAAGGGTAAAGGAAAAGGAAAAAAGTCAGAGAAGGAGATTGGTCAAACATCGGACGAACCAGTCTCTCTTAGTAGGGCAGAGGTGAAAGCCCTTATTGACAAATCAGTAGGTAAATCTCTTAATCAGTTGGTAATTAACAACTAAATTTGGATACATTGACACTACTTACTGATATGCTCAAATTTACCCTGAGCTACTCTCTCAAATTAAGAGATCAATTGTAGTAGGGGTCGAATCACTGGGAGTCAAATCAAACGATAGGAATATTGACTTCAAATTCGGCTAAGTAAAATAATGTAAAATAAAGACAAAAGCAAATTGAAACAGAGAAAGATTGTTGATTTAAATTCAATTAAACAAAGAGCTAGGCTTTTGGGTAATTCTCAGGATGAATCAAAATTGCAGGTTTAAACAGAATCATTATTTAATTAAGAACTGTTCTAGAACTTGGAACACTAAAATATAATTAACCAACTGTCGTTGCGAAAACTAACTATTTCTAAACCCTAGAAAACCAAATTTCTTTGCGAATTCATTCAATTTAAACAAGCATTAAATTCAAGTCCAATTTGTTCACAAAATCCCTAAACCAAATTTCTTTGCGAATAAGTAATTTCGCTCACCTAAGATCTAGTTCTGGCTAATATATTACACTTTCGTGTCAATCTATCAACCTAAGATAGCTAATTTAGAGTGATCAATTCTAAATCAGAGTTCAAGCAATCTAGGTGAAGAACCTAACAGATAATCCTAACAAGTGAGTTTACCCTAACAATTCATCATCATTCCATTCGAACTACCCTAAACCTAACAAGCAAACTACTCAGACATGGCAGCAAAGCAAATCATAACTGAATAATAATGCATAAAGAAAGAGAATAAGAAGAATTACAATAGGGTTCGAAGAATCTCAAAGTATGAAGTAAACTTGTCTCCCTAAAAACCCTAAAAATCTCTCTCTAAACTTTGTTAAGTAAAATCTAAGTTCTTGTTATAAAAACCTAAAATAAACTATTTATAGAGGTAAAACTCGTGGTGAGCTTTTATGACGGTCTATTGCTGCTTTCGGCCCATTAACTGGCGAATTTCCTTCTTTAAAACGTATTTAGGTCGGTTTCTGCGCTGGCCTGTCGATCGATCGTCTATGTGTATGTCGATCGACAGGCTTCAATGTAGCTGTCGATCGATCGTCCTTCTTGGTGCTGTCGATCGACAGGCTGCTTCATATCAACTTATTTTCTTGCAAAATCCGGCTCCAACCTTGTTTACATTCCAAAATGCACCGTATTCACCATATAAGCTCCTCACGTGCAATAACCTGTTAAGACACTAAAAAGACTCGAAATACAACGAAAAGACTCGATAAAAGGACTTATATCATGGTCGAAAACCGGTAAAAACCATGATATATCACTTACCACAAATTACTATGTTGCAGCTAGTTCCAATCGGAAATTGATGCAGAACGTGAAAGACATTGAGTCCAAGTTCATGGATTTAATGAAAACACAAGATGCGGCTATAAGGAAGGAGCTGAAGGGCATGTCTGACCAAATCAACGATATCGTGCAGCAGATTGCTTTGTTAAGGTCACCACAGACGACGGCCAACAACACGGATGCAACGGCAAATCAGCGAGGAGACACGGTAAAAACACTCTTTAATTTATGTCATAATACATCTTAGTATTTTGGTGATCTTGTACTATTCAGCGATGTGTCTTATATTTTCTAATAGGAAACCATGACCAACGATGCTGCTGATGAGGTGACGCCTAGTGACCATGAGACTGACAAAGGTGGTGCGTCGTCGTTCCAGTCAGAGGTATTTTATAATACGTTAGTAGACTATATATAGTAGACTATATACGAATGAAGTAGACTATACATTACGATTGTTAAATGGAAAATTGATGCACTATTGCAGCGTAACGTTCCCCTTATCTGTCTTTGATTATAGCGAACTATTACATATACATCGGTCTTGATGTGTTACATTTTCTATTTAGGAGAACATGACCAGCTGTCCAGTTGATGCTGTTGCGGATAAGGTGACGTCCAATATCCATGAGTCAGATAAGACACAGGTAGAGGTAAATTTAGCAATGAGCATTACTATTGTAGTTGGCTATTACTTGTACACTATATACGATGATAGTAGAGTACATAATATGATTGTAGACTATTATAATTCACTATTTATACATTATAGTAAACTTTCTCTTCGCCGAAAGTAATCATTGTTATGCATTTGTGTTCAACATGACTTTCTGACCAAGGATATCATGGGTCTTGTAAGTGAAATACTTGCTGAGGACGCAGTACCTACTGATCCACTCGTAACTGAGAAAGCTACACAACCAAAGGTAAATGTAATTCTTCCTATTTATACTAATGTACCTATTGACATTTTTGTAATTGGCATTTGTAGAACTCATCAAACCTTAAACCATCTGTCTGACTAACTTTCGTATACTTGTAGGAAAAAGTAGGAGTTTCATTTGTAGCGCCGACATTCTCATTGGGACTTACACAAGATGGTATTTCATCGAAACAAACTGCCAAGGAAGGTGCCAACAAGGACGCAAGCGAGCAGCTAATGAAGAACCCCACAGCGGTCAGAGTATCGAAACGGAAGCTGCCACATGTTCCGGAGAATTCTTCTATGCCACCTGCCAAACAACCGAAAACCAACTTGACATTGGCAGTGCGTCATGGTCCCGTCCCCAAAGTAGATAATGAAGATTTTGAGATGCTTCTCAAATCTGTCAAAATCGCAAAGGGAGTTTGTAAACATAATTTTCCATTTCACATAAGCTAAATGGTTTTCATTCTCATTGTCAGACGATTGTACATTCGCATTTCACTTTCAGGGCGTACAAAATTGGTAAAGACGTTACTGTCTCAAGATGTGTGTTGAGAGACGTTTGGGAGCAAAAAAACGGGTTGCACAACGAGGTATATAATCTTCTTACTATTTTTCGAAGCATTTACACTCCGAATAGATATTTCACCTCCTCAGACTGTTGTTCATTATATCGCAGGTAATGGATAGTTTAATCTTCTTGGTCCATGATCGCTTCTCCGAGGCGTTTAAAGCATCCAAAGTGAGGCCTATTCAGTTCATGGCGATCGACTTTGCTGTATCTATCTCTAAGATACACCCACAAGTGAAGAGGAAGAGCTATAGGATTCCTAAGAAGGTGTCCAAATTTGTGGTGGAGGACCGCCAATGGTTCACGGAGGTTGATATCCTCTACTGCCCATACCTCATAGATGACTGCTGGGTTGGTCTTTCCATCTGCTTATCCTCACATGAGATAACCGTATTGCAACCAGACCCAACACTTTTTGGGTTACAAGAACTGCAGGATATCTTACTGCCTCTTACGGAGTCTTTACCGCACATCATTACGAGATGTGCAACCAACTCAGAAATGAAGAATGAAGTGCATACCCCGTTCACTATCAACCGCTACGCATGCAATTGGATGCTCAAACGCAAAGGTAAATGTTAAACCAACATATTACTAATAACAAAATACTAGTTACATAAAATCTTCATGTAGTTAACTATATTCCCGATGCACACAAATACATAGTCAACTATGATGAGTTTTTATAATTTTGATAACACAAACATTTTCATATGTAGCCTCACATGGGATCGCTACAATGCTGCTACTTGAGTTGCATGCATCTGGCGAACTTACCTTCACCTCCAAACTCGACGAAGCATGTGTTAAGGAAGCTGGGAAGAACTATGGCATCAAGCTTTATGAGAAATACGTTGCTCCTCTCCCATTACATTGTGTGCTTTATGAGAATTAGTTGACTACTCTCCCAGAGTTGTTAAGTATTTCTCTACACAGTTGAACAAGTTCACCTTGTAGCTTTTGTTTTACAAGACTTAACTCTCTCTACAATGTTTTTCTTACAATGTTTTTATCACAATGTTTTCTAAGAATTAACTCTCAATGTTTTCTAAGAATTAGCACTATCACTGTGTCTTTGGCAAATAATTTTTCCTTTGATTCTTGAATTGTCACTGTCACCACTTATGCGTTAGATCCACATTTCTGAACCAATACACTCTAACTCTACAAAGTTAACAAAGATGGTTCAAATTTTGTGGTTTTTGATCGTGCATCTTTTTTCACAAGTATATGTTTACATTTCACAAAATATCTAAAATGATTGGTAGATAGTTAACTATCTTTAACGAATATAGTGGACTATATTAAATCGTATTTCTAAAATGAAAATAGCTAATTATCTTTAATGAAAATAACAACTTTTGAAAGTTTTGGGTCTAGCTAACTATCTTTAATGAAAATAACTAACTATCTTATCTATAAGTAGCTAACTATTTTAATGAAAATAACAAAACGTGTATAAAGGCTTTTTTAATTAAAGTATCAATTACTCAAGTTCATAGCTTTTTCCATACACTAAACGTGTATCACAAAAAAAGCATTATTTGGTACAACTTCACGCTCTCAAAGCGCTCAACAAACATGGAAGAAAATTGAATAATTCCTTCAAGTACATGGCTTGAAACTTATTAAACTAAAGGAAACAAAAAAAAATGCAACTTCACCTTTGCAATCTCCACGAACTCCTCCACAACCGCAGTTAGAGACCCAATGCCGGCTCCCTGATAGGCATCTTGCACGATGCCTTGTTATGACCTCTGCGTAAGTATCTTGTGCACAACCGAGTGTTTTTCGTCGAACGATGCTGAAATTTCGTAATCAACAAACACCATTCTAATCAGTGAAACGTACAAATTTAACTAAGTGTAATTTATATAGCTCACTACCACTACAATCTGACCTTTCTAAATTCATAGTGATAATCCACTGTCATGCAAACAATTTACCAACTAATGTTATCTATAGCAGCTACTACAATCCAAGAGAGAGAGAGAGATTACCTTGAATTCGCCGGTTGATAAAATCCTTAGCTTCTTGGGACGACCAGGTGGACGGCGCGTAACTGGCGGTTGTAGCTCAATCACATTTCCCACGTTAACTGTCTCATCCGCTGTTGGTACGGGGTGAATAGTTGCTGCGTATGCAGCACACCATGTCTTAGTAAGATACGCATCCCCAACAAGCTTCTCTGTAGACAAATTTATTTCAGCAGCTGCCGCAAGTGCGTGACTGCAAGGGATCAACAACAACTGGAACTCACGGCAACTACACATCTTCCTCACTAGGTCCACAATGAAGATTTCCCCTTTCTTGGTTTGCACCTCAAATTCCTGACCATTGGCTGGCTTAACAGCCATTGAAGTCGAGAAGAAAAAATTTGTTTCCATTTTCTCTCGCACTTTAGGTGTCACCTTGCACTTCTTAGATGCGGCTGCCAATCTACGCCTTGCAAACCAACCCATCAGACTAGTTCTCAAGGACTTGACCATTGAGACAATGGGAAATTCACGACCTTCCTTAAGAATGTTGTTCAAAGACTCCGCAATGTTCATCGTCATTACATTGTACCTCATTCCAATGAAGTGAGAGCGCGTCCAATGCGCAAATCCCAAACGCTTGAGATATTCAGCACAATCACCATCGACAGCCTCAATCTCCGCTAGAACCATTAAAGATGGGAGCCTCTTCCCTTTGAATCGCGCTGCAATATTCCTTGCAAGATGTATAACGCAAGCACCATGCCCAACTTGTGGGTACACCTGAAAAAAGGACCACAACCATTAGTACCACTTTTATTATTACAACTGCAACACAAAAGTAAGTACACCATAACAATTACATGCATAATATACATAGTTAACTATTATGCAAGAAAATATATTTCACAGGTACTTTCATAGTTATTCCATATTGTTTAAGTATAGAAAAACATCACGGGTACAATGTAGGCAAAAAATTTAAAGTGCTCATAAAACAATACACAATTATAGCGCACTATCGGTAACTACACGCATCAACTATAATATTAACTACACGCATGTATATACACAAGATCAGTATACATACCTTATTCAGTCCATTGTAGATGCTCATATGGCGATCCGAGATGAAGACTAAGTCGGTTGAATCAGGTATCACCTTTGTCAAGCATCTCAAAAACCACTCCCACGAACTGTCATTCTCGCTATCAACTATACCATACACGATTGGAAAAATCTGAAAGTTGCCATCCTACGCACTAGCTGTTGCCATACAGCCTCTGTATCGCCCATGCAGATGTGTACCGTCTAGAAGAACGACCTGTCGCATGCTCGCCCACCCTTTAATAGATGCACCAAAGGACAAAAACAGAAATTTGAACGTTGTTGCTCCATTTTTGGTTTCCATCGCCATCTCAATTACATAATTAGGTTCGCTCGTCCTAGCTTAGATAAATAAGCTGGTAGGAGGGCGTAACTCCCTTTGGCAGATCCAACCGCCTTCTCCATGGCCACTTCACGACAGCGCCACACCTTCCAATAGCTGACATTTACTTCAAACTCCTGTCTCATAATAGTAATTATCTCCGATGGACGCGGACCTTTTCTAACTCCCATAAATCGCTCCCTCATCATCTCTCATATCACGTCAATCGTTGCTTGACGATGATAGTTTCTGCGCTCGTCTATCGAACAACTATGAACAAAGTTCGCCCTTTTTATCTGGAAATTTCCCGTGTCGTCAATCATAGTTGCATATACCCGCCACGGACAAGTCTCTCAAACACATAAGAGCTCAACAAAGGTAGGTGTGGAGCGTTTGGTCTTGAAGTTGAAATTCTTATTGATAGCATGGATCGCCATCTTCATTTTGAATGCTTCCTTGCTTCTGTAGACTCTACCAATGAACACTTCATCGCCTTCGTAGTCTAGATCATGCAGTGCCCCGTCGAGACCTCCAAAGACAAATATATAACACAAATTAGCAAAAATCCATACAGGATAACTGTAGCATATCTATAATCAACTACAGTTTATACAATAGTGGACTATTTTTAGCGAAATCTATGGTATAATAGTTGACTTTTTAACAAATAAGACCATGGTTAAAAATCCTCACCCACAGTTATACTCTCATCCAAAACAGGTGGTGCATCCCTTGGAGTACCCCGTGCGTTTGATAGTACAAAAGTCAGTGCTTCTGCTGCACAATTTTGCAATACACATGGCCTTGACTTTTCTATAATGTTGACATCGTCGATGTCTTCATCGTCACCAGAGTCAATTAGATCCAACTGACAAGGCCATTTGTGTGAACATTCCCCCGCCTCATTCACACCTAAGAGTGGATCCTCCATCGCAGTTTGAGTCCGGTCACCAGTTTCAAAAGTGTCGCCATCACTTAACGCAAACGTGTGCCAATCCCCATCATCGGAATCACCATCGTAAGAAGACCATTCATCTACGGCTACATCAACCATGTCATCCGCCTTCCCTTTACCTTTCCCAACCTCTGCCTCTACACCTGTTCACATATAAAACATCAAAGCGCCCTTATTAATACAATATAAGGTACCATTAACAACACATATATTGTAAACATACACAAATAAGTGAATAAATGTAAATGTACTGCATAACACAATACTACGCATCACAATATCCCACTACAATACACCATAGTTGACTAACGAATGTCTAATAACCTGACTTACCGACTTCCTGACGAACTCCATTGAACTTGTCAGTAATCAGGCCAAGATCATCTCCATCATGAACAGTAACACACAAACAAACATTCTCAATATGGCTGCACACCGCCTCAAAGAAGTTCACATCGTCGTCTGTCATTAAAGACACCGGAGGTGTACTCCCGTAGTCATTAATCCCCATAACTTCAGGACATTCGTACGACAAAATCACAGATTTGGTTGCACAAATCTGGACCGTACCCTTCACGATTGTCACGAGCGTCTCCAATCTCTCTCTTGATGATAACATGATAGACTTACGCCCCTCTGCAGGCTTCGGATTGAATTGCCAAACACCGTTCTCCACAACAACCCAATCACCCAACATCACATCAATCTCTACCCCCTTTCTCACCTGCAGCAATAGTTGACTATATCACCAACACAATAATAGTTAATTATTACACAAATCGTCAGAATAGTGGACTACAGTTACCTCTTCAATTTTCCTCGACCCGCTGCCAATCTCCTTCACCATGTTCGTCACCATTGCAAAAGTTGAAAGAGTTCTTCAAAGCTTTTCTCGAAAACGATTTGTGATGTCCAGCCATCATTGTTACGGCTCCTTTTATAGCAATCTCATTAATTAATCCACAAAATTAATTTTGATTTTGTGAATCAATCTCCAAACCTTCGATGATCCACTATCAATCACCTTCAAAAGATCTCGCTAATATCAGATCAAAATCAATCATCCTAATAACTCCAAAATCACGATTTCGTTCAAAGAAGATCAGAAGAAATCTCAATCAAGACCCAAAACTATCGTCCAAAAAAATTTACTTTTACCCATGATTGATTTTTGCAGATTTAGTTTACCATATTTTATTTTGTTTCTGCATAAATTTAGCTCAATTGAATAGAGGTAAAATAGTCAAATATTTTTTTCTCACTGTTAGTCACCAAAATCGATCTCACGTGATGTTACATACTTAATATTTTCCCTAAATCCTATTATTCAGCTAATTCTCCCTAAAATCAAAATACTACCTTAAAATTGATACATATTAATTTAATATATCTAGATTAATTTCTATTTCGCTAAAAATAGATTTTATATTAATTTTTTAATACATATCTCTATAGGAAATTAAAGGAAATTTATCTCTTAATCTCCTATTAACAAAAAATAGAAAATTAGTTTAATACTAAATATTGATGTGGCACGACACTATTGGTTGATTTAATGCTTAGGTGGACGCCTTTAGGAGCTTATAGCAAAAATTGCAAAAAAATCGTCGATAAGAATATGAAGACTAACATAAGAACGAAGAATTCGACACGATAAACAGTGAATAAGAAAAACAAAGAACAACAAAACTATCATAAGAAACCATAAACATCATTAAAATAATACAAACGTAAGACAAACAAACAATATACTTGGTACCATGTTTAATATGTAAGACGAATATACCATGCAAATCCTAAAAAGTATTAATGAGTATGAACTAATAAAGAAACGAATAACAATACTAAAGAAAACACAAAAAAGAAACGCTTAATATAAAGAACATTCACTAATAAAAATACCTTGAGATGGACAACATACACATGATGTTTTTCATAGAAAGTTTTTCAAACCTTGATCTAAAGAATAACGCTCTATATAAAATAAAGAATAACTCTCTTTATTAGGTTTAGAAATAAATCAAAACTAAACAGTAAAACTCATGCCTTTAATCACAACTCAATCAAGGTATATATAGCACAACATTGCTATTTTCAATCCTAATAGAAAATAGAAAACTACGATTTCCTAATTCTAATAGTAATGGTAAATTTACTTTTACCCTATCTTTTCCATAACCAATTTGTTATAGATGTTAGATGTTTTTTGTCATTTGGAAGTTTTCAATTAACAATTTAAATATAATATAGAAAACTACTATTTCCTAATTCTAATAGTAATGGTAAATTTCCTTTTAGCCTATCTTTTCCACAACCAACTTGTTATAGATGTTAGATGTTTTTGTCATTTAAAATAGAAGTTTTCAATTAACAATTTAAATATAATATTTTTAATTTTAAAAAGGGAAAAGTTTCTTATAATCCACAAAAAAATATATTAATTCATACATATTGACGTGGCACAACACTATTGGTTGATTTATCGCCCATGTGGACGCCTTTAGGAGCTTATAGCTTCAACTTTTATATAGAATAGATTAAAATAATAATTTGAGGAAATTTATAAAATATTACAAGAATTTTGTGTATTTTGAAAACCAAACCACGTTTTCACAATTTTAAAAATTAACCCTTTTTGTTTTTGAGATTATCAAAATATTGTAAGTATAAATAAAATATATAAAGTTTTGTTTTTAAAATCAAGTTGTGTTATTATTGGGTAATTATTCTATTGTACAAAAATTTATAAAATAAAAATATATGATTTCATGAGAGCATGTAAAGGGGAAAAAAAAGATTACACAAACATATTAAATCATAAAATATTACTTACTGTATGTGAAAAGATTAAAACGAAATGGTGAACTTCATAAAATCTATAGTTTATGAGGGAGAAGTGATGAGATCTCCATTGATGAAAAATCCCATCAATAACATAGACACGAGAATGTTTGAATTAACGGACCAGCGAACCACAACCTGGAATAAAACGAAACTTGAAAAGCTTTTTTATCAAGAATATTTAGTGCGGATCGTAAAGATGTAACCAGTGGTGTTCAAAAAGAATTCTAGGGTATGGAAATACAATATATGTGGTTAAAACTCACTAGTTGGGGAATCAACTGAAAAAAGCTCGCACGTTTCAGTAATGTAATTTTTTAGTCGGAATTTTATAACTGTGAAAAGTCTGTGATAGGCTTGATCGTTTTTCTTTTTTCAACCTAACTATTAATCAGAAAACATCATCCGATTAGGCTTGACCGTTATATTGTCAACATCTGAATTAATTGTTGCTTGGTATACTGTTGTTTTTTTAGATTTGTCTTGGTTTGCCCATTTTCTGGAGGTCCTCAAGGAAAGTGCATTGTTAGTATATGCTAAAAGATAGGTGAGTCCTAGTTCAATTGGAATACCAAGGTTCGGAATATCTTAAAAACTATAGGATTAGTACTAAATTCAAGCTAAAATTTACGAATTTATTTTGAATTTGGGTGGTCTGGGTTGCTTGTTTAGAGAGAGAACATGAGCAATTTCTAAGACAATTGAGAATGTGTGGTTTAGTTTTAGGTTTTGAGATAAATGAGAATGTGTGGATTAATTGACTTATTGTTGTCGTAAAATCTATTTCAAGTAAAAATAACTCTCGATTAAATACAAAAATAGGATGAACCGAAAGAAATCTTTGCATTGATAAAAATTGCAGATTTTTAAAAGAAAATTACGTAGGGGGCGCTTGGTAATGACTTAAATTTAGACTTTTGCTATAGGCTTTTGGCTGTAGAGATTTTGGTTGTTAATGTTGTAACTTTAGGCTCTAGAGATTTTAACTGTTAATAAAAGACTGTTTGGTAATATAATATGTAGAATCTTTGACTGTTATTTTAATAAATACTTTTCACTTATTAATAAATATTTATAAATAATATTTTTGTAAAATATATAAATGATAACCTAAACCAAGAAAAAAAATATCTAAAATAAAAAAAATTCATTTATTATATTATTTCATGTTTTGGTTTAATAACCAAAAGCTTCATCAAGAAGTGGAACAAATTGAAAAACATTTGGATGGAATTCTAGAGCTTATGAATCTTTCTTATAAATGCATTATTGACCTTTCAAATAACCTAAACGATGTTTTAATTGCTTCCAACTCAAATCAGCTTCAACAATAGTATTTGAATATTTTGAGGGTTTTGACTTTGAAATTTTCTTGGTTGTGTAGAACTTATAAAAAACATTTTATTTTTTCCAAAACTAGTTCAATCATAAACAAAATGGTGATAATTTTTTTATTGATTTTCGGAAATTTTGTTATTTTTATTCATGTTGCAAAACCTTGATATTTTCATTCATTTGACAAAATTTTATTATTTTTATTTATTTTGCAAAAAGTTGTTATTTTCATTCACTTTTGTAAACTTTTCATATTTTATTCATTTATATAAAAATGGATCTCAAAAGAATAGAAAAAAAAGAGATAGTAATTAATCAATCAAAATATTTTAGTTATAAATTATATATAAATCTACAAAAAGTTTTTTGATAATTTTGGGAAAAGAGAAAATAATAGATAAATCATTTTGTAATAGTTAAAACTTGCTTTCGGTGGCTTTAGGATAAAAGACAAAAACAAGAAGAAAAAATAAAAGACAAGCTTTGAAGACTTTAAAATTAATAAAACCTTTAAATCATGCTTGGCAAAAAACAGTCTTTTAAATCTTTTAAATTTTTTAAAGCCTTAAAAGACTCTTGCCAAGTACCTCCATACTATGTTAATACAATATTGAGTTGGTCTCATCAAACATAAATAAAAAAAACATTCAAAAATCCAATATTGCTAGAAAGCCACTGCAAACGAGTCATATATTAAAATTTATAACAAAGTTTCATTGTTTATTTTAGGGTTGACGGCTTATTTAACCCCCTATAAATACCAGTAAACCGTTTTGATCCCAAACTTTTTATCTTGTCGTTTTAGTACCCGTACTATACAACTAATCAAAACCAAACACGAATTAAAGATCTCATTGTATTTAACCCAATCAAATTGGTTAACCTTAAACCATTCATTAAACGGAAAGTACGGTTAAGCAGACCGTAATTGCGTTTTTAAAAATCACGTTTGGCATAATCCGTGTTTTAGTGGCCATACTCGATTCACAAATAAAACATCTTTGTCTCTCTGTTTTTAGACCTAAGAAATCGATTTGGGAAAACTCAAATTAGGATTCATAGAGATTCTGTGAATCGATAAAATCGAGAACTCAACGACGACGACGATGAGCACCTATTTGTCGAGTTCTAGCTTCGTGAGTGCAAGAGCTCAACAACCACGAGGCATTCCTACGAGTTGTTGGTGCGGAGAGGAGATTATAACATACAACTCTATGACAAAAAATAACCCGTATCGACGCTTTTATCGATGTTCAATTGCTTTGAAGGTAAGTATATTGTAGTAGAATACAATTTAAGTACTGTAATTTTTGATGAAAGAGTCAATAATTGTGTAATTGTAAATTGTTATAGAGGAAACGAGAGGTGCATTTGTTAAGTGGATTGATGAAGCATTCGTTGATGAGATAAATATGGCAAATGAAAAGATTAGAAGACTTGGTGAAGATATAAAAGACGTGAAAAACATGATTGCAAGTTCTATGGAGGTCCAGAAGAAAGTGATTGAACTCGTCGTCGTCGTTGAGTTCTCGATTTTATTGATTCACAGACCCTAAACCCAGAATCTCTATGAACCCTAATTTGAGTTTTCCCCAAATCGATTTCTTAGGTCTAAAAACATAGAGACAAAGATGTTTTATTTGTGAATCGAGTTTGGCCACTAAAACATGGATTATGCCAAACGTAGTTTAAAAAAATGTAATTACTGTCTGCTTAACCGTACTTTGGGTTTAATGAATAGTTTAGGGTTAACCAATTTGATTGGGTTAAATACAATGAGATTTTTAATTCGTATTTGGTTTTGATTAGTTTGTAAAGTACGGGTACTAAAACGACGAGATAAAAAGTTTGGAGTCAAGACGGTTTAGTGGCATTTATAGGGGGTTAAATAAGTCGTCAACCCTTTATTTTACTTAAGCCAATATATTTTTGAACAATACAAGGAATCTTTGTCCTATTTACACACAACTTGAGACTAAGCTTCAATAACTCACTTCATGAAAAGAATTCTCTTTTAAAAAGATCTAGTCTGGTGACAAAAAAAAGGATCAAATCCATACCGAATTCAAATATTTGTTTGGAATGAATCGTTTATGTAACATTAAAATTGGTTCCAAACTAAATGAAGAGAGACTAAGTTAAAGTCTAGAATTTATTACAAATTGATAATAAGTTTTGGATTATTGATTAAGCAACTACTGTAAAAACTTTATAAAGTAATATTTGATAAAATAATAAACTCGATAATAAAATTTGTCGGTCCGAATTGGGCAAGTGCAAAATTGATCACAAATCGATATGATAATAAGATAATAAAAATGTTCAAAAGTTCTAAACAAATATATAGTTACATTAATATCATAAAATAATAAATAATATATAATAATTAATGTTATGTATTATTTTTATTTTATAGTAAACGGTATTTTAGGAAAAATAAATTGTTTCAAACTATATTATATTTTCAACTTGTAGTAGAGAATTAACAAAAAAAATTATTGTTTTTAACTATTTATATTCTTGGACAAAAAGCTCCGAAACTCTGTAATGGTCATTTTGGGCATTTGTCAATGAAATTATGGCCGACAAAAAAAAATAGAGGAAGTGAAGTTGAAGTGGGTACACGATGGACGGATCACGAAGCTATGCGGTGGTGAAGTTTCGCCGGCGATGGTTGCAGAGAGATAAAATTCACCGGCTTTGGAGGCTTCAGCATGAATGCCACGTAGCAAAACAACCCTAATTAGCCAACACGTGTTCTTGAGTTGTAATCTGATAATGTGTATTATGTGGCTTTTAGTTGGGCTGTAATTTTCGTGTACAACTTCTAAAGCCCATTGGGCTTTTATAAAAAAAAGACTTTGGACGGGGAAAAAAAAAAAAAAAAAACAATGTGTTTCTCAAAACGATTGATTTTATAAATTAAGAGCTCTAACGTCTCTCTCCATTTCGCAATCCTGTTTGAGAAACGAGTTTAGGGTTTTCAAATTCGCGATTTTCTTTCTTCTTCTTCTGATTCATGTCTCAGATCGATTCAATTTCTTGTTCAACGTTGTTATGGTTCCTTGGGTCTCAGTTCAAGTCGGGGTTTTGATTTTGCGTTGATGATGATATCCTGAAGATTCGTGGGTTGGATTCGGATCTTACCAAATCCAAGTAGGTGTTTTGAATTTGGAATTTTACTTGTTCTTGTGTGTGTAATGTTGATTTGGGAATCTAGGGTTTTTGATTTGGAAGCTATTTCTTGATTTCTAATGGTTACGAGATCTTCCAATTAGAGTAATCGCGTTCTTGTTTAGTGGATTTTAATTTGGTCTAACGTTCTGAAACAGTTTCACAAAATCTACATGAAAATTCTTCTCTTATTTGTATGCCAATTGGATCGTTTTGGATTAATAGGGTTTTGGTGTCTTTCTGATTCACTCGCTTCTGTGTCCTAATCGGATTGCTTTGGTCGATGATTTGAATTAGCCTCTCACGATGTGTGTTGGATTTCGATTTTACAGGATTATTTTGGTCTGAGTGGTTCATTAGGAGATAGAATGTTCGATATCATAGGAAAGATGATAAAATGACTTATGAAGATTTTGTCATTGCTAAGGTACTTGTCTCTTTATTGTGTTGTTGTGAGCTTCCTCAAATTTGTATGTTTAAACACTATCAGGAGGATACTTCTGTAATCTAGAGTCTAATTGGGTTTTGATAGCTTCTTTTGTTGCTTTTCAGGCAACATACGAGAAAGGAACTGATGATGATATAGCTGAGTTTATCTACCAGATTTTGGATGTAAATGGCAATGGGGTTTTGACTAGGTATGATCAAGGCTCTTTACATAACTTTTCTTGTGGATTTTGAGTTGCTTTGTGTGCTCATGTTCCATTACCTGTTTGTCAGTAACAAAGAACAAAATGATGGGTCAGGTACATAAAGAAATTCACTTTTTCTTCTACTTGTGTAGATCTTTGAGCTGCAAACAACAAAGATTCGCTGGCAGTTCTATAGCTAATGATCAACTCAAGATAAGGTGAAGTAACTCTCTTACTCTGTTCTCTTGTGCCTTATTTATTGGCCCTCTGCTTCGTATATCTCGTTTGAGCACAGTTTGACTCAACTATTTATCATTATAATCATCAGTATTCGAGAATTTATTAATCATTTTAGCCATATAAGCTCATCGTATGCTATCTTAACAATTGTTTTTTTTAATTTAATGCTTTTCCAAAAGAGAATGCAAGCCACATCGAGCAGAAACGGTTTGTTTATGCTTCTCCAAAAGAAAGTTCAAGCCACTTCGAGTATATTCAGGTGAAGAACCATTCTCTTCCCATTTCTCTTTATTTTCTTAGTCTTTTACAACTATTAGTCATTTTATTGGTCAGAGACTCAGAGGTGGTAGCATTCGAGAAGTCAGTTTGTCTTAACTATTTTTGTACATTTTATGCTACTACAAAAGAGGAATCTAGGCCACTACAAGCAAAAATGTGAAGGGCAACTCAGTGATGATTAAAGCTAGAGTTTAGAAGGTGAAGGTTCTCGATTTTTCTCACACCTACTTCCTACCAATGTCTTATGCCTTAACATTTCTTAAACTTTTTAGGCTACTCCAAAAGACAAATTCAGGCCACACTACATGGGAAAATGGTGTCCTGCATACAAAAATAAAGGGTACTTAATATATGTTTTTAGTTACGTTTTGCTTCATCAGTTTTTTGCCTTGTGATTTCATGTGAAGGGAAACAAGTGATAATTCGGAATCCAAGAAATAAACTAGAGTTCTTAAGGTGAGTTTCCTCCATTTTTTCTCATCTACTTCATATAGAATTCTTATCAATACATACTTCACAGAGGAGAATATGAACATAACATAAACTGGTTTTGATCATACTTGATAAACCTTTTCAATATCATTATATGAATATGAACGATTTTTTGGGTTTCAGCTATGGACATCGACACGTCGTTTCTTTGTTAAGATTAAAATAGAAAATATGAGCAGGCAGACGAATCTCTGCTTGGATCAGACTTGGTAAGATTTCTAGTAAGTTTCTTTATGTAGTCCTATTTTTTTGGTCTTGTGTCTGTACTCATAGTTTACTACTAACATAAGTTTTTTTTGTATCAAGATAACTAAATTTAAGGAAGCGATTCAGTCATCCGAAAATTGAAGGGCTAGGTAAATAAACTATCTTGTTCGCTCTTCTATGTTTCAAGGTATATATTTACTGTGTTATTTCCTTCACATTCTCTAATAAACTTACGAGAACCGACATGAGTTCTTTTGTTTCTCGAGTCAGAACCTTTGCTGTGTTCAAAGGAAGCTCTGTTTGGACGTAAAACGAGTAAACATATATGTATACCAATTTTGATATAAATTATTAGGAACTGTGTTGTGTTTACGTGAATTGTAATTTGAAGAAATAGATAAGGTATATCATAATTAGTTATTACATCTTGGTTTTTTAGGTGAAATACTAAAGGTGTCAGCGATCAAATTTCAGTTGTTGGAGAGTTTTTTGAACACGAGACAACCAAATATTCCTTCATACTTTTTTTGTATTGTGTCTACTTTGTTTACATTCATCTATCACGTTTTGTTTACATTCTTCATGTTGTTTTAAATCATGTAACTTTTATTCTTTTAGATATTGCTTGATCAGCTTTTTCGTCTAGTAATATCATGTGAAAAAGAACTCGGTGATGATTCGGATACCAAGAATAAAACTAGAGTTTAAAGGTGAACTTTCTCGATTTCTTCTCATTTTCTTTTGGTTCATAGTAAATTTTTAAAAATACCTACTTCACAATGGACAAAACTAACATTTTAAAAAATCGTTTTTCTTATGCTTAATAAACATGTTCTGATATTCCAGCTATGGCTTTATTTATTTGTCAAGATTAAAAAAAAAAATATGAGAAAGTCCCGGCTTGGTTCAGACTTAGTTAGCTTTCTAGTAAGTTTCTACATAAGCATTAATTTTGTAGTTTTATTTTATAGTCTTATGTATATAGTAATTGCTAAAAGACTGGTTTTGTATCAAGATAGTGGACTCTTAAGCTGAACTAATTGAAGAATGTAATTCCTTTGAAAAATGAGGGCTCAGGTATTGTGTTTTTGTATTTTGTTTTCTTATGGTCTTGTCTTTTTTCTGCTAACAAAATGGTCTTGTACTAAGATAGACCATTCTTAAGCTGAAAATAACTAAATTTATGAAAGGGATTCAGTCAACCCGAAAAAAGAAGGGTCTGGTAAATTAAACTATCATTGTCTTCTTCTCTGTGTTTTTGTTGGTATTCGTCATTCTAGAATATATATATGTAAGGTGTGTTTGTGTTCTGTTTCATTGCATTTATGTTGTGGCATCTAAGATAAATGAGCTGTGTTTTTTTTCATTAAACATATGTATGAGAACTGACAACGAGGTTTCGTTTTTGTTGTTTAGGTTTGAATCTTTGTGGTGCTCATAAAAGGTCTATTTGGACGAAAACGGGTAAATATACTTCTCGTATTGATTTTGATGTAATGTTTCCTTTTTTGGAAATGCTGATGTGTGACTGTATTGATTTTCATTTTCTAGTTTTCTTTTATTTTTTAATCTGCCTATGATATTTTCTAGTTTTAATATACAAAGCAAATTGTTAGCAAATATCAGAGGCAGATTAAAAAATAAAAGAAAACTAGAAAATGAAAATCGATACAGTCACACAGCAGGCATTTCCAAAAAAGGAGACATTACATCAAAATCAATACGAGAAGTATATTTACCCGTTTTCATCCAAATAGACCTTTTATGAGCACCACAAAGATTCGAACCTAAGCAACAAAAACGAAACTTGGTTGTCAGTTCTCATACATATGTTTAATGGAAAAAAACACAGCTCATTTATTTTAGATGTCACAACATAAAAGCAATGAAACAGAACACAAACACACTTTACATATACATATTCTAGAATGACGAATACCAACAAAAACACAGAGAAAAAGACAACGATAGTTTAATTTACCTGACCCTTCCTTTTTCGGGTTGACTGAATCTCTTTCATAAATTTAGTTATTTTCAGCTTAAGAATGGTCTATCTTAGTACAAGACCATTTTGTTAGCAGAAAAGAGACGAGACCATTAGAAAACAAAATACAAAAACACAATACCTGAGCCCTCCTTTTTCAACTGAATTGCTTTCTTTAATTAGTTCAGCTTAAAAGTACTATCTTGATACAAAACCAGTCTTTTAGCAATTACTATATACATAAGACTATAAAATAAAACTACAAAATTAATGCTTATGTAGAAAGCTAACTAAGTCTGATCCAAGCCGGGACTTTCTCATATTTTTTCTTTTAATCTTGACAAAGAAATAAAGCCCATAGCTGGAATATCAGAACATGTTTATTAAGTATAAAAAAAATGATTTTTTAAAATGTTAGTTTTGTCCATTGTGAACTACGTATTTATAAGAATTTACTATGAACCAAAAGAAAATGAGAAGAAATCGAAAAGGTTCACCTTTAAACTCTAGTTTTATTTTTGGTATCCGAATCATCACCGAGTTCTTCTTCACGTGATATTACTAGACGAAAAAGCTGATCAAGCAATATCTAAAAGAATAAAAGTTACATGATTCATGAAGAATGTAAACAAAACGTGATAGATGAATGCAAACAAAGTAGACACAATACAAAAAAAATGCCAAGTAGTGTAAGAGAAGACAAAGAGATTCAATTACCTTAACAAGAAGTATGAAGGAATATTTGGTTGTCTCGTGTTCAAAAAACCTCCAACAATTGAAATTTGATCCCTGACACCTTTAGTATTTCACCTAAAAAACAAGATGTAATATCTAATTATGATATACCTTATCTATTTCTTCAAGTTACAATTCACGTAAACACAACAAACAGTTCCGAATAATTTATATCAAAATTGGTATACATATGTGTACTCGTTTTACGTCCAAATAGAGCTTCCTTTGAACACAACAAAGATTCTGACTCGAGAAACAAAAGAACTCATGTCGGTTCTCGTAAGTTTATTAGAGAATGTGAAGGAAATAACACAGTAAATATATACCTTGAAACATAGAAGAGCGAACAAGATAGTTTATTTACCTGGCCCTTCAATTTTCGGATGACTGAATCGCTTCCTTAAATTTAGTTATCTTGATACAAAAAAAACTTATGTTAGTAGTAAACTATGAGTACAGACACAAGACCAAAAAAATAGGACTACATAAAGAAACTTACTAAAAATCTTACCAAGTCTGATCCAAGCAGAGATTCGTCTGCCTGCTCATATTTTCTCTTTTAATCTTAACAAAGAAACGACGTGTCGATGTCCATAGCTGAAACCCAAAACAATCGTTCATATTCATATGATGATATTGAAAAGGTTTATCAAAACCAGTTTCTGTTATGTTCATATTCTCCTTTGTGAAGTATGTATTGATAAGAATTCTATATGAGAAAAATTGGAGGAAACTCACCTTAAGAACTCTAGTTTATTTCTTGGCTTCCGAATTATCACTTGTTTCCCTTCACATGAAATCACAAGGCGGAAAACTGATGAAGCAAAACGTAACTAAAAACATATATTAAGTACCCTTTATTTTTGTATGCAGGACACCATTTTCCCATGTAGCGTGGCCTGAATTTGTCGTTTGGAGTAGCCTAAAAAGTTTAAGAAATGTTAAGGCATAAGACATTGGTAGGAAGTAGGTGTGAGAAAAATCGAGAACCTTCACCTTCTAAACTCTAGCTTTAATCATCACTGAGTTGCCCTTCACATTTTTGCTTGTAGTGGCCTGGATTCCTCTTTTGTAGTAGCATAAAATGTACAAAAATAGTTAAGACAAACTAACTTCTCGAATGCTACCACCTCTGAGTCTCTGACCAATAAAATGACTAATAGTTGTAAAAGACTAAGAAAATAAAGAGAAATGGGAAGAGAATGGTTCTTCACCTGAATATACTCGAAGTGGCTTGAACTTTCTTTTGGAGAAGCATAAACAAACCGTTTCTGCTCGATGTGGCTTGCATTCTCTTTTGGAAAAGCATTAAATTAAAAAAAACAATTGTTAAGATAGCATACGATGAGCTTATATGGCTAAAATGATTAATAAATTCTCGAATACTGATGATTATAATGATAAATAGTTGAGTCAAACTGTGCTCAAACGAGATATAAGAAGCAGAGGGCCAATAAATAAGGCACAAGAGAACAGAGTAAGAGAGTTACTTCACCTTATCCTTAATTGATCATTAGCTATAGAACTGCCAGCGAATCTTTGTTGTTTGCAGCTCAAAGATCTACAGAAGTAGAAGAAAACTTGAATTTTTTATGTACCTGACCCATCATTTTGTTCTTTGTTACTGAATCATCACCTGAAATTTTTTTATTTTTTTTTGTTGCTCAAACACGGAGAAATGACGAAGAGTGTTGGTTTGTTGTTTACCTAACCCTTCATTTTTTCCTTGGCTGCTAAATCTCTTCCTAAGCTTTTATTTTCAGCTTAAGATTCCCCTCATGAGAGAAAACTATTCTGTTAGCTACATTAAGACACAGAAAAAGAAGATTAAAAATATGCAAAAGAAAGAACTTACCACGATTGATATAGAGTCTCTGCTAATGGGAGATTTGACTGTTTGCTCCCTCTTTTTTCTTTTCATCTTGGCAATATACTGCAGTAGTATGAAGCCATCGACTAAAACGAAAAACAACAGCCCATCTTCTTCATATGGTTTTTATCCAAAAGATTATTCAAATAGGACCAAAACCAACATGACATAATCATCGAACACGTAACATAAATCTTGGAAGCAAGAGACTAAATAAAAACAACTACACAATGATTAATCCACTTACAAAACAAATAAAGTCTATGCTTGCATCTTATTTCCCTACAGACCTCGTGTGCAATTTTTGTTACGGATGGCATAAAGGAAGAACTCACTGGAAAGAATTAAAACAAACATGATAGATGGATGTAAACAAATAGGGCACACTCATTTAGTATACACAATACAAAAGAATGCCAAGTGGTGTAAGAGAAAACAAAGAGACTGAATTACCTTAACTTGAAGTATGAGGGAGTATATGGTTTTCTCATGTTCAAAAGACTCTCCAACAACTGAAATCTGATCCCTGGCATCGTTAGTATTTTACCTAAAAAATCGAGATGTAATAAAGAACTATGATATACCCTTATTTCATTCTACAAGTTACAAGACACTTGAAGACAACAATCAGTTCCAATAAAGTTACATCAAAATCAGTTACAAATTAACGTTTACTAGTTTTTCATCCAAAAAGAGCTTCATATAAATACCACAAAGGTTCTGACTCAAGAAACGAAAAAATTATTATTGGAGAATGTGAAGGAAATAACACAGTATGTATACTTGAAACACAGAAGAGAAAACAAGATATGTTATTTACCTGACCTTACATTTTTCACGCCGACTGAATCGCTTCCTTAAATTTCGGTTTCTTTCAGCTTAAGAATCCTCTATCTTTATACGAAAAGTTATGTTAGTAGACACATGACAAAGATTACAGAAATTAGCGCCAAGGAAGAACTTAATGGAGAACTTACTAAGTCTGATCCAAGACCGAGATTTGACTTCCTGCTTATATTTTCTTCTTTAATCGTAACAGAGAAACGATGTCGATAGCTGAAACCCAAAACAATCGTTCATATTCATATAATGATATTGAAAAGGTTTATAAAGTAAAACCAAAACCAGTTTATGTTATGTTCACATTCTCCTTTGTGAAGTATGTATTGATAAGAATTCTATACGAAGTAGATGAAAAAAATGGAGGAAGCTCACCTTAAAAACTCTAGTTTTTTTCTTGGATTCCGAATCATCACTGTGTTTCCCTTCACATGAAATCACAGGGCTAAAAACAGATGAAGCAAAACGTAAAATTCTATTTGTGAAGACTAATAAAATAAAGAGAAATGGTTTTGAAAATCGGGTGAACAGATCTTGCATATAATGAACCTTATTCTTGAATGCAGTTAATACTAACCTGAGGAATGCATATAATGCAGTTAAATTCATCATCAGACCTGATGGCTCTTGTGCTGAGACATCCAAAGATATTCATGAGCATGCAGTGGATTATTATTCAGACTTATTGGGAAAGGTTAATGGTCAATTCTGCCCAGAGCTTCCTGATTTTTTAAATGCTCTTCCTCTGCCAAAATGCTCAAACGACCACATTCTTGCTCTATCTGCTCCGGTGCTCCGGTAACGACAGAGATCATAAAAACATCCCTGCACCATATGCCATCTAGTAAAACACCGGGACCTGATGGTATGACCGCTGAATTTTTTAAAGCTAGTTAGAGTGTGCTGGGAAATGAACTGTCCAACTCTATCATAAACTTCTTCAACAATCCTTTCATGCCAGCGGCTCTGAAGTCAACCTCACTTGTCTTGATTCAGAAAAGAGTGGGAGCACAAGAGTTAAAAGATTACAGGCCAATATCGTGTTTAAATACGGTTTACAAAATTATCACTAGGATTTTGGCTGATCAGCTTAAGGGTGTCCTTCCGGATATAGTGGTCCCTAATCAAACCGCTTTTGTTAAGGACAGGTTATTGTTGGAAAATGTCTTACTTGCTTCAGAATTGGTTAATGGGTATCATAAGGAATCTCATAAAGGCATAATCACACTCAAAGTGGATATATCCAAGGCGTTCGACTCAGTCCGTTGGGACTTCCTATTGAGCGTCTTACAAGCCTACCAGATTCCAACCGGCTTCTTCCATGCTGTGCGTTCATGTATATGTTCTCCTTCCTTCTCGGTTAGTATTAATGGTACGTCATTAGGCTACTTCAAAGGTAAAACGGGTTTAAGGCAGGGAGACCCACTATCTCCAGCTCTTTTCGTTTTAGCAATGAATGTGGTATCTTTAATGCTCAATAAAGCGGCAGAAGAAGGAGAATTTTCCTATCATCGAGGCTGTGAAGAACAATGCCTTACTCACTTGTCATTTGCCGATGACCTGCTCATATTCCTAGATGGATCATTGCAATCTTTGGAAGGTGTTTTCAGAGTGTTAAGAAGATTTGAACAGCTCTCAGGCCTTGCTATGAACATCTCAAAAACCTTTTTGTTTTGTTCTGGATTGGCAGATTCAGAGATAATACAGATAGAGTCAAAGTTTGATCTTAGCCCGGAATCCTTACCCATCAGGTATCTTGGTTTGCCCCTATGTACTCGACGACTGACTGTTGGAGATTGTGATCCTCTGTTGGTGCAAATAAGGAAGAAGATCAATAGTTGGTCTCATCGCCACCTTTGTATGGCTGGTAGATATACTCTGCTCACTTCGGTTATCTCTGGCATCATAGGTTTTTGGAGTTCAGCTTTTATATTACCAAAACAGGTGATAAAGCGCGTAAATACGTTATCTAGTGCCTTTTTCTGGAATGGTTCATTTGATTCGGCAAAAGGTGCAAATGTAAAGTGCGCTGACATATCTTTACCGAAGCAAGAAGATGGTTAGGATTGAGAAGTCTAAAGAGTTGGAATACTACTTGTGGTCTAAAGATCATTTGGATGTTGTATTTTAGAGCGGGATCTATTTGGGTAGCTTGGATAAGGCGAAAATACATGTCTCATTCTCCATTATGGGCTCTAAATTGGAAAAACAACTAGTATTCTTGGATGTTTCAAATATTACTACAACTAAGACCAGTGGCCTCCTCTTTCATTCGTATAAAGATTGGAAATGGTGATGACACTTTCTTCTGGTGGGATCCTTGGACTCCTTTTGTCCCCTTGATACACTACTTTGGAGCTGATGGCCCATCTCTCCTTGGCATCCCGCTGTTTGACACAGTAAGTGATCTCATATGCTTTGATGGTTGGCTTTTACCACATGCAAGATCGGAAAAAATGGTCCAACTTCAAGCTTTTATCACTACGATTCAGTTAACTTCTACAAGTGACATGCCGTTGTGGTTGATTGATGGTGTGGTCCAAAAGTCATTTTCATCAGAAAGACTTGGTATGACATTAGGGAACACAAAGATTTTGTTTCATGGTCCTCGTTAGTATGGCACAAAGCGAGAATTCCAAAACATGCATTTACTGTTTGGCTTTTTGTTCTTAATCGCAATGCCACATTAGACCGTATTCACCGGTGGGGATGCGACATCGAACAAATGTGTCTCCTATGTGGTAATGAAAACGAATCAAGAAGCCATTTATTCTTTGCTTGCTCTTTTTCCCAACAAATTTGGTGGGCTACAGTTCAAAAGCTCTTATCTACTCCTCCTCCAAATTATTGGGATGATATTCTTCTATGGCTGCCTTTAGCCACTACAGATAAAGATTTATCACTTGCCTTACTGTAAGGATGGCAAGCTTGTATCTACGAAATTTGGTTTGAAAGAAATAGAAGATTTCATAGTGGTCTTTCTTTGCCTCCTTATAAGATCTTCCACAAACTATTATTGCAGATGCAGAACAAGGCACGGAGCCTTTATCTTCAGTACCCAAGCCGTACCTTTCTTCTTCTTATTTGGGAAGGAACTTCAAGCTACGTGTTCCAACCACCATGATCCCTTCTCATCTTCCTCATTCCACTTATTCCTATCTTGTTTGTTCTTGTGTTTGTATTTACCTATTGTAATGGATGATTCCCTCATCATATCTCCTTGTAAACTTTATTAAATTATATTCAAACAAACCCTTTAACAAAGAAAAAGAAGCCTGAATATGTATCATTAAAACTGGTTTCAAACCAAATGAATAGAGACAAAGTTAAAAGTCTAGAACTTCTTACAAATTAATAAGTTTTGGGTTATTGATTAAGCAACTACAACTACAGTAAAAACTCTATAAAGTAATATTCGATAAAGTAATAAATTTTGCTGGTTGGCAGTGCAAAATTTATCACAAATCGATAAAATAATAAGATAATAAAAATTTCAAAAGTCCTTAAAAAATATATAGTCCCATTAATATCATAAAATAACAAATGCTATATATTATTTTCATTTTATAGTAAGCGATATTTTAGGAGAAACAAATTGTTTCAAATTATATTGGATTTTCAACTGGTAATAGAGAACTAACTAATTTTTTAGTGTTTTTAACCATTTATATTCTATAAAACATTTTTTTAATCAGTTTTTAAATTGTGTTTTATTATAAATTTATCAATTAATATATTTTTAATTTATTTTAAGCATCATTCATAAATTAATTTATAAAATAACAAATTATTGTGAGCCGTATTTAAAAAGTATGCTGGTAAAAATGACTATTAATTTTTTTAACTAATTGAATTTACACACAATATCACTGGATAATAAAATTCAGAACATTCCTGCATATATTTTATCAAGGAAACAAATCCAGAACAATGTCTCATTCTCTTACTCTATTTACATACCCCTTGTAATTACATTTCCATGAATTAATAAAAATATCAGTTTGTGTAAAACATAAAATAAAATCCCTTCTAAACTTCTAACGTACACTCAAAAAGGTCAAAATCGTAAATTACAATCCGGCTTGCCGGCGTCGTGGTTTTTCATATGTTTATAATAGGCCTGTTCGTTTGGCAGCCGCAGCGGCTTGCGGCTGCGGCTTGCGGCTGCGTCATGCGGCTGCGTCATGCGGCCAGACGCTGCGATTGTTGTTCGTTTGTCTGCCGCTGTGGATGCGGCTGCGGCTTGCGGCTGCGTCATGCGGCCAGACGCAGGGTCTAATTGTTGTTCGTTTGTCTGCCGCTGCGGTTGAAATTTTGGCCGTAACGCTAATTTTTAAACGCAGACGCTGAATTTAGCTGCGGCCAAAAATTCGTGACGCAAGCCGCAGCGTCTGGCCGCATGACGCAGCCGCAGGTACCTGCGGCAGGCAAACGAACAACATTTTACTGCATGACGCAGCCGCAAGCCGCTGCGGCTGCGAAACGAACATGCCTAATTTCTTTGTTCTTTGTTCTTTGTCTCTTTTAGTTTCCGATCTAATCGGATTTGGTTTCCAACTTGACCGGATGTGTCTTTCCGACTTTGTTCGGACCGTTTCTCCGGTTTAATCCGGATTTTTCATGTTTAGCTTTTTGTGTTATTCCTTCCTCTTATGCGTAGTTGGGTTAATCCATTAGCTTTTTCATCGGATCCATCTCACCATCCTCACGATTCTCTTTTCTTAGTAGTATAAATCGTTGTCTCCCATAATTGGGTCTTTAGATTTAGACAACGTATCTATTTGAAGTTTTGAGAGTTGTGTTTTTGAGAAATTTCGGAAGAGATTAGAAAATGTCTTGTGTGGCGTGTTTTACCAGGGATTTGTTCTCCTCTTGTGATTTTCTCTGTTTTAGATCTGGTGGTTTGGGGGTTTCAGTTAAAAAAATATCTAAAATAAAAAAAATTCATTTACTATATTATTTCATGTTTTGGTTTAATAACCAAAAGCTTCATCAAGAAGTGGAACAAATTGAAAAACATTTGGATGAAATTCTAGAGCTTATGAATCTTTCTTATAAATGCATTATTGACCTTTCAAATAACCTAAACGATGTTTTAAGTGCTTCCAACTCAAATCAGTTTCAACAATAGTATTTGAATATTTTGAGGGTTTTGACTTTGAATTTTTCTTGGTTGTGTAGAACTTATAAAAAACATTTTATTTTCCCCAAAACTAGTTCAATCATAAACAAAATGGTGATAATTTTTTTATTGATTTTCGGAAATTTTGTTATTTTTATTCATGTTGCAAAACCTTGATATTTTCATTCATTTGACAAAATTTTATTATTTTTATTCATTTTGCAAAAAGTTGTTATTTTCACTCACTTTTGTAAACTTTTCATATTTTATTCATTTATATAAAAATAGATCTCAAAAGAATAGAAAAAAAGAGATAGTAATTAATCAATCAAAATATTTTAGTTATAAATTATAGATAAATCTACAAAAAGTTTTTTGATAATTTTGGGAAAAGAGAAAATAATAGATAAATCATTTTGTAATAGTTAAAACTTGCTTTCGGTGGCTTTAGGATAAAAGACAAAAACAAGAAGAAAAAATAAAAGACAAGCTTTGAAGACTTTAAAATTAATAAAACCTTTAAAAAAAAAAAATTAATAAAACCTTTAAATCATGCTTGGCAAAAAACAGTCTTTTAAATCTTTTAAATTTTTTAAAGCCTTAAAAGACTCTTGCCAAGTACCTCCATACTATGTTAATACAATATTGAGTTGGTCTCATCAAACATAAATAAAGAAAACATTCAAAAATCCAAGATTGCTAGAAAGCCACTGCAAACGAGTCATATATTAAAATTTATAACAAAGTTTCATTGTTTATTTTGGGGTTGCCGGCTTATTTAACCCCCTATAAATGCCACTAAACCGTTTTGACCCCAAACTTTTTATCTTGTCGTTTTAGTACCCGTACTATACAACTAATCAAAACCAAACACGAATTAAAAATCTCATTGTATTTAACCCAATCAAATTGGTTAACCTTAAACCATTCATTAAACTGAAAGTACGGTTAAGCAGACCGTAATTACGTTTTTAAAAATCACGTTTGGCATACTCCGTGTTTTACTGGCCATACTCGATTCACAAATAAAACATCTTTGTCTCTCTGTTTTTAGACCTAAGAAATCGATTTGGGAAAACTCAAATTAGGATTCATAGAGATTCTGTGAATCGATAAAACCGAGAACTCAACGTCGACAACGATGAGCACCTATTTGTCGAGTTCTAGCTTTGTGAGTGCAAGAACTCAACAACCACGAGGCATTCCTACGAGTTGCTGGTGCGGAGAGGAGATTATTACATACACCTCTATGACAAAAAATAACCCGTATTGACACTTTTATCGATGTTCAATTGCTTTGAAGGTAACTGTATTGTAGTAGAATACAATTTAAGTACTGTAATTTTTGATGAAAGAGTCAATAATTGTGTAATTGTAAATTGTTATAGAGGAAACGAGAGGCGCATTTATTCAAGTGGATTGATGAAGCATTCGTTGATGAGATAAATATGGCAAATGAAAAGATTAGAAGACTTGGTGAAGATATAAAAGACGTGAAAAACATGATTGCAAGTTCTATGGAGGTCCAGAAGAAAGTGATTGAACTCGTCGTCGTCGTTGAGTTCTCGATTTTATTGATTCACAGACCCTAAACCCATGATCTCTATGAACCCTAATTTGAGTTTTCCCGAAATCGATTTCTTAGGTCTAAAAACATAGAGACAAAGATGTTTTATTTGTGAATCGAGTTTGGCCACTAAAACATGGATTATGCCAAACGTAGTTTAAAAAAATGTAATTACGGTCTACTTAACCGTACTTTGGGTTTAATGAATAGTTTAGGGTTAACCAATTTGATTGGGTTAAATACAATGAGATTTTTAATTCGTATTTGGTTTTGATTAGTTTGTAAAGTACGGGTACTAAAACGACGAGATAAAAAGTTTGGAGTCAAGACGGTTTAGTGGCATTTATAGGGGGTTAAATAAGTCGTCAACCCTTTATTTTACTTAAGCCAATATATTTTTGAACAATACAAGGAATCTTTGTCCTATTTACACACAACTTGAGACTAAGTTTCAATAACTCACTTCATGAAAAGAATTCTCTTTTAAAAAGATCTTGTCTAGTGACAAAAAAAAAGGATCAAATCCATACCGAATTCAAATATTTGTTTGGAATGAATCGTTTATGTATCATTAAAATTGGTTCCAAACCAAATGAAGAGAGACTAAGTTAAAGTCTAGAATTTATTACAAATTGATAATAAGTTTTGGATTATTGATTAAGCAACTACTGTAAAAACTCTATAAAGTAATATTCGATAAAATAATAAAATTTGCTGGTCCGAATTGGGTAAGTGCAAAATTGATCACAAATCGATATGATAATAAGATAATAAAAATGTTCAAAAGTTCTAAACAAATATATAGTTACATTAATATCATAAAATAATAAATAACATAAAATAATAAATGTTAGATATTATTTTTATTTTATAGTAAACAGTACTTTAGGAAAAACAAATTGTTTCAAACTATATTATATTTTCAACTTGTAGTAGAGAATTAACAAGTTTTTTTGTTGTTTTTAACCAATGTTTTTAAAACCGGACCGGCGACCGAACCGGATTTTTTTTGGGTCGTGGGTTAATATGGTCCGACCGGGTCTAACCGGGGTTCAACCGGGTTCAATAATATTTTAAAAATATTAGTATATAGAATTTGTTTTTATATGTATGTGCATAACTATCCAAATATCAAACAAAATATTAAGTTTAGTACAAATATTTAGAAAAACAAAAAAAATTCAATAGCTATAGCAAAACTAAATAATAAAATGATGATACTTAAATACATAACTAATCTTTTTTGTCTTAAAATTTTAAAAAGATTATAATTATTTGAAAAATGTTTTTTTTTTCACTGAATATGATTATATTAGAGAAAATGTTAAACCTTTATTATTATCTCATTATCTATAAATCTTATTTTTCTAATTTTAATTTTGATAATCATATTAATTAAAGAAAAATGAAATAAAAATATATTTTTTTAATTAGAAAACAGTTGAACCCGGTTTGATCCGGGTCAACCGGTTCGCCGGTTCCCGGTTTTTTGCCGGTCCGACCCGGTTCGATGCCAGTTCAACTACATTTGGGTTTTAATATTGAACCGAACCGGACATGTGACCGGTTCGCGGTTGAACCCGGTTCAACCGCCGGTCCGGTCCGGTTTTAAAAACATTTATATTTTAACTATTTATCTTATTGGATAAAAAAAAAACCATTTATATTCTATAATTTTTTTTATAAGTAGTTAAATTGTGTTTTATCATAAATTTACAATGAATATTTTTTTGATTTATTTAGACATTACTTATAAGATAATAATTTTATAAAATATGAAATTTCTGTACGCGTATAAGTTTACTCTTAACCTAAGTGTTAGTAAAACTTATAAAAACTATTGAACGTGGAAAGATATTCCCTTTGGCCGTGTTTTGACCGATAAAGATTTCGGTTAAGTACACGAAGACACGGGGAGACGGGATTGCAGCCTGGGGCCGTGTGATGCATGACGATGCATATTCCCGATGTGGTTCCCTTATGTTTAAGGCCACAGGAATGATTAAGGATCGTAAGCCTTTAGCCTTTGTGGTTATGGACTGGACGATGCCTTTGGATACACGTGATGGGAATAGTCTACACGTAGGCCTTATGAACTAAAAACGTTAATAACCGTTCGTTGATTGTTTTGCTTGCTTGTGTGTTGATTGTTATTTTGGGTTTGGATGGGAAATGAAATTGTTTAGGGAAACCCTAGACTCACTGAGCAATTAGTGCTCACGACTCAACTTGTTTTGCAGGTAACCTTTAGCGGGTAGACCTTTGGGGAGCACACGAAGGAACGTTAGGATAATCAGTGGTAGATTGTTTCGCCTTTTGGTAAATGATTAGTATTTATTATGTACATGATCATTTTGGAGTATTAGACTCGTAACGTTTATACTTTGTAAACCGTTGGAAATCTTATGTAAAAGATATATAAAAGTAAGTTTTTAAAATATCTCGGGTTTCATAAGATATTAGTCCTTGTCCGGACGAACAAACCATCGGGTATGTCTCGGGTTGGCAAGCCTTGAGGTGTATCCGACGGGGGTGAACACTTGGGAGTCTAGTCTAGGAATTTTGGATGTGTTCCGGGAACCTCTGATCGGATGCCCGAGCGTTTATCAGTGGCGCTCCGGTTTAGTTAATGAACGGGGGCGTTACAAAAAGTGGTATCAGAGCATTGTTTTTACGATGCTTGAATGGGACTTAGTTTTCAAACGTTTTATCGAGTCAAAATGTCGCTAAAAGGCAATTAGGATAAACTGATTACGTTCATGTGCTATTGGGTTATATAAGATGGGATTAGACTTACCGTGTTATTTGTGGCAGATGGGTACTCCACTGCACCGTCGTATTCCTGTGTATAGAGATTGGCCTGTGATGCCACATAACGAGGACTATCCGGGACGACACAGTGGATCTCCTATGGTTGGATATATCTCGGATTCAGAACCGTCAGAGGGTGTGTCGGAGTATATGCCGGAGTATATGCCGCGGATTCAGTACCGCGACTATACTGATGAAAACTCCCCACATTCCATGGCGGAGTTAGGACTCCGTGACATTAGTGATCTTTGACTCGAGGGATCACATGTTGGAGGATGGATATCCCCCTCACATGGTGGATGGTTATCCACCGAGTCATCAGAGTCCTGGCCCAATGATCATCGGGAGGACACAAGCTTTGAAGGACCAAGTAGATCAGGTTATAGAGGATCACCATTAGAGAGTCCTGGCGAATCGGTTACCTCCCGTCGTAGGTATCCAGGACATGATGAACCGGTTGAACCGGGAAGTCATGGACGGAATCGTCCTAACCGTCCTAATCCTGAGGGAGCTGGACCAAGTAGGACGAGGCCCACTGGACCGAGACGTGAAGGGAGAGGTACCGAGGATCGACTAATGAGTGTGATCCATGATTTAGCGGGACGTCTAGGAGATCGTCGACGAAATCCTCATGAACATCAACAGAATCCTCCACCATCACCACCAGATTTTCTAAAGATGGTGATGATGATGAAGAACCTAGGAACCAGAAGGTTCTTTGGTAATACGGATCCATTTGATGCGGACTCATGGATGCAGCATATCGAGAGGAACTTTGCTGCAATCCGATGTCCAGAAGATTTTAAATCCGACGTAGCCGCACACTATTTGATGGCAGATGCGAACAACTGGTAGAGTAGTGTGAAAGATCACTACATGAGTGTGGAACTCTCATGGGATACTTTCCGACGGGAATTTGAGAGGAAGTATTTCCCACCAGAAGCTAAGGATAGACTAGAGAGGAAGTTCCTGGAGTTGAACCAAGGATAGTCTTCGGTGCGTCAGTATGAAGCTGAGTTTACTCGGCTTCAACGTTACACACATTTTGGTGTACATAGTGAGGCAGCGGTTATTAGAAAGTTTTTGCGTGGGTTGAGACCGGATATAATGAACCGGCTGTTGGCAGTAGAGTATCATAGCCTGTTCCAGCTTGTGGAGTGGGCAGTGAATGTGGAAGAAGGCATTGAGATTGAACGAGCCTTCTACGACAAACCGCCAACACCACAAGTACCGCAGCAACAAGCACAGAGGCCAGGGCCAAGTAACCAAGTGGCACGACCTGGAAATGTAGGCCGAGGGCAAGGTCGAGGCTTTGGAGCCTTTGTTCGGGGTCGCGGTAGGGGACCCGCCGGTAGAGGGACACCAGCGATAGAAACCCTACCCGAATGCTATAAGTGTGGCCGACGTCGCAATTACTCAAGAGCATGCCCCAACGAGGGAAAACCACGACCTGTGCCAGCCAATGTTGTGTGTTTTATCTGTAATCAACCCGGGCACTACTCAACCTCCTGCCCAGTTAGGACCAACCGAGCAGCGGCTGCCCATGCATTAGAGGTTCAGCCAGCAATCGAGGCACCACCCAAGCGTCAAGCTATCGCAGGACGCGTGTATTCCTTAGATAAACCTGAACCATCTCGACCTTCTAAAGGTCCGATTTCAGGTAAATAAGGGTTTTAACTCGAATCTTTTGTATTGTTAATAGTGTGGTATAGTGTAAAACTTTGTTTAATATATATATGAAAGTTTTTGAACAAGAGTTTATTGCACTTATATCTAGGAACAATACAAGTTTGTGGTGTTCCCACACACGTATTGTTTGACACGGGAGCGACGCATAGTTTTGCATCACCCGAGGTCACCTCTCGTTTTAAGGGGATCTTTACGATAGTAAAGGTTCACGTTCCTATCCATACACCAGGTGATCAGATCCTTATAGCAACGAGTTGCTATATAGGAATTCCGATTATCATTGAAAACCACACATTCCTAACCAATCTCCTAGTCACACCCTTAGACCATTCTGAGATCATTTTAGGAATGGACTGGTTATCCGCGTACATGGCGCATCTAGATTGTGGTCGAGGAAGAGTAACCTTTGAGATAGTCGGAAAACCTTCCTTAACCTATCATGGAATTCAAACCAACCCCACCGTATCCTTCGTAACGGCCTTAAGAGCAGAAAAGGACCTTGATGAAGGTGAGGTTTACCTTGTCACCCTTAGTATCAAGGGTGATAGTGCATCGGAGGAACCTAAGCTAGAGGAGATTCCGGTAGTCCAAGGATACGATGATGTGTTTAAACCTTTGGAAGGGTTACCACCATCTCGTAACGATCCTTTTTCAATTTCTTTAGAACCGGGAGCAGCTCCAATAGCTAAGGCACCTTACCGGATGGCTCCAGCAGAACTAGCTGAATTAAAGAAACAATTAGAGGATCTAATGGAAAAAGGATTCATTAGACCCAGTTCATCGCCATGGGGAGCACCGGTATTATTTGTTAAGAAGAAGGATGGTAGCATGAGGTTGTGTATAGATTATCTAGGAATCAACAACGTTACCATCAAGGATAAGTACCCACTACCGAGGATAGATGAATTGCTAGATCAACTACAAGGAGCTAGTTGGTTTTCGAAGATTGATTTAGCATCAGGCTATCATCAAATTCGAATCTCTGAGAAGGATGTCGTAAAGACCGCATTTAGGACACGATATGGCCATTATGAATTTGTGGTCATGCCGTTTGGCCTAACTAATGCTCCAGCAGCATTTATGCGGTTGATGAATGAAGTCTTTCGTGATTATCTAGATGAGTTTGTTATCATATTCATTGATGACATACTTATCTACTCTAAGAGCGCTGAGGAGCATGAAATACACTTGAGAAAAGTGTTAGAGCGTTTAAGGAGTCAAAAGCTCTTTGCTAAGTTTAGCAAGTGTAGTTTTTGGAAACGGGAGATAGGATTCTTAGGACATCGGGTATCGGAACAAGGAGTTTCGGTTGACCCAGAGAAGATCGTGGCTATACAAGATTGGCTACAACCGATAAACGCTACAGAGGTCCGCAGTTTTTTTAGGACTCGCGGGATACTATAGGAAATTTGTAAAAGGATTTTCTAGCATATCCAAGCCAATGACTCGTCTGACCGGAAAGGGCGTAGTCTTTTTGTGGACCGAAGAAGCGGAGAAGGCGTTTAATCTATTAAAGAAGGCTTTGACCACCGCACCGGTCTTAGCCTTACCTGAGCCAAACCAGCTATATACAGTTTATGCGGATGCATGTGGAACAGGATTAGGATGTGTTTTGATGCAAGGCAAGAAGGTCATTGCCTATGCATCACGGCAGTTGAGGAAACACGAGGAGAATTACCGCGTGCACGATTTGGAATTGGCTGCAGTTGTACATGCCCTTAAGATTTGGCGATCTTATCTCTACGGGGAGACGGTAGAAATGATGACGGATCATCAAAGCTTAAAATATCTATACACCCAACCTGATCTTAATGCAAGACAGAGAAGGTGGATGGAATTTATAGCGGATTATGATCTGAAATTTGCTTACCATCCGGGAAAGGCAAATGTGGTTGTAGATGCCTTGAGCCGTCGTAGGGTAAATATTGATGTTGAGAAGGACTTGATGAGCCTAACCGCAAAACTCAAAATGGTTAGCTTATCGACCTTAGAGGGAGAGAGTAGTGAACCGTTAGGTTTACAGGCGGTAAACCAAGCGAGTTTACTACAGCGTATTCGACAAGAGCAAAGAGAGGATGAGAACCTGAAGAAGATTATCGAGGAGTTGGATAATCGTGAAGAGCCAAACGCGAGCGGTTACCATTTGGCCGCAGATGGTACCCTGCTTCAGAACAAAAGGATAACCGTGCCTAAAGGACAAGGCTTACGGGATGAGATCTTGAAAACAGCTCATCAATCCTTTCTTAGTATTCATCCGGGGAGTACTAAGATGTACCGAGATATTCACCAGTATTATCATTGGCCGGGGATGAAGCGGTCTGTTGTAAAGTGGGTAGCGCAGTGCCAAACTTATCAACAAATAAAGATAGAGCATCAGGTGCCAGCGGGATTGCTACAGAGCTTACCAATCCCATAATGGAAATGGGATGCGATAGCTATGGACTTTGTTACAGGATTACCAGTAACCCCAGGACGGGGAAACGATTCAATTTGGGTAATTGTGGATCGTTTAACTAAGAGTGCTCACTTTTTGCCAATGAGACTTGACGATAATATAGAAACATTGGCTAAGCAATACTTGAATGAGATCGTGAAGCTTCATGGGGTTCCAGCCAACATAGTGTCCGACCGTGATTCCAGATTTGCGGCTAGACTTTGGCGAGGTTTACAAAAAGCACTTGGAACCGATCTGTTTATGAGTACAGCATTTCATCCTGAGACAGATGGTCAGACAGAGCGAACCATCAGGACTCTTGAGGATTTACTTCGGATGTGTATGTTAGATTGGAAAAAGACTTGGGATGTCCACTTACCGTTAGTGGAATTTGCATACAATAATAGCTACCATGCTAGTATTGGTATGTCGCCGTATGAAGCCTTATACGGACGCCCTTGTCGACCTATGTGTTGGACCGAATTAGGAGAAGGTAGAGAAATTGGGCCAGCCATAGTAAAGGAAACCACAGAGAAAATTAGTCTTATTCGGGCTAATATGAAGAAAGCCCAAGATCGACAAAAGACATATGCTGACCAACATAGAAGACATGTTGTTTATGAGGTTGATGATTGGGTATGGTTAAAAGCGGCTGCTGAGAAAGGAAATGATAGATTTGCTAAGCCTGGTAAGTTAAACCCGCGAAATATGGGTCCTTATCGCATTAAGAGGAGAGTAGGAGAGGTAGCCTATGAGTTAGACATTCCAGCTGATAAGGGATTACATAATGTATTCCACGTATCTATGCTGCGAAAGTATGTCCGTGGACCGGATGTACCACAGCCAGAAAGGCTACCCGATCCCAGAACCGAACCCAGACCTCCTTCACCTGAACCCTTAAGGATTGGTGAGAGGCGATCTAGAATTTTGAAGGGACGAGAAATCTTTCAGATTAAGGTTATTAGAAGAAAACAACATAGAGATGTTGTTTCTTGGGAAGATGAAGCAAGACTTCGGAAGTCTAACCCAGAACTCTTCCTAGAAATTGATAGAACTCAGGAAGCCGGACCATCTAACCCTTAAGAATTCGGGACGAATTCTTTTAAGGGGGAGGGACTGTAATGACCCTCTCTTAAGGGTAAACCGCGCTCGAGGAAAGACTCGATGCAAGGTGCGGATCAGTTCATTAGTCCCTTGGATTTTGGCCGAAACCTAGCCAAGCACCTCGATGACTAAGCTACTTGCTTGGTTACTCGGTGACTAAGCTGTGTGCTAGGGTGCTTGGTGAGTAAGCTGCCTGCCTGGGTGCTTGGTGACTCACCAAGCAAACCCACGGGTGAAGCAAGCTCAAGTAGGAGGTGCCTACAAAACCCTTGGCCGAATCAATGACAAGCAGCTGCAAGCTTGTCCATTGCCACATGTTGCGGCAGGAAGTTTCCTCGGTGGATCCGTTTCCGCATAGTGTCCAGCTGCTTCACCAGCTTGGCCGATCCTATATATACAAGGCCTTGGACCTTGTTTTATCCATAGAAACTCGCAGCCTTATGCTGAACAAATCAGTCCGTAATCTTTAACCACCGCGAACCTTTGTCCGAACCAAAATCTTGTCCGATCACCTTGATCAGTTCAGTTGATCCGAGCGATACTCTGTCCAATCAGTCCGAAATCTTTAGCCACCGCGAACCGTTCTAGAGCAATTTCGGGAAAAACTTAGGGATCAGTTTCGGTTTGATTCCAGACAATCACCGAAGACCCTTGAAACCATTCTGTTCCGATCTAGATCATCACTCCGAAAGATCATCAGTTTGATCGTAAGGCAGTCGAGAGTAGGATTCATTGAGTGAATCGAATCGCATACTTTCACCAAGTAATCGGTGAGTTCTTTGGTTATGTTTGTTGTTTTACTACAAACAATTGAGTGGGTTTCGTGTTTGCTTGCTTGATCATTTGAATTTATAATCGTAGAGGTTCAAGCACGAAATCTAGAATTTTGCTAAGTATTGTTGAATATTATTTGATTGAGGTTCTTGTTGCGTTGTTAAGTATTTTCCTAAGTGAAGAAAATACTTAATGAATGCTAAGTATGAATCGTATAAGTTTACTCTTAACCTAAGTGTTAGTAAAACTTATAAAAACTATTGAACGTGGAAAGATATTCCCTTTGGCAGTGTTTTGACCGATAAAGATTTCGGTTAAGTACACGAGGACACGGAGAGACGGGATTGCAGCCTGGGGCCATGTGATGCATGACGATGCATATTCCCGATGTGGTTCCCTTATGTTTAAGGCCACAGGAATGATTAAGGATCGTAAGCCTTTAGCCTTTGTGGTTATGGACTGGACGATGCCTTTGGATACACGTGATGGGAATAGTCTACACGTAGGCCTTATGAACTAAAAACGTTAATAACCGTTCGTTGATTGTTTTGCTTGCTTGTGTGTTAATTGTTATTTTGGGTTTGGATGGGAAATGAAATTGTTTAGGGAAACCCTAGACTCACTAAGCAATTAGTGCTCACGACTCAACTTGTTTTGCAGGTAACCTTTAGCGGGTAAACCTTTGGGGAGCACACGAAGGAACGTTAGGATAATCAGTGGTAGATTGTTTCGCCTTTTGGTAAATGATTAGTATTTACTATGTACATGATCATTTTGGAGTATTAGCCTCGTAACGTTTATACTTTGTAAACCGTTGGAAATCTTATGTAAAAGATATATAAAAGTAAGTTTTTAAAATATCTCGGGTTTCATAAGATATTAGTCCTTGTCCGGACGAACAAACCATCGGGTATGTCTCGGGTTGGCAAGCCTTGAGGTGTATCCGACGGGGGTGAACACTTGGGAGTCTAGTCTAGGGATTTTGGATGTGTTCCGGGAACTTCTGATCGGATGCCCGAGCGTTTATTAGTGGCGCTCCGGTTTAGTTAATGAACGGGGGCGTTACACGTGGCCATTCGTCCGACTGTTCAATCATTCCAACTAGTTCCTGGGAGTCCGTTAGAAAGTTCGCACAATATCTTCGTTTCTTGCGGAGACTCTCCATCGCCCAAATCAGGATATATAGCTCTGTATGTAACGGCGATACCAATGGTAAGACTCCAACGAAACCCAAGAGGTCCGTAGTCTCATCATGTAGCTGTAAGATCCAGCCCACTCCGCTCGTATTGTGATTTTCCTTCCAGGAACCATCTATAAAACATCGAAATGTTGCTGACGAGGTCTCTTCCGGGTTTGGGGTTCTGTGAATTGGGACATCGTCAGATGTGTCTTCATTTACAAGAAACCATACAGTTGCCTCTTTCGTAGCCAAAACTACAGTGTCATGTGGTGATCTATCCAGATTATTGAAAACTTTGTCGTTTCGAGCCTTCCAGATGTACCAACAAATCCAAGAGAAGCATCGGATATCCTCAGACAGTTCCGTCCTACTCGGGATATGAGACATCAGGTAATCTACATTGCGCCATAGATTGTTAGTAGGGAATTCATCTGGTTGAATTGGAATATGAGATAGGGCCCACCATTGCCTCGCCGGAGGGCAAGTGAAAAGGACGTGGTTAATTGTCTCATCCATACCCCCACATCGGGGGCAAGTTCTTTCCGTTTGTAATCGCCGGTGGGCCAGTCGCTCATTAACTGTAACCGCCCCGGAGAGGGACTGCCACAAGAAATGCCGCATCTTGTTTGTTGTTTTTAGCTTCCACACTTTTGCCTTTAAAGGATTGAGCGATGGTTGTTGGTTTTCGAATACCAAATCCTCTTCCAGATTCTGGCGAGCCACCTCATATTCGGATCGAACCGTATACATTCAAGATTTTGTATAGTGCCAGCAGAAATCATCGTTAGCCCCAAACCTAGAGGGTCGGAGAGTAAGGATGAGTTTGATGTCGTCTGGCTCAACGCAGTCCCGCAATTTAGCCATGTTCCATGTGGCTGTAACCGGGTCAATAAATTCGCAAACGTGTTGATGCCTATCTTGAGTGGGCAGAATACTCCGGACGACTCGGGGATGATCAGCAGGAATCCATTTGTCCGGCCAGAACCATGATTGAGCACCGGTGCCAATAGTGCGTCGCATTCCTTTATCCACCAGGCTCCTGACACTATAGAGGCTGCCTCATCCATACGAGGGTCTATAATGTTTCTTTGCATCGAAAGGGTGGCAAAAACGAAAGTATTTGCCTTTCAGCACCCTAGCAGCGAGTGAGTTGGGGTATTGGTGTAGTCGCCAGAGTTGCTTAGCCAGTAAAGCTTGATTGAACTCTTCGTAAGACTTAAAGCCAATACTGTCATGACCCTCTCTTAGGTCTAACCGCGCCTCGGCAAAGCCTGATTTGATGGCCGGATCAGTCCGATAGTTTTTGGCCAAAACCTAGTTAAGCACCTCGGTGACTAAGCTAAGTGTCTGCCTGGTTGGTTAGTCACCAGCGTTACCTTCGGATGAAGAAACGTCATTTACCTTCGGACGAAGAAACTTCCAAGGTTTGTCCAAGCACGACAAATCCTTTAAGCACGAGGTATCGCGACCGTGTGGGACGAGTCAGCGGAAGCACGACAAAGCGGAAGCACGACAAATCCTGTAAGCACGAGGTATCGCGACCGTGTGGGACGAGTCAGCAGAAGTACGACAAAGCGGAAGCACGACAAATCTTGTAAGCACGAGGTGTCGCGACCGTGTGCAACGAGTCAGCGGAAGCACGACAAAGCGGATGCACGACAAATCCCATAAGCACGAGGTGTCGCGACCATGTGCAACGAGTCAGCGGAAGCACGACAAATCGGAAGCACGACAAATCCGCAAGCACGACAAAGCCCTGCTGACTCAGCTACCTGCCTGCCTGCTTGCTTAGGTCTATAAATAGGAGGCAAGCAGCTCCCATTTCTCCATAGGAACCACTTCGAACCTCTGTTAAAATCGGTATAGAAAACCCGAGTTCTTGTCCACGTTTTTATCCACCCTTTTCTATCACCTTAAACCATCGAGTAGAAGCAAGATTAGTCGATAATCTAGCCTAAGCTCTGGCCGTTTTTAGAGAAGGAAGATCCATTATAGATCTTTAGTCGAATCCAAATCCTAACCGTTCATAGAGTAAAGGTGAGTCATGGTTATGTTTGTTGCTTTACTGCAAAACAAATAGAGCGTCATGCTTGTTTATTTTTATGCTGATAACCGTAGAGGTTCATGCTAGGATTTTAGGATTTTCGTTTAAGTGTTTGATTTTATTGTTTTGCATGATTGTGTGATTGTGTGTTGCATATTTCTTGTGTATTTTTTTGTGTTGTGTTTGTGGTTTAGCGTTGCAAGTGATCAAGAGGATCATGTAACGTTCTAACTTTTTAACTTTAGTAGAGAGCGGTTGACACTTCCATGTATCGGGAGTTACGGAGAGACGGGATTGCAGCCTTGGGCCGTGACTCTGCCGATGTAATCCACGAAGAGACGGGATTGCAGCCTTGGGCCGTGGTATTACACTAGTCGGATCACTGGTCTTTTAGCCTTGGTGGTTAAGGCCGAGTGAGGTAAAAGGGACAATGGAAGGAAGTTGTCAATTGGCTTTATTTAGGTTTTTGTGTGCTAACAAGTTACTTTAAAAGAGAACTGCGGTAAGAGATCCTCTCAGTGTGTTGTGTTTTAATCATCGTTTCCGCATTTGCATTCTCTGATTTTTCTGTGATTGCTTCTTGATTGCATGTTGATTGTTATTTTGGGTTTGGGTTGGGAATTTATTTATTGTATGTTAGGGGAGCCTTGACTCACTGAGCAATTAGTGCTCACGACTCATTTGTTTTGCAGGTAACTAATAGTGCCATTTTAGTCGGGCTGGAGGAGCTTAGGAAAGTTGGTGTAGATCGTCTGCCTTTTTGCAAACGTGTATGTATTTAATATGTAGAAATGTTATTTTGAACATTGGCTCGAAGCCGGCAAATATCCATGTTTTGGTAACTATTGTAAACCTTAAGTATAAGTATGTATAAAAGAAGTATTTGTTTAAAGCTTGGGTTACATATGATACTAGTCCTAGTCCAGGACGAACCAACTATCGATCATAAATCGGGTTGAAAAGCCTTGGTTTATGTTGGATAGGAAATGCATACTTGGACGTTTAGTCTAGGGTTCTTTAATGAGTTTTTGGAACCTCGGAACGGACGGCCAAGTGCGCAAACGTAGCATCCTCGGTCGGGTTTTGGGTCAGCGTTGACCTGATCCTGATCGGGGGCGTTACAAGAGTGGTATCAGAGCATGGTTCTAACCATGTTCACATGGAACTCGTTTTCAAATGTTTTATCGAGTAATTGAGTCAGTTTGGAAACCAACTAGCTCCTTTATTAGGTAGATGAAATTAGGACTTACCCTTGTTGATTGCAGATGCTACCGCATAAATTGTATTGAGTAGACATGGTTGGTGATAAAGCTTTGGCTTGGTGATAAGCGACCTCGAGGAAATCCTTAGCTTTAAGAACCTTAAACCTTTCACGACCTCTAAAGGTCTCGGTACAAGTAAGTATGGGTTCTAACTCTTTTTTGTGATTGATTGATTGTGTGATTGCATATGCATGCATTTAGGTGCTATAGTGTATTGTAGAATTGCTAGATTTTATTTTGTGTTCCAAAGTTGATTGAGTCTAGTTAGAATTTGAGACCCAATCCTAGAAACCAAGTTGATTTGATTAGTGCTTTAGTTACTTAGGAAAAACCATCCTAAATCGATTCCCAAAGACGCGAGAGAGATATTTGAGAAAACATTCAACCTTAGGAATTCGGGACGAATTCCTTTAAGGGGGAGAGAATGTAATAACCCTCTCTTAGGTCTAACCGCGCCTCGGCAAAGCCTAATTTGATGGCCGGATCAGTCCGATAGTTTTTGGCCAAAACCTAGTTAAGCACCTCGGTGACTAAGCTAAGTGTCTGCCTGGTTGGTTAGTCACCAGCGTTACCTACGGATGAAGAAACGTCATTTACCTTCGGACGAAGAAACGTCCAAGGTGATTGGGTTTGTCCAAGCACGACAAATCCTTTAAGCACGAGGTGTCGCGACCGTGTGGGACGAGTCAGCGGAAGCACGACAAAGCGGAAGCACGACAAATCATGTAAGCACGAGGTGTCGCGACCGTGTGGGACGAGTCAGCGGAAGCACGACAAAGCGGAAGCACGACAAATCCTGTAAGCACGAGGTGTCGCGACCGTGTGCAATGAGTCAGCGGAAGCACGACAAAGCGGAAGCACGACAAATCCCATAAGCACGAGGTGTCGCGACCATGTGCAACGAGTCAGCGGAAGCACGACAAATCGGAAGCACGACAAAGCCCTGCTGACTCAGCTACCTGTCTGCCTGCTTGCTTAGGTCTATAATTAGGAGGCAAGCAGTTCCCATTTCTCCATAGGAACTGCTTCGAACCTCTGTTAAAATCGGTATAGAAAACCTGAGTTCTTGTCCACGTTTTTATCCACCCTTTTCTATCACCTTAGACCATCGAGTAGAAGCAAGATTAGTCGATAATCTAGCCTAAGCTCTGGCCGTTTTTAGAGAAGGAAGATCCATTCTAGATCTTTAGTCGAATCCAAATCATAACCGTTCATAGAGTAAAGGTGAGTCATGGTTATGTTTGTTGCTTTACTGCAAAACAAATAGAGCGTCATGCTTGTTTATTTTTATGCTGATAACCGTAGAGGTTCATGCTAGGATTTTAGGATTTTCGTTTAAGTGTTTGATTTTATTGTTTTGCATGATTGTGTGATTGTGTGTTGCATATTTCTTGTGTATTTTTTTGTGTTGTGTTTGTGGTTTAGCGTTGCAAGTGATCAAGAGGATCATGTAACGTTCTAACTTTCTAACTTTAGTAGAGAGCGGTTGACACTTCCATGTATCGGGAGTTACGGAGAGACGGGATTGCAGCCTTGGGCCGTGACTCTGCCGATGTAATCCACGAAGAGACGGGATTGCAGCCTTGGGCTGTGGTATTACACTAGTCGGATCACTGGTCTTTTAGCCTTGGTGGTTAAGGCCGAGTGAGGTAAAAGGGACAATGGAAGGAAGTTGTCAATTGGCTTTATTTAGGTTTTTGTGTGCTAACAAGTTACTTTAAAAGAGGACTGCGGTAAGAGGTCCTCTCAGTGTGTTGTGTTTTAATCATCGTATCCGCATTTGCATTCTCTGATTTTTCTGTGATTACTTCTTGATTGCATGTTGATTGTTATTTTGGGTTTGGGTTGGGAATTTATTTATTGTATGTTAGGGGAGCCTTGACTCACTGAGCAATTAGTGCTCACGACTCATTTGTTTTGCAGGTAACCAATAGTGAGATTTTAGTCGGGCTGGAGGAGCTTAGGAAAGTTGGTGTAGATCGTCTGCCATTTTGCAAACGTGTATGTATTTAATATGTAGAAATGTTATTTTGAACATTGGCTCGAAGCCGGCAAATATCCATGTTTTGGTAACTATTGTAAACCTTAAGTATAAGTATGTATAAAAGAAGTATTTGTTTAAAGCTTGGGTTACATATGATACTAGTCCTAGTCCAGGACGAACCAACTATCGATCATAAATCGGGTTGAAAAGCCTTGGTTTATGTTGGATAGGAAATGCATACTTGGACGTTTAGTCTAGGGTTCTTTAATGAGTTTTTGGAACCTCGGAACGGACGGCCAAGTGCGCAAACATAGCATCCTCGGTCGGGTTTTGGTTCAACGTTGACCTGATCCTGATCAGGGGCGTTACAAATACCCCCTGCATTCTTGGGGAGACACATCTTCTTCCAAGAAATCCAATGCATTCCTTTGGAATGGGTGTTGGTTTGCCACCGCACTCGCAAGTTTCCGGAGTATGCCTTTGGGAAGAAAAAACGTTGACATCACGTAGGTAGGAAGGGCTTGCGCTACAGATTTAATCATAACCTCCTTCCCTCCCTTGGACAGGAATTTGGCTGACCAGCCATTTATCCGCTGATTTAGTCGATCCTGGACATACACAAACACCTCCGCTTTGGATCCATTTAACTGTTCCGGAATTCCCAAATACTTTCCTGATCCTCCTTCCTCTGGGATATTCAGTCTTGCTTTTATCTCTGAACATCGAGCTGAAGGGACCTCCTTACCAAAGGTAATGGCCGACTTGTCAAAATTGATACGTTGTCCGGAAGCATTACCATACGTCTCCAGTACTTGTAGAATACCATCACATTGCTCCAGACTCGTTCGGCAGAAGAAGAGGCTATCATTCGCCAAAAGCAGATGTGATAGAGGTGGGGATGCCGGTGCAATCCTCATTCAACATATACCCCCTGACCTCTCAGCTGCATGGAGATTAGCAATCAGTACCTCGGTACAGAGGATAAATAAAAAGGGGGATAAGGGGTCCCCCTGTCTTAGTCCTCTTGTAGGCGTAATAGAGCCTTTTGGAGCACCATTAAGCAGGATACTATATGAGACGGAATTGACACATGTCATAATCCAAGAAATCCACTTGGCATCAAAACCCATTTCTGCATCAGGGCCTCGAGGAAGGTCCATTCCACCCGGTCATATGCTTTACTCATATCCGTTTTGATTGCCATATAGTCTCGTTTGGCAACTCTATTCGTGGACAGGGCGTGGAACACCTCCTGTGCCATTAAGATATTATCTGTTATTTGTCGTCCGACCATAAAGGCTGATTGTGTTTCCGACACAATCATAGGTAGATATCTTCGCATCCTCTGGCAAAAGATTTTAGATATAATCTTGTAGCTCACATTACAGAGGCTAATGGGTCAAAACTCCTTCATTATCCGTGGGCGCTCCGATTTGGGTATCAAGCAAATGTTAACCTCATTGCTTTTTGCGTCCAAAAGCCCTGTCCGCATAAAACGTTGGACCATTTCCACCACATGAGGGCCCAGAATATGCCAGAACTTCTGGTAAAAACAAGTTGTCATTCCATCGGGCCCCGGTGCTTTCTCCGGGTGGATAGCAAAAACCGATGTTTTGACCTCCGCACTAGAGACCTCTCGAGTCAGAGTGGAATTCATTTCCGAGGTAACACAACCTCTTATATGCGATAACGACACCTCCAGGTCAGTGACGGTCGTGGATGTGAACATATCAGCAAAATACTGCGTAGCAGTCTGTTCAATTTCGTCCTCGTTCTCCGTCCAGTCACCTGCCTCATTGACGATACCCACTATCTTATTGTGGGCCCGCCGTTGCTTAGTGGTTGCCTAGAAGAATTTTGTGTTTTGATCGCCTTCTTATGCCAGATTACTCTACTTTTTTGCTGCCAGTAAAGCTCTTCCTCTCTTAATGCTAGACATAGTTGTTCTTGAATCTCCGCTATTTCCCCAGTCGAAGCCGTATCACTACTCTGGTCTTCTTCGAGCCGAGTTTTTAAGCCTTCGATAACTTCCTCGGAGCTAACTTGGCCCTGTTTCCTCCAGCGGGAGATAAGTTTATGGCAATTTGCAATGCAATCTCCCACCGTTGGTGCTGTACCGGTCCTCCCTGTCTCCCATCCTGATCTCACTATCTCTTCGAAATTTGGTTTAGAGAGCCAGCGCTTATCGAACCTGAAATGTTTTGTCCCGTATTTTCTCCGGTTAAGGACGTGTGTAAGGACGGGACGGTGGTCGGAGCCCATAAAACGGAGGTACTCCATCTGGGTATGGGAAAAAATCTCATGCCACCCCTCATTACCCATCGATCGATCCAACCGGCAACGAATAATATTGGTACCTCGGCGACCAACTCAGGAAAGACAATTTCCTAAGTATGGAAAATCTACCATTCCACAATTCTGACGCATCAGATTAAAATCCAGGAACGAATTCTCTGGTCGCTTACGACCCCCGGTTTTTTCATGATGTCCTATGATCTCATTAAAATCCCCGGTCATGAACCATGGTTCAGAACGGGTAGTACCAATTCTGGTAAGACGTTCCCAGACAATTCCACGTTGAGCAATGACAGGATCACCAAAAAAAAACGATAGGAACACTTTATTACCATGAATGAGAGCCATTACATCAATGATATTTTTATTGGAAAACAGAACTTGAATACGAAATTCGGACTTCGCCATAAGGGCTAGGCCTCCACTACGACCACAAGGGTCAACTGTAAAAAGAAAATCATAACCGAATTCAACTTGAAGGTCTTGTAGAAACTGGTGATCACGCTTTGTTTCCATAAGAAAGAGAATCCCCGGGAAAAACCTCTTACGAAATTCACGTAACCGTCGAACTGTCAGAAAACTTCCAGCCCCCTGGCAGTTCCAGCTGATGATCATTTCAAGCTTCTGCCGGTGGTTCCACATTGACCACCAGACCTTTAAATTCCTTCGAAGTTTTCCCTTCATTAGGGCCTGTCTTCGAGGATGACGGGTCTAACACATCTGCCAAACCTGTTGGTTCGTTAAACGACTCCAAATTAGCTAGAGCTATGTGTTGATGTGTACGATTACCCTGAAACGGGCTGTGCTCAATCTTCTTCTTTACTCCAAGTGCCTTCGTAATTCAGTTTGTAATCTTACGTGGTTTCTTGGCCTTATCCACTAGTCCCTTGAGAGGTGAGATTAATTCTGTTGGGCTCAACTGAAAATTCGGGCCCATGACACTAAATTCCAGGCCCATATCCAACTGGTCAAAGTGCTCGTCCTCTTGTTGGGCCTTGATCAGAAATTCTAGCCCATTTGCTTCATTTTTTCCAATCGGGATCGGGTCCAGAGGTCTTGGCTCAACCCTAGCCGCCTCAGAGTTTTCACCGGTGATCTTCTCCGGACCAGTCTGTACCTCTACCGCTTCCCACCGTGCGGTCTGAAACGCGATTTCATTAGCAATTGCGGCCTCCTCTTCAGTAGCACGATACCACGGTGCTTTGGGCTTCTTGGAATCACGGTTTAGTCCACCGTGGCCTCGTTCCCCACGCATCTCCGCCGTCTTCTCTCGGCTCTCCTCACGAACAAAGGATTTCCGAACCCATTCCTTGGTGGAAACCTTCTCCGTCAGTGATTCGACCTTCTGTGGTTGACAGTTATCGAGTTCTGGGAGGATATCACGACGGACCGGCTTGGGACGCGACGGCGAGGCTCTCGACGACGAGGCCCGGTCATTACCAGCACGAGCCGATTTGTCTCGTGGATTCCGGTGATTCATCACAGGTCTTCTCCTGTCCTCACGAAAGTTCCTCTGCCTTTCCCTCAGGTCTTCAGAGTTGTTTCTCCGATTGAGTTCGCGGTGATGCTCACGCGGTTGTTGTTTTGCTAGAGCCCTCTCTGGACATTGGAGGACTTCATGGGTCATCCTGAAGCATCGAGAATAGTGGAGTTGGAGCTTCTCATACTTGAAGTCCAAAACACACAACTGACCCGCGTCATCGGTTTCGCGGCTTTGGATCAGCGGTGAGTTACACTCCAGGGTGACTCTGACCCGTGGAATAGGGTCAGATACATCAACCACCTCAAACTCTCTGAGGTCTTCACCAATGCTCTGCACTGTTTCTTCTTCACGCCGGTAGTCAGGTAAGCCTTGGATGATTACCCAAAAAGGAATGGTATTGGGGAAGTCTCTGCGCACAGTAGGCACCCAGCAGTCCAAGGCAATCATCGAGCCATCAAAATGGTAAGGACGGTTGTCCAAAACCATCTGGAGATCCTTCTTCGGCTGGAAACGGAAGTGGACGCGTCCATCTCTCATTTCGATTCCTTGCACACTTCCTTCACATCTCCATACCGTAGGGAGGAACCGGATCATGGCTCCAAGTTTGTGGTCCTGAATCTCAGGGAGTAAAGCACGTCCCACCAATGTCCTTTCGAATCGTTTGAGCAGCTGGTCCCTATTGATCGGTAGGAGCTTGAGGGGTTTCTCCTTCTCAACATTTTTGTCTGAGGAAATCATCTTGCCAAGAAATGCCATTGGAGGTATTGGATTCAGAAAGCAAGATGGAAAAGATTGAAGGTTGAAACATGTAAGTCCTCCTTACTTATACATAAACTGTGCGTATCAAGGTAAAGATTTCGAGGAATCAAAAATGATTGATCCATGATTACAAGGATACAATTAAAGGCATGAGTTGCGCCTGATGGGGTGGTCTTACCATACTTAGATCCTGTCAAATCCGGGATTGAAACTGAAGATTCGCATTGCATCAGGACAAATCTCAATCTATGAAAAGGAGATCGCAATCTCAATTTTGGGATCTCGATAGTACATCTGATTCGAACCATAGTCCTCAGAAAGCAGCTTCCCATGAGAAGTAAAGGCAGGTAAGGAAAACTCTCCCATGACCACCATGATCTTGTAGAGGCCAAAACCAGTATTCTCTTCAATCCCAATCTCTGGACGCATCTGAAGATGGAAAGAGATGGGAATCCTCTCCCAATTCCGCCGTGCCTAGGCCGGAAAAAGGACATTCCGGCGAGAAAATTTGAGAATTCAAAAATTCAAATACATATAGTTGACTACATAGTTACCCATTATAATAAGCTATTATCAAAAACATACATAATTAACTATACCTATTATATAGTTCACTACTATAATGAAAAACAGTATGCCTATATAGTTAACTATAATTATTACATAGTTATGAGTAGCCATTAAAACTAACATAGTTAACTATATTGATTTTCAAATATAGTTAACTATATCTGTTTCTAGTGACTACTTATCTTAAAACCTTAAAATCCATGATTGTATATTTCAATCCATGGGTCAAAGAAAGTGAAATTGAAGAAAAATAAACGAATTACAACATTAAATAAAAAGAAAGAATTAGGAGAGAAAGAAAAAAAAAGGAGGTGGAAGAGATGTAGAAGGAGGAGAAGGATAACGAGAAAAATAATAAGAAGGAGAAGAAAGGAGAAGAAGAAGGAGGCTGCAGGCCTGCGACAGATGGAAGAATAGATGACCATAAATAGATGAGATCGATTATGGTGTTTGAGTTAGAAGAAGATAAAAGAAGAAGAGGAGAGACAGAGGAAGATGAAGAGCAAGAGAGAAGAGGAAGAAGACGGCAGATTGAAAAGTAAAAAAATTTAGGGTTGATAGAGAATTTTTGTTTTTATTTTTTACTTAAAATTTGGTCCAAATAAACACAATGGTGAAATAGTCTTTCTATCTAATGTTGATTGTTATGCACTTATTTTTTTTATTTTTTTTTGTTAGATTGTTAATTTTTTCCCTAAACACTATTATTCTAGCCAATTTCCCAACAAATTAATAGTTTTTCATTAAATGGCAACTTTTAATCATATAGCGTGAGTTATATGAACAGTGCATGGAAAAACTTACAGTGTTATTTTCAAGTACATCACGAATATCTTCTGAATCCATGAGAAATTCTCGTTCTCCAGGGCTCATTAGACTGGGTACGAACAATCTCTTTACCCATTTCTTGAAGTAAATGGTGCATCTCCACATTATACTTTCTTATATGTATGAGTGACTTATCATCGAGGTTTCTAAGTCCGATATTAACATTTAAGTCACTATCTGCTAGCAACGGTTTGATGCCACTGACACTTGCATGATTGAAAAGGCATGCAATGTGACGAAATATTGCTTTGTCCTTTCTGTTATCTAATCCATCGTAGCTGACTCTTAGTGTCTTCTCAATTTTTCCATCTACACCTTTTTCAAGGCTCGACAACATATCTATCCAAATCTCTTCATCTTCCCCCCGCAAATACGAACCCAAAATATTAAGACCCAAAGGAAGACTATCGAAACGCTCTACCACTTTAGAAGCAAGCTCCATGAAACCGTCAGGAGGAGAGGTTTTTTCGAAAGCAGATCGACGTAATATCTCAAGAGCTAGTTTCTCTGAAGGGAGAGGGACCTCATAAATATGACTAATCCGATGAGCCCTTAAAATATGCTGATCTTTTGTAATTGCAATGATTCTGCTTCCACTTCCAAACCATTGAGTCTGACCCGCTATAGCATCTAGCACTACTTGCAATGATTCTGCTTCCACTTCGCGATATGATCTTCGAGTCCAACAAAGTCATCAAAATCCTTGGATGTAGTTATAAGTAGTTTGTCCAAAATAACATTGGCAATATCTCCAATCATTTTTGCTTCATTAACCCTGATAAGGAGAACGAAACAAGAATTATGAATAGTCAAATAACAAGTAGGAACAGTTGAGAAATATTAGCACAAAGATTAATGATAAGATGGTGGTACCAGCTCCGAGGATGATATCCGAACATATTTGCAACATCGGTCAATGCTTGCTTCCATTGAGTTTTCACTTCCTCTGTTCTGTTTTGGCAAGTCTCCTCAAAGACTTCTCCAAAGTTCCAGACTGCAGTTTTCTGACATGAGAAGGATCCAAACCATAGAAAACCGGTATCACTATTTGACCAAACTCTTTCTTGCATCTCACAATCTCCAGCAACTCGTTAAGACCCCAGCTTGAAGAAGCGTAGTTTTTAGTGAACGAAACAACCGCGATCCTCGAATCACTAATCGCATGTACAAGCTCAGGCCAGATTGACTGGCTTCTCTCGATCTCGTTGTCTTTGAAAGCGATAATCAATTTCCGATCAAGCTCCTTTACAAAGTGGCTAAGGAAAGTTCCACGAACATCTTCCCCGCTGAAGCTTGGGAAAACATCGAATACCGAATTACGAGAAGAGACCATTAGATCAAAGATTTCTTTCCAATAAAATCACAAGCTGAAGAACGCAATAACTTTGTAATCCAGAGGACAAACTCAAAATAAACTAGAGCACACATCGTATCGTATCATAAATCTTTTGGTAAATTTCATGGAAGAGAACGAAACTTGTTGGATGATTCGCTGAAGAAAGTCAACGACTCTTTTTGTATACAAAGAAAATAGAAATATTGGTTTTAGTTCCTACGTACGGCCAATCAAATTTATCTGCTACGATAGCAAGTGAAGTCATCAGTGGCTAAATTAATCTGATCACGTCAAAGTTTGAAACTTTCTGAAGTCATACTTTTCTACCAATATATAGTATTATATATCTTGTTTCTTACAAGAATATTATATATTGTTAATATGATAAACAAAACTGCATGCATATAACATGATTCAAATTGTAGAAAGTTTTATGATCGAAACAAAAATTATTCACAACAGAAACTAAGGATATGTTCAAACCTGACATCATGCATATTCTTGACGAGCTTTGTAAAATCCTTCAGGCTAGCTAGCCACGAAATTTCATCTGTTGACCAAATATATTGACTTTAGCATTAGGGCTTCAAAGTAAGCGTGTGCAAGAAGCTACCATTATTTTATCACTTTGGCTTGTGTGTTACGCTACAAGTACTGTGTAGTAGACCTAACTGGTCCCCTCAAAAAGTTGTGCATTTTGATTCTTACAAAAAAAAGAGCAAAATATACACGTCAAACAACATTTTTATGATCCATTGAAAATATACAATCCTGGTTCGCATAAGGAAATTAAGCTCCAAAATAGAGCGAAGAACATGCTTCACGCACTCTTAGCCCTGAATCCGCATCGCTTTTGTGAACATAGACATCCATATGAACTTGGAAACTTCTTTCTCATGACTAAAATTTTATCTTGAGCTTGTTCAGTTTCTATGCTCTTTTGAAAGACTCTTTTTCAACAGAAACCGCATTGTAAACTTGCTGCTTTGCCTCTATATCGCTATTACTTATTACCATGGTTTAGTAGTTCGTGTGGAAAGTTTTGACTTATTACTTATTAGCATGGTTTAGAAGGCAACAACACATATCGTTGTTCCTGTGATGAAACAGAGAAGAAGGAACTAGATAGAAACAAGGTTTGATCCATAGAAGAAATACAGAGAAAAAAACTAAATACATGTTTCTTATGATGAAGTTTAAAGCAGAGTGAGTATATGTAACAGAGAAAGTCCTCAAAACCCCACTGATAGAAACTGAACATGCATCCCCTAATTCTATATATTATTAAATATGTAAAAATCTTTCATATTATAAATTTAATTCAATAATATTGATTCTACTGTTACTGTTTCAGACATTCTATTGATTGTAGTGCTAGGGTTTCGACGGAAGCCTGTACAAGAAACAATCTAACATGTTCCTTGTGACTTGTGTGTGTTACGCTACGAATATTGTGAAGACTTTTGTGATCTTACTCACAAATTGTTAAAAACAAATAAGATAACATACAATTTATATTTGTCAAACCATTACCAAGTAACCATAAGTATTTTGAAAAGGAAAGACATCATGAAGATACACACCATATGATCTAGTTGGAACTGCATTTCTCCATTGCTTACATCCGCAAACTTAGCACACCTCATACCCTCTGAAATTGTCACAAGCCACACGTCACGCGTCACACATCATTAAATTGCCTAACCTTGAACAGTTAAACCAGAAACATTTATCAGCAGCATGAAATCAGCAATTGAGCTCTACGGATTCGGTTCTTAATCAGATGCTCATATGATGTGGAACTGTTGGCTATGAGATTTTTGGTTACCTGAAAACGTTTCTCCATTTGGGAATACAGAAGAATCACAATCAACCATTCAGAGTGACATCTTGTGTTCCTCCCATATTTGGAGGCAGGGCAAAGCAGAGATTTGTTGATGGATGTGATCCACTATATAACATCGTTTCTGACTTATATTCTCTCCCAAATTTCTTAAACACTCTCTCCATGACTTCCAAATATTTTCTCCCAACATACCCGTCTTCTTTTACTGCTTCTCTTTGTCTCTAAATCGCTGTCTCCACTCGTGGCACTATCATCAGTCTCATCGCTTATATCACAGATATCTTTGTCTTCACCCTCTTCACTCTGATCAGCCTCACTGCCTATATTGCAATCATCGCTGTCTCCACCCTCTTCACTCGGACCAGTCTCAATGCCCATATCACTATCATCACTGTATTCGTACTCTTCACTCTGATCAGTCTCACTGCCTAGATCACTATCATAGCGGTCTCCATACTCATCACTGTGATCATTATCATCATTGCTTTCATCGCCTTCCCAAACCTCAGAGAGTTGTATGCCACATCCTAGTATTTCACAATTATCAATATGAAACTTTATATCCACCTCATCGCAGTTTAGTTCAGCTGAAGCAGAATTTTCCTTGTTTAGAAGGAAATGAAAATCGAAAATAACCAAATGACTACCCTTCATATTTAGCCACCAGACATCTTGATACTGAGAAAAATCTGTATGGATCCCAGGTTTGCCTTTGTAGTAACATTGTACATGGATGTCTATTTTGATGTTTCCATGGTACCATTCAGAGATATCCATCTCAACCGCAAGGCAAGCTCTATAACCGAAGAATTGTTGAGAGAGAGAGTTCTGAAGAAGTAGAGGGATCGTGATAATGCTTCCATTAGTTTGGTGAGTGAAATACGGAGGAACTTCTTCACCTGGCAAGATCAGTAGCTTGAAAGCTGATTTTTGTTGAATGAGAGTTTGTTGCTTCAAGTTCAAGCAGTTAATGAAATTCACTTTGAATTTTGGATAACAATTCTTTGCAAGGGCAGAGACCACACGTGAACAGCCATGCCAGCTAGCATCGGTCAATGCCCCACAGTTAGAAAAGTCGACCTTCTCAAGGAGTTCTAGTTTATAAATGTTCGGAGGTACATATTTCAGCCTGTTGCAATTCGACATAGATAGCGTTTTGAGCTTAGAGAACTTTTCAATCCACCAAGGAACCTCTTCAATCATTGTTCCGCCTAGACTGAGCTTTGAGATGTTAGCTGAGAAATCAGGAAAAGTCCTCAACGATGAGCAAGTTATCATGCACAACTCTTTCAGGTTACTGAGACCTAAAGAAAATGAAGGAAGCTCTTCCAAACTTTGGCAATTGTTGATCATAAACATAATGAGATTCTTCGACATCAAAAGATTTGGGATTTCTTTCAGGTTCTTAGAATCTGACAACAAAAAATCCTCGAGGAATGGAAGGGGCTGAAAAAAGACAAGGCAAAATAGGCAATGGACTGATTATATACAATTATGTTTAAATGCATTTTCAGTCTAAGAAAAACAAATTATAACTATACAGATGAAAAACTCTGATAAAGAACCCGTTCAAAATCTTACATGTTTTACAAAACTACAATCACAGTAATACTTTACCAAAACTGTCAATTTCGATTATTTTTCTCTATCAGTTTGACATATCATGTATACCATTTTGTTTCAATAGATACTAGAAATAGAAAGATTCTCCGTGTCACTGATGTTTGGCAAGAAAGTGGAAAAATACGTTAAAATAAACAAAAGTTAGATGGTTTAACAAATTTTGCATACCTGAACTCCTTCCGATAGTTTCTCATTCTCGATTCCGTCCATGCTAAGATGAACAAGATACACTAGACGCCACTTAGTGGGGAATTCTTTTATTGATTTATAGTCTAGAGAGAGGATTGAAATGTTATCTGAGATATCAGGTAAACTCCTTAACAACGAGCATTCGTCGAGAATGAGGCAAGAAAGAGATTCCAAGTTGATGCCTGTAGGAAGAGTCTCGAGCTTTGTGCATCCTGCCATGTCCAAATCCAATAGTTTATTGAGATACCTTATCCAGGAAGGAAGCTCTACCAAACTTGGACAATAGCTGAGATTTAGTATCTCAAGGTTAGTAGCTTTCGAGAGATCTGGAAGTTCTTTTAAGTTTTTAGATCCCGTCAAATTCATATCCTTAAGGCATGTAAGTGACTGGAAAAAAAACGAAAGAAAACTATGTATAAGTTGGACATTACGTGAAAGTATTGTTATCCAAAAAAATGTAACTAATAATCTCAAAACTCACCTGAACTCCATCCCACAACTTCTCAAGTTCGCTATCATACATTTTGAGGTGAACAAGATGTTCGGCACGAAAGTTGGTAGGCAAATATCTTATTGGGAAAGCATCCCAGCATAGTAATCTGAGTTTAGAGGGTAAATACTCGAGGCCTTCGGGTAAGTGACACTTGGATTCTTCATCCCATGTCTTTGAAAAATAGATATTTAGAAAACGGAGTTTAGGCACCTTTTTGAAGGCTCGCTTATTAATACGCAGCTTCTGACTCGCCATTATATCCAATGATATACCTAAAATATTTTCACTACTCTGCAAAAAACAAGTAAACATATTTTTTAGATAACATGCTTTCGATCTTACAGAGTGAGTTCTGACAAGACCACAAAAAAACGTACAGTTTTTTCCTTGAGTACAGCCCTAACATCCTTCCAATCGACGAGGAATTCTCGTTTTCCAGGCTCATCAGACTGTGTACGAACAACTTCTTTACCCATTTCTTGCACCAAACAGTGCATCTCTACACTTTTTGAAGATGTTCTGATACGTATGAGTGACTTGTCTTCTAGGTTCTTAAGCCCAAGGAAAGGCATAGAGAATGATAATATGACTAATTGAAGCTTGTAAGAAAATGTCTCCTCCTCGACATATCTTACATTATTAGATGGTTGCTTTTTAAAATGCAAGGAAACAGAGACTACTGTATTAAACAAGAGGGTTTACAGGGTAAGAGAAGAAGTATTCTCATTAATTAAAACCCACTTATTTATATTTCGTTATTGTATATTTGGATACCCTACTTTTCTATCTTACGGAATTTTTATATCTTTTCTTTGTCAACACAATCTTTTGAAATCTATGGAGACAAATCATTCTTCTGAAGTTTTAAACCATGGTTAACATGAAGTCAACTAAGTCTTAACCAGAGTTAGCAATACTCGCCTTATCAGCTTCATCTATATAATATTCTATAGCCAATAGGAACTAAAAAAAAGATAAATTTGTGAGATTTTAGAGTTACCGAAAAAATATCTGCTAATTTGGCTGCAGAACAACTGAGTTGGTCCTTGAGTTGTCCATCATGTTATCTGCCAAAACATTTCCAGTGTCATCCACTATATGAAACCATTCCTGTTTGATCTTCAAAAACAGTTATAAGATGACAAATTCCTACCCGCATTCGCTTACTGCTTCTCCTTGTATCTACACTCTACACTGTGATCAGTCGCATTTCCAAGATCAGTATCATCAATGCATTCTTGCCACTCTTTACTGCTTTCGATCTCATGTCGTCCAAGGTTATCCCCGTTGGTTTCATCGCGTGGAAGAATATTTGGATTACTCGGATATGGAGTACAGTCCCCGGCGAGTCGTATGCCGCATCCATTAAATGCCAACTGAAGTTGTGTATTTAATATGACATGAAAATGTATATTCACCCGAGTGCATGTTGATCTCAAGATCGGGAAACTACGTTCGTATTTTGTGAGAGGCCGAGATGTCTGTTAAGTAAAAACGGATACGATCGTAGAAATATGTGATGTTCGTATTTCAGAGAGAAAACAAACGAATTAAAGTTATATGATCGTATTTAAGTTATACGATCATATAAAAGATGACGGTCGTACAAAAGTGCTAATCGCTCAGTAGAACAAAGTATGCACGAGACGTGGTCGTATTGCTCTGCTTTCAGTCTTATATCATGAGTTGTCACATCAAGTAATGTGACAACTATTTATAGTTACAATGATCTAAGGTTTAATACAACTATAGTTACATAAAGCAACTAGATGAGAAAAGCACTATGGTTTAGTTAGTGAATATTGAGCCTTCAATGGGCTTTGTCTCAAGAAGTAGATTTGGGCCTCCAAATCTATGCCCAACAGTAGGCCCCTCCCCAAAGCCTGAAAATTAACCGGGCTGAATTTTGCAGGTCGGGCTGAGCTTGGCCCATGAAGTTGAAAAGCCCATCTTGGATGTCGACCTCTGAGTGGTCGCTAATTGAGGCGCCTAGGGTTTTGAGCCGAGCGCTTTTTCCGACTTCCTGTTCTCTCCTATAAAAGCGAGGTCTCCTCCTCCATTTTTACCATTTTTCTCTCTGTAGCGAAGCCCTGAAGGTATTCTCTCTCAATCCCGATCGTATCTTTTCTTTGTTTTAACTGTGCTTATATTCGCTCGTATATTTTCTTTGCTCAAACCGTCATACTTTGCGTGACTCGTTCGTTTATACGATCGTATATTTTCTTCGCTTTAATCCTCGACCACCGAAAAATGAAGTCCCCAGTCATAGTTTCTTCGAATTCAGACTCTGGTTCAAACACTGAAGATCTGGAAGTTTCACTCGCGATCGATCAGTCTCACCAGATGCGTGTGTCAGATAAAGGGGGTGCGTCGTCTTCTAGACTGGTTCAAGCGGACCAGGTAAATGACAATCGGTGTGCGGCCATTGTGAGTGCTGATGGTCGGGACGCCGAACGCTGGAACATCATTCGCGACCTATCGGTCGAAGAGAGCGAAGATCAGGAGCTTGAAGAGCAAGCTTTGCCTGAATTTGTCGAAGAGGTAGATGGTGGTGATGAAGCCATCGATCGTGCGTTACTGGCACGTATACCTCGAGCCCCGGGGCTGTCTAGCGATCTTTTCCCCGGAAGTAGTGATGACATCGCGTCCTCCAGTTCCTACGAAACCATCGAGAGGATTCGGGGAGATGATGACTGGTCGGGTGTTGATATCAGAATCCCTCGCCCTCATGAGCGTCCCTGGTCTCCTCCTGAAGGTTTCCTGTGCCTGTACGAATGCTACTTCAACCACGGAGGGATGTGGTTCCCGATACCTAAGCTCGCGCTCGAATATTGCGAGGCTCGACGCGTTGCACCTTCTCAACTCACTTGCGCCTCATATCGCAACATCTGCGCGATCCTGACTATGGCTGCTGAATTGGGGCGGTCGGTGAATCTAGCTCAGCTCGAAGAGATGGTAGAGATCGCGAAATCCGGGGATTGTGGGCGTTTTTACGCCTCGATGAGGTCGGGATGCATGATTCTGACCGGGGTTAGCAGTAGAATCGAGCGTTGGAAGAATAAATATTTCTTCGTGAGGATCAATAAATACGTGATCGGAGATTTCAACGGTGTAATTCATGCCGGATGGAGTTCTAGGATTGGTATGCTTTACCTCTTTATGCCCGACCTCCAGTCTTAGCTGATAGTTAATCTATCTTTTGTTTTGTAGGTAGAAAACTCCAAGTGCTCGAGCCGGTTCCCAAAGGCGCATTCTCCCTGATCGCAGAGTTGAAGAAGTTAGGCCAACAGAAGTGGGGGGATTTTATCGAACAAAGGATCAGACGTTGTCGGCGCCGTGTTACAACAGGTTAGTTTGCGGTCGGTATGTTTAGTCGTCTCTTATTTTTGCGATCGTAGATTCCTTATTTGACTAATCAGTGTTTTTCAGGCGATTATACCATTCCTCTTGCGAAGATCGGGCCGTATACTCACCGGCCTCTGAAGGACAGGAAGAAACGACCGTCCAAAAAACAGAGTTCAGAAGTGGGAAGCATGGGGCTCGAAGATTTGGACTTTGTTGTTTATAATGTAGGCTCGGGGTCGGCCAAAGCTGCTGCGTCTTCTGACGTGAGAAGGAAAGATAAAGGGATCGTGATCGACGATCCTTCAAAGAAGAAGGTTGGTGCCGACGCCCCGAGGGAGCCAGCTGCGGCTTCGAAAGCGGTCGGTGGTTCCGCCCAGAGAGAGCTCGCTGCAGCTTCCAAAGCGGTCGGTGGTTCCGAAGCGAGGCGTTCGGAGAAAAGGAAGGATCGTGAGGACGATCAGAGGCGCTCTGGATCTGATCCGAAGAAGAGCAGAAAAGAGAAAAAGAAAGACAAGAGCCTAGCCGTTGCCGATGTTGCGAACACCGAGCTTCCTGAACAAAGAAATGCTGAGGAGGTGGTCGGCGATCAGACGGCGGTCGGAGCGACACTATCGTTTGGGGCGGGTTACGATTTCAATCTTCAGTTCGCTGGTCAGGGCCGCCACATCCTCGAGGACCCCGTAGCATGTGGGGAATATGTGCGCTGCATTCAGGGTCATCCCAGGGGGCCTGTTCCTGAGTCCGATGAGATGGTCGAGCGTGATGAGTTTTTGGCTTTTTCCGTCGACCTCACTAGGGTAAGTTTTTTGCTGTGTTTAATTTGACTTTTACCGACTGCTTCTTGTGGCTGAGTATCGATGATCGTATGTTGGAGTTCAGATGGTGAGCAACGTCAATTTCATGAGGACCAGATATGAGGGGATGTTGCAGAAGAATCACGAGCTCATCGTGGAGAACAGGGTCCTTAAGTTAAGGATGAAAAATATGACCATTGCTGCCGAAGAGAAGGTTGGTCGTATTTTAGCGTTAGAGCAAAAGAATGAAGAGCTGAAGGTGGAGGTGGCAAAGTGGGAGGACGAGGTCCAAAGCATGATGGGGGAAAAACAGTCCATCTACCACTTAGCCAAGTCGCAGATGAAACGCCTGAGAGTCTCGCGTAGAGACACAGCCACGAACTTCGGGGAGTATGCGATCGAGAAGGTCGGTACCGAGCTTTGAGAGAAGGTCGAAGCTAAGTTTGAGAAGATACGTCGTCATCTCGCTGATTCCAAAAAGATGAATCACATATCATCGACGGTCGGTCAGATCAAAGCCTTCCTCTCTTTCTATGAGGAGCAGGGATCGGCCCCCGAGGGCGCGGTGGAAAGGTTGCAGGAAGACCTGGAGAAGTATCTGAAGATGGCTGCTGCTCACGATGTTGAGAAAATATCCGAAGAGGACCTCACTTTTCCCGACCGTGCCAGCTGGATTCCAGGCGAAGAGCTCGTCTTCCCTATTGAAACCCCTAACAGGATTGGTCAATACGGCCTTGGTGAAGAGTGGGACTTTGCTGGGGAGGAGGAGGCTCGAGGTGATGGCGAGGCCGACCCACGACCTTCTTGAGTCGTTCTGAAAGTTGGTAGTTCTGATCCGACCGTGTCTTTACATGGTCGCGAGAGAGAGGATGGCTCTGGGTCTTCTCACGTATCCGAGACTGACGAGGATGAAGATCCCCTGATGGTCAATGATCGTGCGAAGGTGTCGAAGGGTCCCTCCGAGGTCGCTGGAACTTCGACCAAGGCTGATGGACGTCCTTCTACAACTGCTGATCCCACTGCAAACCCGGATGAGGCCGCGGAACGCCTCGGGACCGATGAGGTTGACGTCGTCAATTTCTGATCTTTGCTCTGATTGTTGCTTTTCCTGGTCGGGCTGTATGTAGCCGTAAGACTTTTTAGTTGTATTCTCCCCTCTTTTTTTGTGAATGTATGTTGTTCCCTGACCCTTGACGGTCGGGTTTTATCTTTTCTTAATAAAATGTTACGTTTTTCTTTAGAGAGCTTCTGAATTTTTGCCAAAATCTCATCAAAGAGCTTTGGTCGGTTCGCGCGATGGACGACCAGGCTAATTTGTCTGCTGGTCGGGACCAGGCTTAAGACGGAATCCGTCTGGTGGTTAAGTGTGCGAGTCGTGGTCGGCTTATTGCACCTCCACGTTCTTTGGATTCGGTGCAGGTCGGGGCCTGGCTGACAGATTTTACCGGTCAGGAATTCGTGGTTTCCATACTACGATTGTAGGTTTTCCTACTGCGTTGAAAGCGAACGCGTATTTGTTTGTCAGATGCCTGGCCAGGGCATCGAACGTAGGGAACGAGGCTTCTTAAATACCCAAGTGAGGGATAATGCCGATCGTATATATTTTTTTTTTTTTTTGAGTAGCTGAGCCTTCGGAGAGGTTGCCTACGTACCCGAAGTTGGGATCAAGCCGACCGTAGTTCAAGTACAAAAAGTAGGGGTTTTTTTTTTTTTTTTTTTTTTTTTTTTTTTTAAACCAAGTGGTTATCATATAGAGTGACGGTCGTAGTTTGGAGTAAGACTACGATCGTTTTTTTTTTTTTCTTTCTTTAAACTAAGTGGTTCATATAGAGCGACGGTCGTAGTTTGGAGTAGGCCGACCGTGGATACTATGGTGGTGGAGGATTCGGCCTAGGCGACTCGTGGTCGTGGTTGTACTTCGTTGATCGGAAGTGGATAGTAATAGTATCGTTTTAAGGACATCGCGTTCCAAGACCGCGGAATCATTGTTCCATCCATGGCCATGAGTTCGTATACGCCGGGACGAACAACTTTAGAAACCTGGTATGGTCCTTCCCAGTGGGCGCCTAGTTTCCCTGCCTTGTACTCAGCTGTGTTTTCGTACACCTTCCTGAGGACGAGGTCGCCGACGGTGAAACTTCTCCTTCGAACGCGCTTGTTGTAGTAACGTGCGGCTATCTGCTGGTAATTTTGTATGCGGATGAGAGCCTGGCCGCGCTCTTCTTCGATGTGATCCAAATTGTCTACGAGCATTCTGTCGTTGAGATCGGGGTCCGTTGTCATAGTCTCTCATCGTAGACTGTTGATGCTGACTTCGGCTGGGGCCATCGCTTCGATTCCGTTGGCCAAGGAGAAGGGGGTACGCTTGGTTGATTGGCGCAGTATCGTTCGGAGCGACCATAGTACGCCATCTAGTTCGTCAGCCCAGGTCCCTTTCTTTTCATCGAGACGTTTTTTCAGTTCGGAGATGATAGCCTTGTTCGTCGCCTCTGCCTGTCCGTTTCCCTGTGGGAAACGCGGTGTCGACTTGTTAAGACGGATTTTCCAATTTGCGCAGAAATCTTCGAAGGTCTTGGAAATAAATTGCGATCCGTTGTCAGCAATAATTTCGTAGGGCAATCCATGGCGACAGATGACGAATTTCCAGACGAAATCTTGGACATTGTCGGCCTTAATCTTTACGAAGGATTCCGCTTCGACCCACTTCGTGAAGTAGTCGGTGACTACGATCACGTACCGCTTTTGTTTGGACCTCGGGAGTGGACCGAAGATGTCCATCGCCCATCTCATGAACGGGTAGGCAGATGTTGCGGTCGTTAGGGGCTCAGTTGGGGAGTTGATCATTGGACCATGACGCTGGCACTTTTCGCAACGACGGGCGTAGTCTGCACAGTCGGTGAGCATGGTCGGCCAATAGAAACCGAGCTTCTTGATCTTCATCGCGAGAGTTCGTCCACCAGAGTGATTGCCACCTTCGCCTTCATGCGTTTCGGTCATAATGGCGCTGATCGTATCGCCGTTGACACACTGAAGTAGAACTCCCGCTGCACTCCATTTGTATAGCTTTCCTCCCATTACTACGTAATGCGCACTCTTTGATTTAAGCCGACGTGCTGCCCACTTGTCCTCCGGGACTTCTCCATCCTTGATATAGTTAGAAATTTCATCCCGCCAATCTATCTGGTCGGCCTGATCGGGATGGTCGGTGCTGTCGGTATGGTTGTTTTGGACGGCCTGGTCGACCTGGTCGATTCGGTCGGGATCGTCCTCTATGCCGCCAACCTCGCTGTCGTTCATGATGACGCTCATCCGGCTGGTGCCGCACGGTAAATCGATACTCGGGTCGGGGATGGTTTCGACTGGTATGATTCGTTTTAGATCGGAGTCCGAACTTGTTGCTAATGAGGCCAGGGCGTCAGCGGCGAAGTTTTCAGATCGAGGGATGTTAGTGATAACGAAGCTGTCGAAATTGGAGAGGATTAAAGCTTCGGTGAGTTTCAGGTAAGCGTTCATGCGCTCGTCTCGCGCGTCGTAATCGTGATTTAATTGATTAGTGACGAGCTGGGAGTCGCTGTACGCGTGTACTCGTTTAACCCCGACCTCTTTGGCCAGGCGGAGCCCGGCGATGAGGGCTTCCCATTCTGCTTCGTTGTTGGTGGCTTTGAACTCGAGTCGGAAGCACTGTTCGAGTATTTCATTGGTCGGGGAAAACAGTCGTATCCCTGCTCCACAACCGTGTCGGGATGCCGACCCATCGATGTAAAGGCTCCAGTCTTGGCTGGTCGGTGTGATCGGGATGGCTTCCGGGGGTAGCTCGATCAAGAAATCAGCCAAGGCTTGCGACTTGGTACTCGTGCGGTTACGATATTCGATGTCGTATTCGCTGAGCTCGACCGCCCACTTTGCCATGCGGCCTGACTGACTAGGACTGTGGAGGATTGTTCGCAGCGGCTGGGCGGACATTACAGCGATCGTATGCGACTGGAAGTAAGGACGGAGTTTTCGAGCGGCGACAACGATGGCTAAGGCCAATTTTTCTAAGGTCGGATATCGACTTTCTGCTCCATCGAGCGACTTGCTGACGTAGAAGATGGGTTTCTGGTCTCCCCGATCCTCTCGAACTAGGACGCCGCTTACTGCCGCGTTCGTGACGGAGACGTAGAGATATAGTGTTTCGCCGTGCTCGAGTTTCGACAGAACTGGAGGCGTTGTTAGATACGCCTTCAACTCATTGAAAGCTGCGCACTTATCATCCCAAACGAATGCTTTATTCCCGCGGAGGAGCTGGTAGAAAGGGAGGCTACGATCGGTAGATCGAGATATGAAGCGGTTGAGCGCCGCTATTCTGCCGGTCAGCCGTTGTACCTCTCTTTTGTTCTTCGGAGATGGTAGGTCGATGATTGCGGTGATCTGCTTTGGATTTGCTTCTATTCCTCTTTGCGTAACAATGTAACCAAGGAACTCGCCTGAGGTTACCCCGAACGTGCACTTGGTTGGGTTAAGCTTCATCCCGTACTCGTTGAGAATTTTGAAGCAGTCCCGAAGGTGCCCGACGTGTTCGGTTGCATTTTGAAATTTAACCAGCATATCGTTTATGTACACTTCCATCGTATCTCCCAGTTGGTCGGCAAACATCTTGTTCACCAGTCTCTGGTAGGTTGCTCCCGCGTTTTTCAGTCCAAAAGGCATGACTCGATAGCAGAATGTTCCCCGGTCGGTTATGAAAGAAGTTTTCTCGTGATCGTCGGGGTGCATTGCGATCAGGTTGTATCCGGAAAAAGCATCCATGAATGATAATAACTCATTCCCGGTCGTAGCTTCTACCACGCGATCGATGTGGGGCAAGGGAAAGCTGTCTTTTGGGCATGCTTTGTTCAAATCTGTAAAATCGATGCAGACACGCCATTTGCCGTTCTTCTTTTTAACTACGACCGGATTGGCCAGCCATTCGGGGTATTGAACTTCTGTAATCGATCCGGCTTCGAGCAGCTTGGTGACTTCCTCGTTGACAGCGCGGGCTCTCTCGTAACCGAGCTTTCTCCGTTTCTACTTTATAGGTTTGTAGGTGGGATCAACGTGAAGCTCATGGCTTGTGATGGCCGGGTTGATGCCCTTCATATCTTCTATCGACCACGCTAACGTCGCGACATTTTCGTTCAGAAATTTGGTCAAGTCGGTCTTGATTGATTCGGAAAGCTCGGCGCCGATATTAACGCATCGCTCGGGGTGCTGCGGATCGATGTTTACTGGGGTTGCAAGTTCTTGTCTCGGCTCGGTTGCGTTCGGTTCTTCTGGATTACTTATGTGTAGGTTAAACTTCTGCAGTTTTTGCCCGGTGATGAAACAGGTCCTAGCTGCCTTCTGATCTCCTCTTATAGTGTGAACCCCAGTCGGGGTCGGGAATTTGACACATTGATGGTAGGTGGAGGCGATTGCTCTTAGCGAGAACAGCCAAGGAGTTCCCATGATAATATTGTACACCGCCGGTTTATCTACGACCAGGAACTTGACATCTCTGATCAAGCCACCAGCGTATACTCTTAGCTTGATCGTTCCTACGGTCATCGTGGTGATTCCTTCGAAACCGACCAAGGGTCTAATGTTTGGCTTAATCTTGCCGTCTGGTATGTCCATTTGTTTGAGCGTATCCTTGAAAATGACGTCCACCGCGCTCCCGGTGTCGATCAAAACGCGTGTGACATCGCAATCTTTGACCTTGAGTTCAATGACTAGAGGGTTGTTGTGAGGCATCGCGAGATCCTTAGTATCAGCTTCAGAAAAAATGATCGGCATGTCGATTTCTGTCCGACCGTAACAATCTTGATCGGCCTGGCTCATCTTCTCGTACTTCTTAAGAGATTGAACAGAGGCGTGAATCGGCTGGAGACCGCCCATAATGACGAGCACTCTTCTCTTTGAGGTCGGTGGCCCGTCTCGCGGACCTTCCTTCGGTGGTAACGGTTGTCCGGGGTTGTTCTTCCGTTCGCCTTGCCCAGAACTCTCCCCTCCTTTCCGTTTTTCCCCGCGATCGGGCGGGCTGTCCATTTTTATCTCTCCGCGCTGATAACCGGTGAGCAGGGCATCCTTGAGACCACGACATTGTATAGTAGAGTGACCGAACACTTGATGATAGTCGCAGTAGAGTTTAGTGTCCTTCGAGTCTTGCCCCCGTATCCACTTGTTCGACTGTCTCTGAGGTGGCTGGTCCGTTCCAACCTGGTGTCCTTCCTGGTCGTAGTGTTGTCGGGGCTCTTGGTATTCGCCGTCGCCTTTCGGTTTTGCCTTTTGTGCTGGAGGCTTTGCGGGAGAGTGTTTCTGCGTGTTAATGGTTTTGTCTTCTTCAAGACGGATGTATCGCGTAGACCGATGCATCGCGTCTTCTAAGCTGGTCGGTGGGGTGAGGACGAGATTCTCCATGAACTTAGATTCGTACCACAATCTTTGCTTTAGTGCTGAGATCGCGGAGTTGTCACCGACCGTGACCCTCGAGAGCACCGCTTTGAACCTGTCCATGTATCCCCGCAGCGTTTCGTCCTCCTTCTGGACTAGGGACCAGAGGTTGGCGTCGGAGATCCCCTCTTCGAGGTACATGGAATAATGTTTGAGGAAGGCTTGGGACAGTTGTGGGAAGCTGTCGATTGATCGCGGACGAAGACGGACGAACCATTCCAGAGCAGGTCCCGAGAGATGTTCGACGAAATGTTGGCAGCAACCCGCATCTTTCTCCTCTGGGGAGTAATGGGTACGTCCCATCGCTAGGTTGAATTTCCTCAAATGTTGCATCGGGTCGGTGTCTCCGGTGTAATGCGAAATGCGGAGTTTGCTGGAGTCTCTGACCGGGGTCGCCATGATGCGGTCGGTGAAGGGAGTTTGTTGCGTTTCTGCCAGCACACGTTTAATTTCTGGGGCCGAGCTGATTGCGCTGTGCACCTTCGAAGTTATTTCGGTAAGCTTCGCTCGGAGATCTTCCATTTCGAAATCTCGGTCGGTTCTTGGTTCTTGCGACCGGGTCCTGGTCGGCCTTGGGCGTTGCGAGCTTAATGGGTTGACTAGAGCGGGACCGGCTGGTCGGTTTTGGTCAGACGGTCGTCCTAACCTTTCGAAAACGTCCGAGGAGATGACCGGACGGTTATGTTCGGATGATCGGCCCAATCTTTCGTGAACGTCTGAAGATACGGCTGGTCGGATTTGGTCAGCTGGGCGGTTCAGCCTTTCGAATACGTCCGAATGGACAACTGGTCGGTTCTGATCAGCTGGGCGACTCAACCTTTCGAATACGTCCGAATGAACGACTGCTTGGTTCTGGTCCGATGGGCGCCCTATCCTTTCGAACACGTCGGTCGACCGGCCGAGTCTATCGAGTACATCTGTCTGCCGTCCCAACCTGTCAAAGATGGTCTGCGACGAGCTGTGGGGAGTCATTATTTGGTCGGTTAGTGCCGGCCTCAACTCGATCGCGGGTCGCCGCTCGGGAGAGTCGTAAATCCTCCAGACGAGAATTGGTCTGCCTTGTCAACTGCTCTTGGTCGTCTAAGCGTCTCATGATGGCGTCCATCACTCTGGACAGGTCGACCTGCTCGCCGGTGACTCGGATTGCTTCCCGCTGGAGGTTGGGGGATTCGACGACGGTTGTCCGTTCATCGGTGAGAACCTGTTGGCCGGTTGTCAAATTCGTATCTTCTTCGATCGGTGTTACGACCTCTTGCGATGGGAGGTCTAGTTCGACGATCGGATCCATTTTTGATGTATAAGACTATCTCTATGAAGCCCCCTACGTGGCGCGCCAATTGTTGATCTCAAGATCGGGAAACTACGTTCGTATTTTGTGAGAGGCCGAGATGTCTGTTAAGTAAAAACGGATACGATCGTAGAAATATGTGATGTTCGTATTTCAGAGAGAAAACAAACGAATTAAAGTTATATGATCGTATTTAAGTTATACGATCATATAAAAGATGACGGTCGTACAAAAGTGCTAATCGCTCAGTAGAACAAAGTATGCACGAGACGTGGTCGTATTGCTCTGCTTTCAGTCTTATATCATGAGTTGTCACATTAAGTAATGTGACAACTATTTATATTTACAATGATCTAAGGTTTAATACAACTATAGTTACATAAAGCAACTAGATGAGAAAAGCACTATGGTTTAGTTAGTGAATATTGAGCCTTCAATGGGCTTTGTCTCAAGAAGTAGATTTGGGCCTCCAAATCTATGCCCAACAGTGCAGTTGTGATGGGGTAAAGGAGCATGTTCTTTCTTTAGAGGGAAACAATAATCAAAAATAACCCTTTCATGTATGTTGAAGCTACTTGTCTGATAGGTGGAACCAACATGGCTATCGAGTCTGCCTATGAAGCAACCACATACCATGATATGTGCTCAAAGGGATACAAGATAATGGACTGACCACAATGCAAGCCCTAAATCTTAAGAATGGTATGGACTATGGAGAAGGAGGTTTGAAGTGGAGGGATGTTCATATTGGTAAAAGAGAGGTTCTATTAGTTCAGTGAAAGTGCTCTCATATATCATTGTTGTCCACGAAATCACGTTACCCCGAGGCATCAGTCTAAACAACTTCATCATCTACTTGGCCAAACTGTAAATGCCCATGAACCATGGCGTTCCACGTTGCAGTATCTCTCACAGGCATTTATTAAATAATCTCTCTGCTTTGTCAACCTTACCTGACCTAAAGCACCTATTTACCATAGCTGTCCATGTAACCACACTTCTCTCAGGCATTTCATCGAACAGCTTCAATGCAGTATCCATATCCCCACACTCCACACATCCACTGATCATTGAATTCCAAGAGACAACATCTCTCACAGGCATTTCGTCGAACAGATTCAATGCATCAACCAATCTATTGTTCCTCGTGTACGCCGAGATCATTAAATTATCTAACCTTGAGCAGTTAAACCAGAAACATTTATCAGCAGCATGAAAGCAGCAATTGAGCTCTATGGAATCAGTTCTTAATTAGATGCTCATATGATCTGTGTCACAATTGATGTGGAACTAAAATAATGTTGTCTATGAGATTTTTGGTTACCTGAAAACGTTTCTCCCTTTGGGAACACAGAGAAGAATCACAATTCACAAACAACGATTCATAGTGACATCTTGTGTTCCTCACATGGTTGGAGGCAGAGCAAAGTAGAGATATGTTGAGTGGTCTTTCACGTAATCTGCAAGAAAATTAAAGAAATAAATCCGGTTATCTAGTACATATATTAGTTTTCGTTTGATCATGAATTTTTTTCTAGATAATTAGTATAATGCTCAGTTCCAGCTAATGCTTACCGGCTTGCGCTTCTTGTTTACCTCTGTATCTTCACAACTGTCTCCAGACTCTTCACCGTGTTCAGTCTCATTAACCATATTGTCTTCAACGGCTTCACAAACGTGTGGAAGAGTCGCAGATGAACTATCCTCTAAGGCCATCTCGGTCTCATTTAAAGGCCTCATTAATAAAAATAAAATAAAAAATAACATGTTTGATGAGACAAAGAGAGAGAGCGAGAAATCTCCATATACTGAGACCTTTTTCTACTCATTCATCCACTTGTCATTCTTTAATTGGATGATAAATTTTTAAATTATAAATTAAATAAAAAATATTAAAACAAAATAAATTAGAAACCAACTAAGATCTCAGGGTTAATGATGCTCTAAGACTCGTATACCCCATCCTTTCAATTTAATCGTATAGCCATTCCTGACTTCCAACTGTATATTACGTATATGAATCTGCATGTCCACGTGATCGTATGCATTGGAGCTAGAGGTATATGAATACCATCGTTTAAAGGGATACGACAGTCCAATATAAACAGATAACCATCCTCCTTATTTGCCCATAAGTCATGTGTCTGACCAACAGAATCAAAGCTGTTCCCAAATTTGCCTTTGAACCGACAATTTACACGTATATATACTCCATCCGTATGATCTACAGGCATTGGGTCGAAAATAATCATTGCGCAAACCCTGAATCTAAAGAACCGTTGAGACGGAGAGATGTGGAATAGAGGGATATTGGTGAGAGAGATTCCAATAGTAGTACGGTGAGTAAAATATGAAGGCACTTCTTCACCCGACAATATCATGGAATTGAAGATAATTGATCGTTGGTGAAAGATAGCATCTGCATCCAAGTTGGAGAAGTTGAAAGTGAACCCAAAGCTTTGGTAATAATAATGTGGATTAACCAAAAGCTTCGGGAAAGAATCGTCAAGGACTATTAAGCCAGAGCTGAAGTTTCGGTAAAAATCATTTATATTCCAAGGCAAAGGCTTGTGAGGCTCTGTTAACATAGACTGAATATTGTCTGTTGCCACTGTCACCTCACTTGGACTATGATTCCACCTAGCTGCAGTCAATGCCCGGCAGCCTGAAAAGTCAGCCGTAAGACGTTTCAATTTGTAAATGCTCCATTTTTAGGAATTTGAGCTTAGAGAAGTTCTGGATCCACCAAGGAACCTCTTCAATCCCTGTTTCGCTTATAAAGAGATGTGAGATGTTGGTTGAGATATCAAGAAAACTCTTCAACCGTGAGCATCCACTAACATCGAGAAAATCAAGATATTCAAGATTGATTCCAACGGGAAGAGTATCCAGATTTATGCAATCTGTAATCCTCAAACCCTCCAATATATTGAATTTCTGAATTGAAGAAGGAATCTCCACCAAACTTGGGATATCGGAGAGATACAATCTTTTCAAAGAATGAGACAGCATGGTCATGAGTGGTGTAAGCGGTTGAACCAATTACCAATTTTAATTAGTGTTGTCGGTTCACAAATCACAAATTAGGAAGTTAAAGCTGCATACCTGTACTCTTTCCCACAATTTCTCACTCTTCATTTGATCCATACCAAGTTCAACGAGTTTCTCTAGACGCAAGTTAGAGGGGAACTCTTCAATCCCTGATTTGCTTAGGGTGAGATATAAGATGTTGGTTGAGATATTAGGGAAACTCCTCAACCTTGAGCATCCCTTAAGCTCAAGCATAACAAGAGATTGGAGGTTCATTCTAGTGGGAAGAGTTTCTAATTTTTCACAGAATGACATGCCCAACTTCTCCCAGGTTACTAAGATATTGAATAGAGGAAGTCAGCTCCACCAAATTCGAGCAATAGCTAAAGTCAAGTGTCTTGATATTGGTGGCCATGGAAAGATTTGGGATTTCTTCAAGATTTGTAGATCCTCGCAAATCCATTTCCATGAGCCCTGCAAGTGACTGGAATATAACTAAGTAAGCTACACATCACATGAAAAAATTTGTCTTTCACAATATACAATTTAACATTCATTTCAAACAAAAAAATTAAAATGTCTTTCAAATATTTAGATCTCAGTAGTAGTATTATAATTTTACTGGAAACTTACATGAACTCCTTCCCACAGCTTCTCGAGTTTGCTGTCTTGCATTTGGAACTTAACGAGATTTTCAGGACAAAAGCTAGAAGGCATACATCTCATTAAGTACCCCTCCAACCTCAATAACCTAAGTTTAGGAGGCAAATAATCAAAGCCTTCCGGTAAGTGCCATCTAACTTCTTTCTTTGGCTCTCACGGTTTCCTCGTGTTTTAGAAAAAGGAGATTACGCATCCCTTTGAAGGCATTCTCATGTATATGCAGTTCATCAATCTTTTTCATATCCAATGATATACCTAGAATCCTTTTAGTACCATGGAATCATAATATAAAGATAATTTAATTTGAAAATTGACATGATTTTAATCTTCTAAATATTATTAGGGAGGTGATTTTAACAAAAGTGTTTATCTGTCTTCTTCTCCTTCAAAGTTAAACAAAATAAAAGTCATGTCATATGTGATATGGCTAATTTAATCATTGACTAATTCTGCTTACCCATTAACAAAAAACGTGGAGCATTTAATCCTTTTTCCTCATTTTTTGTTATAAAAAAACATGGCCCATTAACAACACTTACCATTTGTAATTCTTAAACCTAATTTTATTCATTACTCCATATATATAAGATACATTCTCTTATACAAAAATTGTCACTACCATTGCCAATCAAAATACATTCGACCAAGCATCCACAAGAATTGCCATTGTTTTTTCTTCTCCAACATGGTTTATAACGCAAAACTCATCCATTTAGAAAATCGAATATATAGAAGAGTAATTCCGATGAGTATATAAACCAATTCTTTTTTTGTACTCTAATTAAATATATAAAACAATAGTATTGAATTTCCCCTAAATATTATTAGGGAGGTAATTTCTTAAGAAAAAGCGGTGTCTTCTTCTCATTCAATCTTAGACAAAAAAAAACCATGTCAAATGTGACATGGCAAAAATCTCGTATAATTAGCCCATTAACTTTAAACAATTAAACAATATACCTTTCACATTTGATATGACAAAAATCTCATTCAATTAGCCCATTAATTTTAAACAAATAGCTCAAAATGCTTCTCCTTTAATATATAGAAGATAAACAAATATCTCTAACCTATTTTGATAAAATTATGATGTTCTACAAAATGAATTAAAAAAAATGAAACTATCAACATTAACCATAATTAATATATTTTAAGTACGGATTTTTTTTTTATTGGGAACAAAATAGAACGGATCAAAATTTAAATAGGAGTCGAAAGCATATTTAATCGTCTTGCTATATATTTGATTCTAGATACTATTATTCACAAAAGTAAAACTCGAAACAATCCTAAAGACCAAATATATAAATTTAACATCATTAAAAAAAATTAAATATAAAATAATATTGTTTATAATATATATGATTTTAAAAAATATAATCCGCGTATACGCGGGGAGTCACCTAGTATACTCCTATAACAGGGGGAGATATATAGGGATTCTTTCTAATCTAGACCCTATTTGGAAGTCAATGACAAATCTAAACCCCATTTTTCTCAAAATTATATGTTGTCACTTTTTCACATCCTAATCCCTTTCTCCATTACATATTCACGATATTGTCATTATTCTTTAATTATTTTTTAAAACCAGAATAAATTGAAAAGACCAAAAACAAAAATCTGACCTCGTATTTACAGAATTGCCATCATCTTCAATATTTTCAACCACCATTAACAACCAAAACCAAGCTTTCAATGCTTTGCAATCCGTTTTTTCCTTCTTAGATCCAACATATTTCATGCCAAAACTTCATTATCTTCAATTTTTTCTCCAATTTGATCCATAAAACTCTATAATTTTCGTTTTACAAAGCATTCTCTCATAACTTCATGTTCTCTTTTAATTCTTGCATATAAAACAGTTGGGCTTCTTCTTTATCAATGCAATTTGAAGTTTTTGGTGATTGACAAAGCTCAATAACGAGTTTGGCCTCAAAAAAACCAACTTTACTTGATTTTTCCAAATTTCAGATCTGGATCGCGAATGTAGACTTCACTTGAAGTCTACAAGTCAACTGAGAGGTTAGATTTGCAATTGACTTTTTTTTTAAAATATTTGAAGTAGACTTCATTAAAAGTCTACGCTTTCTCATTTGGAAACAAAAAAAGCATGTGTAGACATAAAATGAAGTCAACGTAAAGTGAAGTTAGATTTGCATTTGACCAAAACTTTGACTTTTTAGAGTAGATTTTATGTGAACTCTACTCAAAGAAGACTTTATATTACCTCTACTTTGTAAAAAAATTAGGTCATTTTTGCATTTGACTGAACTTTGACTTTTAGGTGTAAACTTCATTTAAAGTCTACTTTGAGCGAAAAGGTTAGTTTTGCATTTGACCAAAATTTTGAACATTTGACCAGAGAAAAAATTGTTTTGTAGACTTTAAAAGAAGTCTACGTGTTGGTAGACTTTACACAAAGTCTACAACTAGAGATTTTGGTCAACTACAAAAGTAACATGTTTTTCTTTGTAGATTTCAAATAAAGTCTACAACATAAAGTAGACTTCATATGAAGTTTTCTCTTAAAAGTCAAACTTTGGTCAATTGCAAATGTAACCTTTAACTTTTTGTGTAAATTTCATTTGAAGTTTACTTTGTTGTATAGACTTTATATGAAGTCTACAAAATTTTGACGGGTTTCCGCATCTCATTGTAGACTTCCAATGAAGTCTACATCATAAAGTCAAATATGAGTAAATTGCAAAACTAAACCTCTCAATTTTGTAAACTTCAAATGAAGTTTACATCTACAAGTCAAAATTTGGGTCAATTGCAAAACTAACCTCACTTTAGCGGAGTAGACTTCCGATGAAGTTTACTTTCCTTGTAGACTTCATATGAAGTATACTTCTGAATAGGCGTAATTGCAAAACTAGACCCCTCACTTTTGTAGACTACTAGCGAAGTCTACCGTGTAGACTACATATGAAGTCTACAAACGAAAGAGTAATAAAAATGCATTTAAAACCATTTAGTAATTATTATTTTCAGAAATGTTTGAACTCACATGTGTGGAAGTTAATTTGATTACTTCTGTATGAGTTGGACATGTTTAGGTTTAATATTTATTGGATAAATCAATTTTCTTGTTTGGTGAATACTTAGCTTAATTGTAGAGACTTTATTTGAAGCTTACAAAGAGTAGAGTTTTTTGTTTTCACATGTGTAGTAGTTATTGTAGTTACTCATATGTGAGTTGGACATGTATGTGTAGCATATTTATGTCATAACTCAATTTTTTATTTTGTTGGACATGTATGTGTAGCATATTTATGTTATAACTCAATTTTTTATTTTGTTAGCACTTAGCTCATTTTTGAAGATTTTCGATGCATATATTTGGACTAGACGTCAGCCAAGATGTGTTTCCGGAGTTTTTCTTAGCAGGTAAATTTTGGTTACTTTGATGAATTGAGAGAATATTTAGTTATTAGTGTCTGGTCGGTTTGTTTGTTCCAGAAATTCAACTTTCATACTGATACTAGATAAGTTCAATTCATAACACCAAACTTAAATTTTATGCTGTGAAATTTCATAAATAAGTAATTTACATATTTCTCATTATCAAAAATACCAAATCTTATATACAAGAACATGATTTGACAACAACGATACACAAGAGAACATAGATTGATCACCCACACTCTGAATCATTCACTACATTGATCTCTCTTTCGTCCAAATTGATTCTTAGACTCATCAGACTCCACCATCATATGGTATTATCCTTTGATGTGTTTCTCACATTCTGAGGCTGTGATCGCATGTAAAACTTGGACGCCATTCACTCTGCCAATACAAATCACAAACTTTAATCATTTGTCAAAAATTGAAAACAAGAAAATATGCTTATCAACAAACAAGAAAGCTATATAAATGATGAGCTCATTTGACATATAATTTACAAGTGCTTACTTTCAATGTCTTCTTCAACTTCTAAAGGCCTGACCACTTTGGCTTCGCTCCTATAATCACCTGCACCAATGAACACCAAACATGGCAGATGACGTTACATAACAAGATGGAAAAAAGCTCATAAAAAATCAAGAAGAAATCAAGAAATAGAACAAACCTCATATTATTGTTACTATAGAATCAAGAAAGAGGAGCTATTGGTGACCATGCGCTAACAAAATGAGAGTGTAAAAAAAAAAGGAATGTTCAACTCAGATTACTAGTTGTTACTAGAGAATTAGAATTTAAAATAGCATATTAGAAAGAATCATAACAATCTAAAACAAAGTTAAACCACACGTCAGTTAAGTAACAAGTAAGGTTGACATAAGAATTCAGAAACAGGGGAACATAACATAAATCCATAAAAAATAACTTCAAGAACATTTAGAATCAAAGAACATTTTAAAAGAAAATCAGATTTTAAGAAATTAAGAAGAAATCAACAATATTATTCAACCATCAAGAGAACAAGTTTCCTCATTGCTCAGTGGAACCATGTGATCAACAAAATTGAGTAGAATGCCTCTATTTCTATAAATAAGCAAATTTGATATCCATAGTTCAAAGATCTGTACAGTAACTTGGTTCTACATAGAAGCTAATGACAAAAATGATTTTGCAAACAATCGATTCTCTAAGATAATTAACCAAAAAGTCTTTAGATTACACAGTTTACTAGATGATATTCAACCTCTAAAGCAATTAACCTTTTTGATGTGGATTTTCAATATGTTCCTAATATAACAAATATAACAAGGAGTTACGCAAAAGACTTGTGAGACATAAAGTTAACCAAGCCAATCAATGAAAACAATGAATTTCTACGTATACGAGATTTCAAAAACCTTTTGCTTCAATTTGCCGAAGAGTTCAACCAACTTTTCCTAGCTATCTGCTGGAAATTGCTGAAACCTGACACATTTACGAACAAGAGAACCCATCAATTGCAAAACCGTTCTCCAAAACAAACAAAATAAGTAAATTTAAGAGCTTTCTTGAAGATAATCACTAAACCTTAGAGATAACATAACGATGATATAATAAACGAAGAAAACGAGGGGGATTTCAAGGAACGTACCGTTGTGTGAGCTTTGTGGTTTTGGAGAGAAAAACTCTTTCTCAAAGCGTTCTGGAGAGGCGGCAGAAACAGATCGACGGAGGTGGAAACTAATTTGGAACAGTGGTCGTGTTCAAATCTGGAGAAAAAAGAATGAGATGATATGCTAAGAGGCATGGCGAGCTAGAGAAGACAAAGGGTTGGAGAGGAAGGTGGTTGTGTCTAGATCTTAAGAGAATGGAGAGGAGAAGGAGAGTAAGCAGAGACGGATAAGCCTGGTGGACGCTGCGGCGAGAGAGCGGTGCGAGAGGGTTTGAGCGTCGTTTTGAGAGAGAGAGAGAGATTGAGGGCTTTTTTAGAAAATTAGGGTTACATCTATCTAAATTTTCTTTATATATGGGGTCAAAATAACACGGTTAGATTAAAAGTTTTGGCTTAGTAAACTTTGTTAGAAATCTACGAAATCCTAAACTCTAAACGAAACCCCAAATGCTAGGTAAACTTTATGTAAAGTCTACACACTGAAGGAAATTTCATTCAAAGTCTACTTTCCGAAACCTAAACCGATTATTCTTAATAGATTATTCGAAAACCTTTAAAAAAAACTTGTATCAAACACTAAAACATTTAATATATTCACAATTTAACACTTGTATACAAATTTCATATTTTACATATAAAAATTATATACCCTCAATCTAACCCTAAATGTCAAAAGCATGTTTCTTACTTGTAATGTCAAACCATTAACCATAAATCGGACTCGTAACTCGAAAACATACGAAAAATAACATACATAACTCAAATTTAACATCACCTTATACTTAACTCAACTTTAAAAATGTGACATATTCTATAATTTCTAAAAAGTTGTTTACCCTAAACCTTAAACTATATATGAACCCCTAATATTAAACCATTACAATCATAAACTCATAAACCATTACAACCATTACTCATAAAACTTATAAACACTATCAACATGTGACTTTACATCAATATCTAAACAAATGGGTTATAAACTAACTTATTTGGTATCTCATGTATTTGTCTACTATACTATGTATTTCATTTACTATCCACTTTTTCTTTGTTGGTTTAATTTGTTTCAATTTTATGTAATTTAATTTTCAAAACTTCACAATTGTGTACAGTTTGGTCATTAATAAAAAAATTTAATCAAAATATTTTTTGTTAATTTTTAAATTTAAATTTTGTAAAAAATTATTGAGTTGATTTCGTTTGAAGTATACAAAAAGTACATAGTAGACTTCAGTATAACGTTGTAGACTTCGCGAGGGTTAAAAGAGTAATTTGTCGGAGCGTTTTTTGTTTGGTCATTAAGGTTGTTTTAGTAATTTTACTACCCTCTTGGGTTAGTTTTGCCAAACATCACCTAAGAGGTCTCGATTTGCATTTAAAATTTTGTTTTGGGTCATTTTTAGCAATTTCTCCTTATATATATATATATATATATATATTAAACTTACTGTGTTTTCTTCAAGTAAATCACAAATATCCTTAGAATCCACAAGAAATTCCCGTTCTCCAGGCTCATTGGACTGTGCATAGACGATTTTCTTACCCATGCATAGACGATTTTCTTACCCATATCTTGTAGCAAATAGTGCATCTCAACAGTTTTATGTCTTACATGTAAGAGAGACTTATCCACAAGGTTTTTCAGCCCTTTATTAACATCCAAGTCACTATCTGCTAGTAGCAACCTGACGTCGTGGACTCTCTCATAGTTGAAGAGACAAGCAATGTGACGAAATATCGCTTTATCATTTTTGTTATGTAGCCCATCATAACCTAATCTTAGTGTTTTCTCAAATTTTCCATCCAAACCATTTCGAAGCCTCGGCAACATATCCCTCCAATCCTCTTGGTCCCTACACCGTAAAGACGAACCCAAAACGTTAAGACCCAAAGGAAGTTTACCGGCACGTAAAGCAACTTCAGAAGCAATCTCCATGAAACCATCCGGTGGATCATTCTGTCTAAAAGCATATCGGCATAACATCTTAAGAGCTAGCTTTTCAGATGGGAGACATACCTCGTAAATATGATCAATTCCATGGGCCCTTAAAAAATGCTTATCTTTTGTTATCACAATGATTCTGCTCCCACTTCCAAACCATTGGCTTTGACCGGCCAGGGTATCTAACACCATTTGATCATCCAAATCATCAATAAAGATAAGAACTTTATGGTGCTTTAACCTCTCCTCTATTGCACCTAAACAATCTATCTTTATTTCTTTCTTGCCCAAAATTTTAGATAGGAAATTTCTTTGCATATGCAACTTCATATTATAGTCGTCAGGGTTGGCACTATTATAAAGTTTCATACACTTAGATATGAAAGCTCTATCTATAAAAACATAGCTTTGGAACCCATGAGAGAGTCCATTAGATAAAACTCTTGCAATGGTAGTCTTACTAATTCCTGAGGAACCCCATATCCCAACCATCCTCACTTCTTTAGATTCCAAATGCAACAATACGCTCATATTTGCAATATGATCTTCCATTCCAACAAAGTCTTCGAACTCCTTCGATGGAATTAAATTCATCTTACCCAAGATATCACTGGCAATTGCCTCAATCATTTTTGCTTCGTTATGCCTAAAAAGAAAGTACCAATGTCACATATTAAGCTCGACTCAAACTCAAAACTAATTGGTAATTAGTGAAAATGCTTATATCATTTATATATATATAATAGTATTGAATTATATCAATTCCACTGTGGGATAATCTAACATATATATACAAAAAGTAGTTTCTTTTGCTCGTTACGCGTGGAACTCGTGGTTGTAGTAGAGGTGGTCGTGGCTAAAACCATCTAATAGTTTCTATGTTGAACATGGAATTTAGAGAGTGTTTTTGAGTTTTTCACCTGAAAACGATGCGAAATACTTTTCTATCTCGGTTTTTGACTTATGGTGATTCTTTTGTTTGGGTTTAGTTTGTATGGGGTTTATCTTTTTCGTATAAGATCGATTGTTTGGTTTAACTGTTTTTTTTCTAGTCAATTCTAGCTATCTATCTGATTTATTTTTGCAGTTTTAAAGTTGTTCAACGGTTAATTTACCAAAGCTAACTACGAGACAAAATTGACAAAGGCAGTCAAAAAATGAGATTTATCTAAATCAAAAGAATTGTTGTTGTGTAATCGTAAAAGATATTGGAAGTCCGGCTGCTATTGTGGATTTGGGACACCTAATTGTCTACCTTAAATTAAAAAAAAAACCGTCTTGGTATCGCTAATGTGTAATCAAAGCTGCTTTTCCTCACTTAATTTATAGTGCGGAAAATACAATTAGTTTCTCTTTGTAGCGGAAAATACAATTAGTTTTCTCTTTGTATTTCATTTCTTGATCTTTTCGATGATGTAATATGGTTTAAAAACAGTAAGATGATTTAAAATCAGATCCATTAAAACAATAAAACGTTTAAAAAAATCGAAGCAGAAGATTTGATTTACTATCTAGTCTTTCTAGATTTTATCTTTAGATTTATATAATATGCTTCCCAAACTAAATGACTTCGATCATCTTTGTAACCATTGGATTAATAAAATATATTTTAAAAAAAGAGAGGATAATTTGCCTAGTAACACATAAAAAAATTATAATTTACCAAGCAACAAAAACTCTCCTATGTGCCACAATCACACCTATTAGATTTAGGATTTTTTGTTACTTGGCAAATTATAATTTTTTTTGTGTTATTTGCCAAAAAATAAAAATAAAAAACATATAAGAAAAACTAGGGGTGTCAAAATGGATGATCCAACCGAACCCAACTCATAACCCATATGGGTTGAATGTTAATGGTTTATGGGTTAACCCAATCCATTTAGCAATTGGGTTGGATCAACCCATGAACCCATTAAACATAAATGAGTTGAATTGACTTTGACCCAATCCATTTTATTTTGATACATAAAATGATTATATAAATATTTATTAGAAAATTGTATTTTGGACATAATATTTTCGCAAAATCTCGTTTTTGGCGGAAAATTTTTATGGATCATATTTTTGGCAGGAAATTTTTGCGGGATCATAATTTTGGCTGGAAATTTTATGAATCTCGATTTTGGCGAAAATGTTTTGTAGGATCACGTTTTTGGTCGGAAAATTTTGCGGAATCATATTTTTGGCGGGAAATTATATGAATCTCGATTTTGGCGAAAATGTTTTGTGATATCACGTTTTGGGGGTGAAAATTTTGCGGGATCATATTTTTGGCGGTAAAAATTTTGCGGTATCATATTTTGGCGGGAAATTTTATGAATCTCAATTTTGGCGAAAATATTTTGTGAGATCACGTTTTTGGCGGGAAAATTATACGAGATCTTTTTTTTAGGGAAAATTTTACGAAATCATATTTTGGCGGGAAATTTTATGAATCTCGATTTTGGCAAATATATTTTGTGAGATCACGTTTTTGGCGGGAAAATTTTGCGGGATCATATTTTTGGCGGAAAATTTTATGAATCTCGTTTTTGGCGAAAAATGGTTTAGTAGATTGTGTTTTTTGTATAATCTTGGTTTTGGCGGGAAATTTATTTCCCGAATCAATTTTTGGTGGGAAATTTCCGAATCACGTTTTTTGCCGGAAAATTTGAAAATAGTTAAAAAGTTTTTTAGTGAGAAAATTTGTGGAATAGTGTTTTTGGTAACAAAATAAAAAAAAATATGAAACATGTCTTTTAGTTATAGATGGTTTGATGGGTTATCCATTTTCAACCCAATAACCCATTTTATTTCAATCCATTTTAACTCAATCCATTTGACTCATCAAACCACTTAACCCATCAACCTATTGAAACCAAATATTCAATTCATTAGGGTTAATGGGTTGGATTGGATTGGATAAACCCATGAGTTTTGACCCATTTTGACACCCCTAAGGAAAACTAATGGTTATTACCAGTGCAAAGAATGATATCCGAGGATATTTGCTACATCGGTCAACGATTGCCGCCAAAGTCCAAAGTTTTGTTTCCTCCTCTGTTTTTTCCAGACAAGTGTTCGCAAAAACTTCTCCAAATTTTCCGGTTTGTTTCCTTCGTTGAAGAATAAGGAGAATTGTGTAATGCTCTAGCGGTCATACTTTAGTAATGAAACATTGTCACATTGACGGAGTTGGATCTAATTTACACAAGAACCAGACATCATTGCTTACGAAAGTAGTCCATTATTTATCCATCGTTATCCCTAAAACCCTCACAAGTAAGTAAGATTATTGCACAAACATGTAACAAAAAGCTATCCTTGTAATTGTCTAGTTTTCTCGTTGAGAGGATAAACTCAAAAGAAGTCAACACAAGTAGTTGGCGCCGTGATGATATAAAAAGCCAGAGCAAATAGCTGTAGTTTTTTTTGGTAATTTCATTCGTTTGTATTTTTTTTTGAATTTTGCTAGCAGAAAGCGAAGGGAAACTTGTAGGAAGTTTCGCTGAAGAAAAGGGACTTAATTTAATCTTATTTTCTGTTAGAGATTATTAAATGAAAAGTCACGTTTGTATTAAGTTGATAAATCATGTCTCTTAATTCAAAAGTCACATTCATTAATAATTAAGAGTTATGATTCTTCATGAACATATGTGTTGGTTGAGAAACTCTTAATGTACAATGTATGTTGAGAAAGCACCATTTGATTAACATACCCTTTGAAGTATTATATAAAGAGGTCATGAGAAATGATTCAAGGATAAGGAATTCATTCCATTTGCTCTCTTTTCTCTTCATCTCTCTAAACTTTCTAAGAAACACAAAGTAGAGTTTGCAAGGAATTACGAACGGTGTTTTGTTCGGAATTCGATAGTTGTATCCTGTAAGATAGACGTCCGCGAAACTACTTACACCGGTAGAGACGAAATTCTGTCTTAGGAGATTGCCACAAGCAAGCCTCTATCATCTACAAGTTATCGTTTCGTGATCGAGAGAGAAACCGTGAAGTTCGTCTTTTGTATTACACATACTTTGTATTTGTACTACACTTCTTTATAATAAAACAACTTTTTCTCTTTCTTTTGATTGATCTGCATCTATATTCCTAACAATCTAAGACATAATTTTATTTCTTGTTTTGGAATTGATAGATGGATCAATCATCAACAAGTGCGAATGTGAAAAGTTACATTGAGAAGCTTTTTGTATTCCGGGGAATGGATTTCAAAAGATGGCAACAAAAGATGGTGTCCTATCTCACCACTTTGAATTTGGCTCAATGCTTAACTTGCGATGGACCAGATTTACCCGTTGAAGGGGATATTCCGGATGAAGTTATCAAGGCAGCGGAGGCATGGACACAAAACGAATTTTTGTGTAAGAATTACATTCTCGGTGAGGCTACGAACGGGTGCCACTCGTGAAGCGGTGCGGCCGTGAAAGGGTACGACTCATGAAGCGGTGCGGCCGTGAAAGGGTACGACTCGTGGAGCGGTGCGGCCATGAAAGGGTACGACTCGTGAAGCGGTGCGGCCACGAACGGGTGCCACTCGTGAATCAGTGCGGCCGTGAAAGGGTGTGACTCGCAAAGTGGTGCGGCCACGAACTGGTGCGACTCGCGAAGCGGTGCAGCCACGAAAGGGTACGACTCGTGAAGAGGTGCAACCGTGAAAGCGTGCCACTCATGAAGCGGTGCGGCCGTGAAAGGGTGCCACTCGTGAAGCCGTGCGGCCGTGAAAGGGTGTGACTCGCGAAGCCGGTAACGGCTCTGTGTATCCATTGTGATAGTATGGCTGCTTTACATAGAGGTAAAAATGCAATATACAATGGAAAATCCAGGCATATTAGACGAAGACATGCCACAATACGACAATTGCTTTCCAATGGGGTGATAGCATTGGATTATATTAGATCAAAGGAAAACTTGGCTGATCCTTTGACTAAAGGCCTACCAAAAGAGCAAGTCGTATTCACTTCGAGGGGAATGGGTCTTAAGCCGATACAATGAGTCACCACTTGATGGAAACCTAACCTAGCAACATTGGAGATCTCATGGTTTAGGTTCAATAGGCAAACTGGTTGAGAAAGACTCACACAAGAATAACATACATTTCTCATTCCTATGAAGGTAAAGTATGTTTCCGTTGATGTTTTATGGCTGAGTATTTTATTCTTAATAACGTTAATAGCTTTTGTAAAGCGGGATAGAACGGACTATCTTTAATTAACGTTACCTATGTGAGAGTGATGTCGGGTCGCATCTATGAGAATTGAGATGGCTAAATTCTCTAGAGCTCTTATGAAGACGGGATATGTTCAGGACCAAAACGAACACAACCGTATAAACTAGAAATGTGAAGATGAAATATGTGTTTCACTTATTGTCTAGATTTACTATCAAACGTGGTTAATTCAAGACTAAAGTTCATTACCCACAAAGTAAATCCGATAAGCTGTAACTAGGAAAGGTTCAAGTCCAAAAGACACCTTCTTCCGATGCACATTGATTCTATTTTCTTAGAAAGTTATTGAAACTTATTTTCTATTCAAATGTGGGGTATTCTTAAGTTTGAATAGAAAATGTGGGGTATTGTTAGAGATTATTAAATGAAAAGTCACGTTTGTATTAAGTTGATAAATCATGTCTCTTAATTCAAAAGTCACATTCATTAATAATTAAGAGTTATGATTCTTCATGAACATATGTGTTGGTTGAGAAACTCTTAATGTACAATGTATGTTGAGAAAGCACCATTTGATTAACATACCCTTTGAAGTATTATATAAAGAGGTCATGAGAAATGATTCAAGGATAAGGAATTCATTCCATTTGCTCTCTTTTCTCTTCATCTCTCTAAACTTTCTAAGAAACACAAAGTAGAGTTTGCAAGGAATTACGAACGGTGTTTTGTTCGGAATTCGATAGTTGTATCCTGTAAGATAGACGTCCGCGAAACTACTTACACCGGTAGAGACGAAATTCTGTCTTAGGAGATTGCCACAAGCAAGCCTCTATCATCTACAAGTTATCGTTTCGTGATCGAGAGAGAAACCGTGAAGTTCGTCTTTTGTATTACACATACTTTGTATTTGTACTACACTTCTTTATAATAAAACAACTTTTTCTCTTTCTTTTGATTGATCTGCATCTATATTCCTAACATTTTCTTCACTCGACGTTTGTAACAAACATAATCGGTTTCGTGCAGTGTCTTGGCATAAGACAAGTTAGCACTGCTTAGGTCTTTTTTGAAAGGATGAATTTCTTCCTTTTGTCATATTGTTGACATAGACATTTTGTCATATTGTTATATTGGTACATGCTTATCAAAATCATCCAGATTATACATGTCCAGAAATCAAGTTGTAGAAAAAGAATTGATCTATCGTCAATACACACTGAGGAAAGCTACAGTGACAGAGCGACAAAGTTTAACATTTTGATAAAAAAAAGTGTTGCTCGTTGTTGCTGCTAGGTAAGTACAATCTAACCATTTTCTCGGGCATATATTTATTCGAGAAAATTGTTAGGAAACGGAGATTACGCATGTTTTTGAAGGCATCCTCATGTATAAGCAACTCATCGATCTCATCCATATTTAATGATATACCTAAAACTTTTTGAGTACCCTGAAAATTATAAGATCAATAAGAAAGAGACAACCGTCAACTTCTTAACAACCGCCTACAACATCAACATATATATATATATGTTTTATAAATTTGAATGACATGCTTTTGATCTATGAAATAAAAGGACACGAAATAACTTACAGTGTTATCTTCAAGTACATCGCATATATCTTTCGGATCCATGAGAAATTCCCGTTCTCCAGGCTCAGTGGACTGTTCACGGACGATCTCCTTACCCATTTGTTGTAACAAAGGGTGCATCTCCACAACAACATCCAATCTTACATGTATAAGTGACTTTTCAACAAGGGATCTAATCGTAATTTCAAATCCCAAGTGATCTGCGAGCAACAGTTTTGTTGATCTCAAGATCGGGAAAGTACGTTCGTATATTGTGAGAGGTCGAGATTTCTGTTAAGTAAGAATAAACGCGGTCGTAGAAATATGATATGTTCGTATTAAAGAGATACGATCGTATTAAGGGAGACGATCGTATAAAAGAGAAGATGGTCGTATAAAAGATGATGATCGCTTAATAATACAAAACGTGGTCGTATTGCTCTGCTCTCAGTATTCTATCATGAGTTGTCACATCAAGTAATGTGACAACTATTTATAGTTACAATGATCTAAGGTTTAATGCAACTATAGTTACATAAAGTAACTAAATGAGAAAAGCACTATGGTTTAGTTAACAAATATTGGGCCTCCAGCTTCTGATGGGCTTTGACATAAGAAGTAGATTTGGGCCTCCAAATCTATGCCCAACAGTAGGCCCCCTCCCAAAGCCTAACTGGGCTGAATTTTGCAGGTCGGGCTGAGCTTGGCCCATAACGTTTAAGAAGCCCATCTTGGATGTCGACCTCTGAGTGGTCGCTTGCTGAGGTGCCTAGGGTTTTGAGCCGAGCGCTTTTTCGACTTCCTGCTCTTATAAAAACGAGATCTCCTCCTCCATTTTTCCCATTTTTCTCTCTGCGGCTTCCTCTGAAGGTACTCTCTCTCAACCCCGCTCGTGTTTCTCTTAGCTTTAACTGTGCTTTTAGTCGATCGTATATTTTCTTCGTTCGTTTCGTACTTTTTAGTCGATCGTATTTTCGTTGTTCGTTCCGTACTTTTAGTCGATCGTATATTTTCTTCGCCTAATCTCCGACCACCACAAAATGAAGTCTCCGGTCATAGTTTCTTCGAATTCAAAATCCGGTTCTAGCTCTGAAGATTTGGAAGTCTCGCTCGCGATCGATCAATCTCACCAGATGCGGTTGTCAGATAACGGGGGTGCATCGTCTTCTAGACCGGTTCATGCGGACCAAGTAAAGGACAATCGGTGTGCGGCCATTGAGAGTGCTGATGGTCGGGACGCCGAACGCTGGAACATCATTCGCAACCTATCGATCGAAGAGAGCGAAGATCAGGAGCTTGTAGAGCAAGCTTTGCCTGAATTTGTCGAAGAGGTAGCTGGTGGTGAAGATGCCATCGATCATGTGTTACCGGCACGTATACCTCGAGCCCCGGGGCTGTCTCGCGATCTCTTCCCCGGAAGTAGTGATGATATCGCGTCCTCCAGTTCCTACGAAACCATCGAGAGGATTCGGGGAGATGATGACTGGTCGGGTGTTGATATCAGAATCCCTCGCCCTCATGAGCGTCCCTGGTCTCCTCCTGAAGATTTCATGTGCCTGTACGAGTGCTACTTCAAACAAGGAGGGATGTGGTTTCCGATACCTAAGCTTGCGCTCGAATATTGTGAGGCTCGACGCGTTGCACCTTCTCAACTCACTTGCGCTTCATATCGCAACATCTGCGCGATCCTGACTATGGCCGCTGAATTGGGACGGTCGGTGAATCTAGCTCAGCTTGAAGAGATGGTAGGGATCGCGAAATCCGGGGATTGCGGTCGTTTTTACGCCTCAATGAGGTCGGGATGTATGATTTTGACCGGGGTTAGCAGTAGAATCGAGCGTTAGAAGAACAACTATTTCTTCGTGAGGATCAATAAATACGCGATCGGAGATTTCACCGGTGGAATTCATGCCGGATGGAGTTCTAGGATTGGTATGCTTTACTTCTTTATATCTGACCTCCAGTCTTAGCTGATAGTTAATCTATCTTTTGTTTTGTAGGTAGGAAACTCCAAGTGCTCGAACCAGTTCCCAAAGGCGCGCTCTCCCTGATTGATGAGCTGAAGAAGTTAGGTGAACAGAAGTGGGGGGATTTTATCGAACAAAGGATCAGACGTTGTCGGCGCCGCGTTACAACAGGTCGGTTTTTTTTTTTTTTTTTTTGCGATCTTAGATTCCTGATTAATCAGTATATTCTTCTTTTTAGGGGATTTTACCATTCCTCTTGCAAAGGTCGGGCCGTATACTCACCGGCCTCTGAAGGATAGGAAGAAACGACCGTATAAAAAGCAACGATCGGAAGCAGGAAGCATGGGGCTTGAAGACTTGGACGTCGTTGTTTACAATGTTGGGTCGGGGTCGGCCAAAGCTGTTGCGTCCTCGGATGCGAGGAGGAAAGACAAAGGGGTCGTGATCGACGATTCTTCGAAGAAAGTTGGTGCTGCCGCCCAGATGAGGCCCGTTGAGGGTTTGAAAGCGATCGGTGGTTCGGAAGCGAGGCGGTCGGAAAAAAGGAAAGATCGCGAGGACGATCGGAGGCGCTCCGAGTCTGCTCCGAAAAAGAGCAGAAAAGAGAAGGGTAAGGATAAAGGCTTGGTCGTTTCTGAAACTGCGAACGTCGAGCGTCCTAATCTCGAGGAGCGAGATGCTGAGGAGTTGGTCGGTGACCAAACGGCGGTCGGTGCGACCCTATCATTTGGGGATGATTACGACTTCAACCTCCGGTTCGCTGGTCGGGGCCGCCATATCCTTGAGGACCCTGTAGCATGTGGGGAATACGTGCGCTGTATTCAGGGTCATCCCAGGGGGCCTGTTCCTGAGCCCGATGAATTGGTCGAGCGTGATGAGTTTTTGGCCTTTTCCGTCGACCTCACCAGGGTAAGTGTTGTGTTTAGATCGATTTTTGACGATTTTTTTTTTTTGGCTTAAGTATTAACGGTCGTATGTTGGAGTTTAGGTGGTGAGCAACGTCAATTTCATGAGGACCAGATATGAGGGGATGTTGCAGAAGAATCATGAGCTCATCGTGGAGAACAGGGTCCTTAAGTCAAGGATGAAAAATATGACCATTGCTGCCGAAGAGAAGGTTGATCGTATTTTGGCGTTGGAGCAAAAGAATGAAGAGCTGAAGGTGGAGGCGGCAAAGTGGGAGGACGAGGTCCAAAGCATGATGGGGGGAAAACAGTCCATCTACCAACTAGCCAAGTCGCAGATGAAACGCCTGAGAGTCTCGCGTAGCGACACAGCCATAAACTTCGGGGAGTATGCGATCGAGAAGGTCGGTACCGGGCTTCGGGAGAAGGTCGAAGCTAAATTTGAGAAGATACGTCGCCATATTGCTGATTCCAAAAAGATGAATCAAATATCATCGACGGTCGGTCAGATCAAAGCCTTCCTCTCGTTCTATGAGGAGCAAGGATCGGCTCCCGAAGGCGCGGTGGAGAGGTTGCAGGAAGACCTGGAAAAGTACCTGAAGATGGCTGCTGCTCACGATGTTGAGAAAATATCCGAAGAGGCTCCGACCCGATCGAATCTCCGCGCGGTCGTGAAGGGAGGAATGGTTTCGGATCTTCCCATGTGTCTGAGACCGACGAGGACGAAGGTTCCTTGGGAGTCGATGATCATGCGAAAAATGTGGAGCATCCTCCGGAGGTTGCTGGAGCTTCGACCAAGGCTGCTGAGGGCCCTTCTATGGCTGCTGATCCTGTTGGAGGGCCGGTCGTGACTTCTGAGGTTCCTGGAATTGATGATGTTGATGTCGTCAACTTCTAATTTGTGCAACTGTTTCTGGTCGGGCTGATGTAGCCGAAAGTTTAGTGGATGTGATTTGTACTCTTTTTTTTTTTTTTTTTTTTTTGTGGTTGCTCATGACGAGCGTGTTTGTACTGTTCCCCGACCCCTGATGGTTGGGTTTTTCTTAATTTATGAAATAGTAATTTCTCGTTAAGAGTATTCTGAATTTTCATCCAGTTTTCGTTTTGCGGAGCCCTGGTCGGTTCGCGCGATGGACGACCAGGCTAATTTGTCTGCTGGTCGGGACCAGGCTTAAGACGGAATCCGTCTCGTGGTTAAGTCTGCGAGTCGTGGTCGGCTTACTGCACTTACACGTTCTTTGGATTCGGTGCAGGTCGGGGCCTGGCTGACAGGTTTTACCGGTCAGGAATTCGTGGTTTCCAGGCTACGGTTGTAGGTTTTCCTACTGCGTTGAAGCGAACGCGTATTTGTTTGTCAGATGCCTGGCCAGGGCATCGAACATAGGGACGAGGCTTCGTAAATACCTAAGTAAGGGATAGTGCCGATCGTATATATAAATATATATATATATATATTTTTTTTGTTTTTTTTTTTTGAAAGTAGCTGAGCCTCCGGAGAGGTTGCCTACGTACCCGAAGTCGGGATCAAGCCGACCGTAGTTCAAGTACAAAGAGTACGGGTTTTTTTTTTTTTTTTTTTTTTTGAAAGTAGTTGAGCCTCCGGAGAGGTTGCCTACGTACCCGAAGTCGGGATCAAGCCGACCGTAGTTCAAGTACAAAGAGTACGGGTTTTTTTTTTTTTTTTTTTTTTTTCTAACCAAGTGGTTATCATATAGAGCGACGGTCGTAGTTTGGAGTAAGACTGCGATCGTATGTGGAGGAAACTTCGGCCTAGCAGACTCGTGGTCGGGGTTGTGCTTCGTTGATTGGAAGTGGATTGTAATAGTATCGTTTTAAGGACATCGCGTTCCAAGACCGCGGAATCATTGTTCCGTCCATGGTCATGAGTTCGTATACGCCGGGGCGAACAACTTTAGAAATCTGGTGTGGTCCTTCCCAGTGGGCGCCTAGTTTCCCTGCCTTGTACTCAGCTGTGTTTTCGTATACCTTCCTGAGGACAAGGTCGCCGACGGTGAAACTTCTGCTTCGAACGCGCTTGTTGTAGTAACGTGTGGCTATCTGCTGGTAATTTTGTATGCGGATGAGCGCCTGTCCGCGCTCTTCTTCGATGTGGTCCAAATTGTCTACGAGCATTCGGTCGTTGAGGTCGGGGTCCGTTGTCATAACCTCTCGTCGTAAACTGTTGACGCTGACTTCGGCTGGGGCCATCGCTTCGATTCCGTAGGCCAAGGAGAAAGGGGTGCGCTTGGTTGATTGGCGCGGTGTCGTTCGGAGCGACCATAGTACGCCATCTAGTTCGTCAGCCCAGGTCCCTTTCTTTTCATCGAGACGTTTCTTCAGTTCGGAGATGATAGCCTTGTTCGTCGCCTCTGCCTTTCCGTTTCCTTGTGGGAAACGCGGTGTCGACTTGTTAAGACGGATTTTCCACTTTGCGCAGAAGTCTTCGAAGGTTTTGGAAATAAATTGCGACCCGTTGTCAGCAATAATTTCGTAGGGCAATCCATGGCGACAGATGACGAATTTCCAGACGAAATCTTGGACATTGTCGGCCTTAATCTTTGCGAAGGATTCCGCTTCGACCCACTTCGTGAAGTAGTCGGTGACTACGATCACGTACCGCTTTTGTTTGGACCTCGGGAGTGGACCGAAGATGTCCATCGCCCATCTCATGAACGGGTAGGCAGATGTTGCGGTCGTCAGAGGCTCAGTTGGGGAGTTGATCATTGGACCATGACGCTGGCACTTTTCGCAACGACGGGCGTAGTCTGCACAGTCGGTGAGCATGGTCGGCCAATAGAAACCGAGCTTCTTGATTTTCATTGCGAGAGTTCGTCCACCAGAATGATTGCCACCTTCGCCTTCATGCGTTTCGGTCATAATGGCGCTGATCGTATCGCCGCTGACACACTTAAGTAGAACTCCCGCTGCACTCCATTTGTATAGCTTTCCTCCCATTACTACGTAATGCGCACTCTTTGATTTAAGCCGACGTGCTGCCCACTTGTCCTCCGGGACTTCTCCATCCTTGATATAGTTAGAAATTTCATCCCGCCAATCTATCTGGTCGGCCTGATCGAGATGGTCGGTGCTGTCGGTATGGTTGTTTTGGACGGCCTGGTCGGCCGGGTCAATTCGATCGGGATCGTCCTCTATGCCGTTAACCTCGCTGTTGTTCATGATGACGCTCATCCGGCTGGTGCCGCACGGTAAATCGATACTCGGGTCGGGGATGGTTTCGACTGGTATGATTCGTTTTAGATCGGAGTCCGAACTTGTTGCTAATGAGGCCAGGGCGTCAGCGGCGAAGTTTTCAGATCGAGGGATGTTAGTGATAACGAAGCTGTCGAAATTGGAGAGGATTAAAGCTTCGGTGAGTTTCAGGTAAGCGTTCATGCGCTCGTCTCGCGTGTCGTAATCGTGATTTAATTGATTAGTGAAGAGCTGGGAGTCGCTGTACGCGTGTACTCGTTTAACCCCGACCTCTTTGGCCAGGCGGAGCTCGGCGATGAGGGCTTCCCATTCTGCTTCGTTGTTGGTGGCTTTGAACTCGAGTCGGAAGCACTGTTCGAGTATTTCATTGGTCGGGGAAATCAATCGTATCCCTGCTCCACAACCGTGTCGGGATGCCGACCCATTGATGTAAAGGCTCCAGTCTTGGCTGGTCGGTGTGATCGGGATGGCTTTCGGGGGCAGCTCGATCAAGAAATCAGCCAAGGCTTGCGACTTGGTACTCGTGCGGTTACGATATTCGATGTCGTATTCGCTGAGCTCGACCGCCCATTTTGCCATGCGGCCTGACTGACTAGGACTGTGGAGGATTGTTCGCAGCGGCTGGGCGGACATTACAGCGATCGTATGCAACTGGAAGTAAGGACGGAGTTTCCGAGCGGCGACAACGATGGCTAAGGCCAATTTTTCTAGGGTCAGATATCGACTTTCTGCTCCATCGAGCGACTTGCTGACGTAGAAGATGGGTTTCTGGTCTCCCCGATCCTCTCGAACTAGGACGCCGCTTACTGCCGCGTTCGTGACGGAGACGTAGAGATATAGTGTTTCGCCGTGCTCGAGTTTCGACAGAACTGGAGGCGTTGTTAGATACGCCTTCAACTCATTGAAAGCTGCGCACTTATCATCCCAAACGAATGCTTTATTCCCGCGGAGGAGCTGGTAGAAAGGGAGGCTACGATCGGTAGATCGAGATATGAAGCGGTTGAGCGCCGCTATTCTGCCGGTCAGCCGCTGTACCTCTCTTTTGTTCTTCGGAGACGGTAGGTCGATGATTGCGGTGATCTGTTTTGGATTTGCTTCTATTCCCCTTTGTGTAACAATGTAACCAAGGAACTCGCCTGAGGTTACCCCGAACGTGCACTTGGTTGGGTTAAGCTTCATCCCGTACTCGTTGAGAATTTTGAAGCAGTCTCGAAGGTGCCCGACATGGTCGGTTGCATTTTGTGATTTAACCAGCATATCGTTTATGTACACTTCCATCGTATCTCCCAGTTGGTCGGCAAACATCTTGTTCACCAGTCTTTGGTAGGTTGCTCCCGCGTTTTTCAGTCCAAAAGGCATGACTCGATAGCAGAATGTTCCCCGGTCGGTTATGAAAGACGTTTTCTCGCGATCGTCGGGGTGCATTGCGATCTGGTTGTATCCGGAAAAAGCATCCATGAATGATAATAACTCATTCTCGGTCGTAGCTTCTACCACGCGATCGATGTGGGGCAAGGGAAAGCTGTCTTTTGGGCATGCTTTGTTCAAATCTATAAAATCGATGCAGACACGCCATTTGCCGTTCTTCTTTTTAACTACGACCGGATTGGCCAGCCATTCGGGGTATTGAACTTCTGTAATCGATCCGGCTTCGAGCAGCTTGGTGACTTCCTCGTTGACAGCGCGGGCTCTCTCGTAACCGAGCTTTCTCCGTTTCTGCTTTATAGGTTTGTAGGTGGGATCGACGTGAAGCTCATGGCTTGTGATGGCCGGGTTGATGCCCTTCATATCTTCTATCGACCACGCGAACGTCGCGACGTTTTCGTTCAGAAATTTGGTCAGGTCGGTCTTGATTGATTCGGAAAGCTCGGCGCCGATATTAATGCATCGCTCGGGGTGCTGCGGATCGATGCTTACTGGGGTTGCAAGTTCTTGTCTCGGCTCGGTTGCGTCTGGCTCTTCTGGATTACTAATGTGTAGATTAAACTTCTGCAGTTTTTGCCCGGTGATGAAACAAGTCCTAGCTGCCTTCTGATCTCCTCTTATAGTGTGAACCCCAGTCGGGGTCGGGAATTTGACACATTGATGGTAGGTGGAGGCGATTGCTCTGAGGGAGAACAACCAAGGAGTTCCCATGATAATATTGTACACCGCCGGTTTATCTACGACTAGTAACTTGACATCTCTGATCAAGCCACCAGCGTATACTCTTAGCTTGATCGTTCCTACGGTCATTGTGGTGATTCCTTCGAAACCGACCAAGGGTCTAATGCTTGGCTTAATCTTGCCGTCTGGTATGTCCATTCGTTTGAGCGTATCCTTGAAAATGACGTCCACCGCGCTCCTAGTGTCGATCAAAACGCGTGTGACATCGCAGTCTTCGACCTTGAGTTCAATGACTAGAGGGTCGTTGTGAGGCATCGCGAGATCCTTAGTATCAGTTTCGGAAAAAATGATCGGCATGTCGATTTCTGCCCGACCGTAACAATCTTGATCGGCCTGGTTCATCTTCTCGTACTTCTTAAGAGATTGAACAGAGGCGCGAATCGGCTGGAGGCCGCCCATGATGACGAGCACCCTTCTCTTTGAGGTTGGTGGTCCGTCTCGCGAACCTTCTTTCGGTGGTAACGGTTGGGCGGGGTTGTTGTTCTTCCGCTGTTCGCCTTGCCCAGAACTCTCTCCTCCTTTCCGTTTTTCCCCGCGATCGGGAGGGCTATCCATTTTTATTTTCCCACGCTGATAACTGGTGAGCAAGGCATCTTTGAGACCACGACATTGTGTAGTAGAGTGGCCGAATACTTGGTGGTAATCGCAGTATAGTTTAGTGTCTTTCGAGTCTTGCCCCAGTATCCACTTGTTCGACTGTCTCTGAGGTGGTAGGTCGGTTCCAACCTGGTGCACTGAGAGTTTTTTGTTCTTATATTCCTGGCCGTAGTGTTGTCGGGGCTCTTGATATTCGCTGTCATTTTTCGGTTTTGCCTTTTGCGCTGGAGGCTTCGCGGGAGAATGTTTCTGCGTGTTAATGGTCTTATCTTCCTCGAGACGGATGTATCGTGTAGACCGATGCATTGCGTCTTCCAAGCTGGTCGGTGGGGTGAGAACGAGATTCTCCCTAAACTTCGATTCGTACCACAATCCTTGCTTCAGTGTTGAGATCGCGGAGTTGTCATTGACTATGACCCTCGAGAGTACCGCTTTGAACCTGTCCATGTATCCTCGCAGCGTTTCGTCCTCCTTCTGGACTAGGGACCAGAGGTTGGCGTCAGAGATTCCCTCTTCGAGGTACATGGAGTAATGTTTGAGAAAGGCTTGGGACAGTTGTGGGAAGCTGTCGATCGATCGTGGACGGAGACGGGCGAACCACTCTAGGGCAGGTCCCGAGAGATGCTCGACGAAGTGTTGGCAGCAACCAGCGTCTTTTTCCTCTGGGGGTAATGGGTACGTCCCATTGCTAGGTTAAACTTTCTTAAGTGTTGCATCGGGTCGGTGTCTCCCGTGTAGTGCAAAATGCGGAGTTTACTAGAATCTCTGACCGGGGTCGACATGATGCGGTCGGTGAAGGGAGTCTGCTGCGTTTCCGCCAGTACACGCTCGATTTCTGGAGCAGAGCTAATTGCATGGTGCACCTTTGAGGTTATTTCAGTAAGCTTTGCTCGGAGATCTTCCATTTCGAAATCCCGATCGGTCCTTGGTTCTTGCGACCGGGTTCTGGTTGGCCTTGAGCGTTGCGAGCTTAATGGGTTGGCTAGAGCGGGACCGGTTGGCCGATTTTGGTCTACCGGTCGTCCTAGCCTTTCGAAAACATCCGAAGAGATGATCAGACGGTTCTGTTCGGATGGTCGACCCAATCTTTCGTGAACGTCTGAAGAAGCGGCTGGTCGGTTTTGATCAGCTGGGTGACTCAACCTTTCGAATACGTCCGAATGAACGACCGCTCGGTTCTTGTCCGATGGTCGCCCTATCCTTTCGAACACGTCGGTCGACCGGCCGAGTCTATCGAATATATCCGTCTGTCGCCCCAACCTATCGAAGATGGTCTGAGATGAGCTGGCTCCAAGCTGTGGGGAGTCGTTGTTGGGTCGGCTATTGCCGGCCTCAGTTGGATCACGGGTCATCGCTCGGGAGAGCCGTAAGTCCTCAAGCCGAGAATTGGTCTGCCGTGTCAATTGCTCTTGGTCGTCTAAGCGTCTCATGATGGCGTTCAATACTCTGGACAGGTCGGCCTGCTCGTCAGTGACTCTGATTGTTCCCCGCTGGAGGTTGGAGGATTCGACGACGGTCGTCTGTTCATTGACGAGAGCCTGTTGGACGGCTGTCAAATTTGTGTTTTCTTCGGTCGGTGTTACGACCTCTTGCGACGGGAGGTCGGGTTCGACGATCGGGTCCATTTTCGGTGTCTAAGACTATCTCTAAACTCCCCTACCTGGCGCGCCAATTGTTGATCTCAAGATCGGGAAAGTACGTTCGTATATTGTGAGAGGTCGAGATTTCTGTTAAGTAAGAATAAACGCGGTCGTAGAAATATGATATGTTCGTATTAAAGAGATACGATCGTATTAAGAGAGACGATCGTATAAGAGAGAAGATGGTCGTATAAAAGATGATGATCGCTTAATAATACAAAACGTGGTCGTATTGCTCTGCTCTCAGTATTCTATCATGAGTTGTCACATCAAGTAATGTGACAACTATTTATAGTTACAATGATCTAAGGTTTAATGCAACTATAGTTACATAAAATAACTAAATGAGAAAAGCACTATGGTTTAGTTAACAAATATTGGGCCTCCAGCTTCTGATGGGCTTTGACATAAGAAGTAGATTTGGGCCTCCAAATCTATGCCCAACAGTAGGCCCCCTCCCAAAGCCTGAAAATTAACTGGGCTGAATTTTGCAGGTCAGGCTGAGCTTGGCCCATAACGTTTAAGAAGCCCATCTTGGATGTCGACCTCTGAATGGTCGCTTGCTGAGGTGCCTAGGATTTTGAGCCGAGCGCTTTTTCGACTTCCTGCTCTTATAAAAACGAGATCTCCTCCTCCATTTTTCCCATTTTTCTCTCTGCGGCTTCCTCTGAAGGTACTCTCTCTCAACCCCGCTCGTGTTTCTCTTAGCTTTAACTGTGCTTTTAGTCGATCGTATATTTTCTTCGTTCGTTTCGTACTTTTTAGTCGATCGTATTTTCGTTGTTCGTTCCGTACTTTTAGTCGATCGTATTTTCGTTGTTCGTTCCGTACTTTTAGTCGATCGTATATTTTCTTCGCCTAATCCCCGACCACCACAAAATGAAGTCTCTGGTCATAGTTTCTTCGAATTCAAACTCCGGTTCTAGCTCTGAAGATTTGGAAGTCTCTCTCGCGATCGATCAATCTCACCAGATGCGGTTGTCAGATAAAGGGGGTGCATCGTCTTCTAGACCGGTTCATGCGGACCAAGTAAAGGACAATCGGTGTGCGGCCATTGAGAGTGCTGATGGTCGGGACGCCGAACGCTGGAACATCATTCGCAACCTATCGATTGAAGAGAGCGAAGATCAGGAGCTTGGAGAGCAAGCTTTGCCTGAATTTGTCGACGAGGTAGCTGGTGGTGAAGATGCCATCGATCATGTGTTACCGGCACGTATACCTCGAGCCCCGGGGCTGTCTCGCGATCTCTTCCTCGGAAGTAGTGATGATATCGCGTCCTCCAGTTCCTACGAAACCATCGAGAGGATTCGGGGAGATGATGACTGGTCGGGTGTTGATATCAGAATCCCTCGCCCTCATGAGCGTCCCTGGTCTCCTCCTGAAGGTTTCCTGTGCCTGTACGAGTGCTACTTCAAACACGGAGGGATGTGGTTTCCGATACCTTAGCTTGCGCTTGAATATTGTGAGGCTCGACGCGTTGCACCTTCTCAACTCACTTGCGCTTCATATCGCAACATCTGCGCGATCCTGACTATGGCCGCTGAATTGGGACGGTCGGTGAATCTAGCTCAGCTTGAAGAGATGGTAGGGATCGCGAAATCCGGGGATTGCGGTCGTTTTTACGCCTCAATGAGGTCAGGATGTATGATTTTGACCGGGGTTAGCAGTAGAATCGAGCGTTGGAAGAACAACTATTTCTTCGTGAGGATCAATAAATACGCGATCGGAGATTTCACCGGTGTAATTCATGCCGGATGGAGTTCTAGGATTGGTATGCTTTACTTCTTTATATCTGACCTCCAGTCTTAGCTGATAGTTAATCTATCTTTTGTTTTGTAGGTAGGAAACTCCAAGTGCTCGAACCAGTTCCCAAAGGCGCGCTCTCCCTGATTGATGAGCTGAAGAAGTTAGGTGAACAGAAGTGGGGGGATTTTATCGAACAAAGGATCAGACGTTGTCGGCGCCGCGTTACAACAGGTCGGTTTTTTTTTTTTTTTTTTTTTTGCGATCTTAGATTCCTGATTAATCAGTATATTCTTCTTTTTAGGGGATTTTACCATTCCTCTTGCAAAGGTCGGGCCGTATACTCACCGGCCTCTGAAGGATAGGAAGAAACGACCGTATAAAAAGCAACGATCGGAAGCAGGAAGCATGGGGCTTGAAGACTTGGACGTCGTTGTTTACAATGTTGGGTCGGGGTCGGCCAAAGCTGTTGCGTCCTCGGATGCGAGGAGGAAAGACAAAGGGGTCGTGATCGACGATTCTTCGAAGAAAGTTGGTGCTGCCGCCCAGATGAGGCCCGTTGAGGGTTTGAAAGCGATCGGTGGTTCGGAAGCGAGGCGGTCGGAAAAAAGGAAAGATCGCGAGGACGATCGGAGGCGCTCCGAGTCTGCTCCGAAAAAGAGCAGAAAAGAGAAGGGTAAGGATAAAGGCTTGGTCGTTTCTGAAACTGCGAACGTCGAGCGTCCTAATCTCGAGGAGCGAGATGCTGAGGAGTTGGTCGGTGACCAAACGGCGGTCGGTGCGACCCTGTCATTTGGGGATGATTACGACTTCAACCTCCGGTTCGCTGGTCGGGGCCGCCATATCCTTGAGGACCCTGTAGCATGTGGGGAATACGTGCGCTGTATTCAGGGTCATCCCAGGGGGCCTGTTCCTGAGCCCGATGAATTGGTCGAGCGTGATGAGTTTTTGGCCTTTTCCGTCGACCTCACCAGGGTAAGTGTTGTGTTTAGATCGATTTTTGACGATTTTTTTTTTTTGGCTTAAGTATTAACGGTCGTATGTTGGAGTTTAGGTGGTGAGCAACGTCAATTTCATGAGGACCAGATATGAGGGGATGTTGCAGAAGAATCATGAGCTCATCGTGGAGAACAGGGTCCTTAAGTCAAGGATGAAAAATATGACCATTGCTGCCGAAGAGAAGGTTGATCGTATTTTGGCGTTGGAGCAAAAGAATGAAGAGCTGAAGGTGGAGGCGGCAAAGTGGGAGGACGAGGTCCAAAGCATGATGGGGGGAAAACAGTCCATCTACCAACTAGCCAAGTCGCAGATGAAACGCCTGAGAGTCTCGCGTAGCGACACAGCCATAAACTTCGGGGAGTATGCGATCGAGAAGGTCGGTACCGGGCTTCGGGAGAAGGTCGAAGCTAAATTTGAGAAGATACGTCGCCATATTGCTGATTCCAAAAAGATGAATCAAATATCATCGACGGTCGGTCAGATCAAAGCCTTCCTCTCGTTCTATGAGGAGCAAGGATCGGCTCCCGAAGGCGCGGTGGAGAGGTTGCAGGAAGACCTGGAAAAGTACCTGAAGATGGCTGCTGCTCACGATGTTGAGAAAATATCCGAAGAGGACCTTACTTTTCCCGACCGAGCCAGCTGGATTCCAGGCGAAGAGCTCGTTTTCCCTATTGACACCCCGAACAGGATTGGTCAGTACGGCCTTGGTGAAGAGTGGGATTCTTCGGGTGAAGAGGAGGTTCGAGGTGGTGGTGAAGTCGATCCGCGGTCTTCTCGAGTCACACTTAGAGTCGGTGGCTCCGACCCGATCGAATCTCCGCGCGGTCGTGAAGGAAGGAATGGTTCCGGATCTTCCCATGTGTCTGAGACCGACGAGGACGAAGGTTCCTTGGGAGTCGATGGTCATGCGAAAAACGTGGAGCATCCTCCAAAGGTTGCTGGAGCTTCGACCAAGGCTGCTGAGGGCCCTTCTATGGCTGTTGATCCTGCTGGAGGGCCGGTCGTGACTTCTGAGGTTCCTGGAATTGATGATGTTGATGTCGTCAACTTCTAATTTGTGCAACTGTTTCTGGTCGGGCTGATGTAGCCGAAAGTTTAGTGGATGTGGTTGCTCATGACGAGCGTGTATGTACTGTTCCTCGACCCCTGATGGTTGGGTTTTTCTTAATTTATGAAATAGTAATTTCTCGTTAAGAGTATTCTGAATTTTCATCCAGTTTTCGCTTTGCGGAGCCCTGGTCGGTTCGCGCGATGGACGACCAGGCTAATTTGTCTGCTGGTCGGGACCAGGCTTAAGACGGAATCCGTCTCGTTGTTAAGTGTGCGAGTCGTGGTCGGCTTACTGCACTTACACGTTCTTTGGATTCGGTGCAGGTCGGGGCCTGGCTGACAGGTTTTACCGGTCAGGAATTCGTGGTTTCCAGGCTACGGTTGTAGGTTTTCCTACTGCGTTGAAGCGAACGCGTATTTGTTTGTCAGATGCCTGGCCAGGGCATCGAACATAGGGACGAGGCTTCTTAAATACCTAAGTAAGGGATAGTGCCGATCGTATATATAAATATATGAAGCGGTTGAGCGCCGCTATTCTGCCGGTCAGCCGCTGTACCTCTCTTTTGTTCTTCGGAGACGGTAGGTCGATGATTGCGGTGATCTGTTTTGGATTTACTTCTATTCCCCTTTGTGTAACAATGTAACCAAGGAACTCGCCTGAGGTTACCCCGAACGTGCACTTGGTTGGGTTAAGCTTCATCCCGTACTCGTTGAGAATTTTGAAGTAGTCCCGAAGGTGCCCGACATGGTCGGTTGCATTTTGAGATTTAACCAGCATATCGTCTATGTACACTTCCATCGTATCTCCCAGTTGGTCGGCAAACATCTTGTTCACCAGTCTTTGGTAGGTTGCTCCCGCGTTTTTCAGTCCAAAAGGCATGACTCGATAGCAGAATGTTCCCCGGTCGGTTATGAAAGACGTTTTCTCGCGATCGTCAGGGTGCATTGCGATCTGGTTGTATCCGGAAAAAGCATCCATGAATGATAATAACTCATTCCCGGTCGTAGCTTCTACCACGCGATCGATGTGGGGCAAGGGAAAGCTGTCTTTTGGGCATGCTTTGTTCAAATCTGTAAAATCGATGCAGACACGCCATTTGCCGTTCTTCTTTTTAACTACGACCGGATTGGCCAGCCATTCGGGGTATTGAACTTCTGTAATCGATCCGGCTTCGAGCAGCTTGGTGACTTCCTCGTTGACAGCGCGGGCTCTCTCGTAACCGAGCTTTCTCCATTTCTGCTTTATAGGTTTGTAGGTGGGATGGACGTGAAGCTCATGGCTTGTGATGGCCGGGTTGATGCCCTTCATATCTTCTATCAACCACGCGAACGTCGCGACGTTTTCGTTCAGCAATTTGGTCAGGTCGGTCTTGATTGATTCGGAAAGCTCGGCGCCGATATTAACGCATCGCTCGGGGTGCTGCGGATCGATGCTTACTGGGGTTGCAAGTTCTTGTCTCGGCTCGGTTGCGTCTGGCTCTTCTGGATTACTAATGTGTAGATTAAACTTCTGCAGTTTTTGCCCGGTGATGAAACAAGTCCTAGCTGCCTTCTGATCTCCTCTTATAGTGTGAACCCCAGTCGGGGTCGGGAATTTGACACATTGATGGTAGGTGGAGGCGATTCCTCTGAGGGAGAACAACCAAGGAGTTCCCATGATAATATTGTACACCGCCGGTTTATCTACGACCAGGAACTTGACATCTCTGATCAAGCCACCAGCGTATACTCTTAGCTTGATCGTTCCTACGGTCATTGTGGTGATTCCTTCGAAACCGACCAAGGGTCTAATGCTTGGCTTAATCTTGCCGTCTGGTATGTCCATTCGTTTGAGTGTATCCTTGAAAATGACGTCCACCGCGCTCCCGGTGTCGATCAAAACGCGTGTGACATCGCAGTCTTCGACCTTGAGTTCAATGACTAGAGGGTCGTTGTGAGGCATCGCGAGATCCTTAGTATCAGCTTCGGAAAAAAATGATCGGCATGTCGATTTCTGCCCGACCGTAACAATCTTGATCGGCCTGGTTCATCTTCTCGTACTTCTTAAGAGATTGAACAGAGGCGCGAATCGGCTGGAGGCCGCCCATGATGACGAGCACCCTTCTCTTTGAGGTTGGTGGTCCGTCTCGCGGACCTTCTTTCGGTGGTAACGGTTGGGCGGGGTTGTTGTTCTTCCGCTGTTCGCCTTGCCCAGAACTCTCCCCTCCTTTTCGTTTTTCCCCGCGATCGGGAGGGCTATCCATTTTTATTTACCCACGCTGATAACTGGTGAGCAAGGCATCTTTGAGACCACGACATTGTGTAGTAGAGTGGCCGAATACTTGGTGGTAATCGCAGTATAGTTTAGTGTCTTTCGAGTCTTGCCCCCGTATCCACTTGTTCGACTGTCTCTGAGGTGGTTGGTCGGTTCCAACCTGGTGCACTGAGAGTTTTTTGTTCTTATATTCTTGGTCGTAGTGTTGCCGGGGCTCTTGATATTCGCTGTCGTTTTTCGGTTTTGCCTTTTGCGCTGGAGGCTTCGCGGGAGAATGTTTCTGCGTGTTAATGGTTTTATCTTCCTCGAGACGGATGTATCGTGTAGACCGATGCATTGCGTCTTCCAAGCTGGTCGGTGGGGTGAGAACGGGATTCTCCCTAAATTTCGATTCGTACCACAATCCTTGCTTCAGTGCTGAGATCGCGGAGTTGTCACTGACTATGACCCTCGAGAGTACCGCTTTGAACCTGTCCATGTATCCTCGCAGCGTTTCGTCCTCCTTCTGGACTAGGGACCAGAGGTTGGCGTCGGAAATTCCCTCTTCGAGGTACATGGAGTAATGTTTGAGAAAGGCTTGGGACAGTTGTGGGAAGCTATCGATCGATCGTGGACGGAGACGGGCGAACCACTCTAGGGCAGGTCCCGAGAGATGCTCGACGAAGTGTTGGCAGCAACCAGCGTCTTTTTCCTCTGGGGGTAATGGGTACGTCCCATTGCTAGGTTAAACTTTCTTAAGTGTTGCATCGGGTCGGTGTCTCCCGTGTAGTGCAAAATGCGGAGTTTACTGGAATCTCTGACCGGGGTCGACATGATGCGGTCGGTGAAGGGAGTCTGCTGCGTTTCCGCCAGTACACGCTCGATTTTTGGAGCAGAGCTAATTGCATGGTGCACCTTCGAGGTTATTTCAGTAAGCTTTGCTCGGAGATCTTCCATTTCAAAATCCCGATCGATCCTTGGTTCTTGCGACCGGGTTCTGGTTGGCCTTGAGCGTTGCGAGCTTAATGGGTTGGCTAGAGCGGGACCGGTTGGCCGATTTTGGTCTACCGGTCGTCCTAGCCTTTCGAAAACATCCGAAGAGATGATCGGACGGTTCTGTTCGGATGGTCGACCCAATCTTTCGTGAACGTCTGAAGAAGCGGCTGGTCGGTTTTGATCAGCTGGGTGACTCAACCTTTCGAATACGTCCGAATGAACGACCGCTCGGTTCTGGTCCGATGGTCGCCCTATCCTTTCGAACACGTCGGTCGACCGGCCGAGTCTATCGAATATATCCGTCTGTCGCCCCAACCTGTCGAAGATGGTCTGAGACGAGCTGGCTCCAAGCTGTAGGGAGTCGTTGTTGGGTCGGCTATTGCCGGCCTCAGTTCGATCACGGGTCGTCGCTCGGGAGAGCCGTAAGTCCTCAAGCCGAGAATTGGTCTGCCGTGTCAATTGCTCTTGGTCGTCTAAGCGTCTTATGATGGCGTTCATTACTCTGGACAGGTCGGCCTGCTCGTCAGTGACTCTGATTGTTCCCCGCTGGAGGTTGGAGGATTCGACGACGGTCGTCTGTTCATTGACGAGAGCCTGTTGGACGGCTGTCAAATTTGTGTCTTCTTCGGTCGGTGTTACGACCTCTTGCGACGGGAGGTCGGGTTCGACGATCGGGTCCATTTTCGGTGTCTAAGACTATCTCTAAACTCCCCTATCTGGCGCGCCAATTGTTGATCTCAAGATCGGGAAAGTACGTTCGTATATTGTGAGAGGTCGAGATTTCTGTTAAGTAAGAATAAACGTGGTCGTAGAAATATGATATGTTCGTATTAAAGAGATACGATCGTATTAAGAGAGACGATCGTATAAAAGAGAAGATGGTCGTATAAAAGATGATGATCGCTTAATAATACAAAACGTGGTCGTATTGCTCTGCTCTCAGTATTCTATCATGAGTTGTCACATCAAGTAATGTGACAACTATTTATAGTTACAATGATCTAAGGTTTAATGCAACTATAGTTACATAAAGTAACTAAATAAGAAAAGCACTATGGTTTAGTTAACAAATATTGGGCCTCCAGCTTCTGATGAGTTTTGACATAATCTATGCCCAACAAGTTTGATGTCATTAAGGTTCTCCAAATTGAAGAGACATGCGATGTGACGAAATATTGCTTTATATTTTTTCCCTATTCAACCCATCATAGCTGACTCTCAATGTTTTCTCAATTTTCCCATCTAGACAATTCTGAAATATTGCTAGCATTAAAGTCCACTCCGCTTTGTCCCTCCCCCACAGGGATGAACCTAAAACATTAAGACCCAAAGGAAGACTACCCGCAAGTCTTACAACTTCAACTGCAAGCTCCTCGAAACCTTCAGGTGGAGAGTTTGTCCCGAAAGCAGATTGACAAAACATCTTGAGAGAGAGAGCTCTTCAGATGGGCCCTGTTCTTTTCACAATCGCCAAATCGGCAACGGCGATCACAAATTAAACGGTTATCCAAGACAAACGAAATGATAGAAAATTAAAAAACTGCAGCTGCGACGATTTTGAGAGATATTAGTGGTGTTGTCGGTGACGCTGTTTTTCTCAGCGATCGTCGGAATGATCGCGCGACTCAATTTCACGATGTTGTTGTGTTAGTCTCCACATACTTGCGTGACAAGTAACAAGAAATAGTTTATATTGTTGAATCGCAGTCGCCGACTTGACGATCGTGAAAAGAACAGAGCCATGGGAGACCAACCTCATATATACAACCAATTCCATGTGATCTTAAAAGATACATATCATTTGTAACCACAATGATTCTAGTCCCACTTCCAAACCATTGAGTTTGACGGGTCAAGGATTTTAGAACCATTAGATTATCCAAATCATCAATAACGATAAGAACTTTCCGGTACTTTAGCCTCTCTCTCACCGCACGTAAGTGATATAACTCTCTTCCTTCTATACCTTTTAGTTTACAGAGAGAAAATTCATGTAAATGCAACTTCAGGGTGGAGTCGTTTGTGTTGGCTTTACTAAAACTATTGATACTCTTAGATAGAAAACCCTTATCTATGAAAAAGCTGCTTTCGAAATGACTAGAAAATCGACTAAAAAGAGCTCTTGAAATGGTAGTCTTGCCAATTCCTGAGGTGCCCCAGATCCCAACCATCTTCACTTGGTCCGATTCAAAATCCAACAATAAACTCATCTTTTTTATATGATCTTCGATGCCAACAAAATCCTCAAAATCGATTTGAGATGACTCGAGATAGAATTGAAGAACATGTTTTGCTTAGTGTTGGCTCACAAGGACTGTCTCTTAGTTCAGCGTTTCAGAACACTTAGCTTTGTTGTTTTCTACAAAATTCAACAAGGACATAAATCTATCTCAAGCATGAACACACAGATTCCACAACCATCTTTACATTGCAACGACAAGGAAAGTGAAATGCGTCAAAGCAGCAACGAGGAGACAAGAACTAAACACAGTATTACTAATTGGTCATCCCAAAGAAAGCTTTTCAAGCTTCTGCCCTTGTTCTTCAATGCCAGCAACAGTTTTCGACAAGGTATTCTTTGCAGTCAGAATACCTTCGAGGCGAGACAAAATATCATAACATGCACGGAAATCCTTCCTATAATACGCATCTCACTTGAACGGAGATCAATCTCACTTGATTCTGGTTCTAGGTCAAGAAAGAGATACAAAGAGCTTACTCAAAGCAAACAAATGCAGAGCATTCAAATATCAACCAAGACACAATAATGTGGTCAAGTGCAAGAGACAAAGCAGAATCATAAGCAATAACACATTAAAAACACTAAACACGAAGATGATGCTCATAGAAAAGGATAATTCCATAAGAAGAAGAGTCTACTAACTACACAGATCCCAATCATTGCATGATTCAAAGAGCAACTAAACGATCCATAGGCTACTAGATTCGTCACTTTATGGATTGAAGAAAGAGATACCTTGTGAGGCTACTGTCGTCATCATTGCTCTGTATCTGGAGATTTCGAAACGCCAAATGGCTTGATTTTCTACAATAATCTCGAATTAGAGAGAGATAAAATCGCATTGTTAGGGTTCGAATCAGAGAGATACCTGTAAGCTACGATCTTCCAATTACTCAATCTCAGACTTGCAATCGACTGAGAAACGAAATCGAAACAGAGATTCGAAGTGAATATACTACACGAAACAGAGAGCAAACTGGGCCTTTTATCAGTTTTGGGCCCATTATCTCATTGTCAAGTTTGTTTTAGGGTTTCAATTTGAATTATCAATTCTAGGGTTTCTTCGAATCTAGTGTTTGGTATACTAATTGATGTTTTTGATTTCTTGGAAAAGCAGGCCTTCTTGTTGAGAGTGAGAGATATGGTATTAGTAGAATGTATCTCCGGTGTTCTCCGTCGATTGCCACCGTCTTCGTTTCGATATTATCCATACGATACAGGGTCAGTCACTCATGTCCCTTCAGAGTTTTACAACATTCAGAGAGTTCACTCATGTCTCTGTGTTTGGTTTGGTTTTGTAGGACTTCCTATGCATTGAAGGAGGACATGAAAGTGGAGGTTATACGACTCGGAGTTGACCTCTCTCTATATCTCTCTGAAACAATGTTCTTGTTGTCTGATGACATCCATACTAAGTTTTGGAGATGTCTTCTTCCTTGCAATAATCCCGTCATACAAAGGGAGGGCTGCTTCGTGTTATGCATTTTGTCTACTCTGATTATATCAAACCCAACAATAATGGAGTGTGTCAGGATGTTGGTGGCAACTCGGTCCAATGGGAATTCGTCAGCACCACTTGGGACGATTTTGTTACCGGGATCCTAGTTATGCATCGTCTTGTTTTGGTTCTCGACAGAAAAGATTACTCTTTCGATGATCCACTCTTATCCTCTGCTATCGCAAAATACAAGCAAGTGCTAAAGAAACTAGAGGATAAGCTCAGATCTGCCAGGGATGTTTCTGAGGCGAATAGGTTTGCGAGGGAGACCATAGAGCCTAGAATTTCTCACTTGTGGAACTCTCTCTTTCACGAAGAAGCTAACAAGGAAGCACCATCGACTCTGAAGCTGATAAGGCATAATATTATTAGGGACCTGTTTACGTCTATCTTTTCCAAACCGTTTCATAGCGAAATACTCCAACTTCCCCCTCATTCTCCTTACATTTTAGGGTCAGTAATATCACAAGTTTCTCTTTCTCACTCACTCACATAGGCTACAAAGTCTTTAATCATGTTGGCTTTTTGTTTTGCAGGACGGATTTTGCAAAGCAGGAGCTGAAAGAGGAGGTTGTGCAACTAGGAGTTGATCTCTCGCTATACGTAGCTCAATCAATGTTCTTGCTGTGTGATGACGTTCATAGTGTGTTATGGTTCTGCTATAAGTTATGGGGAGATGCGCAAAGGAACCGGAATCCTGACAGTCCCGTAGTGGAAAGGTTGCTTTGTGTTATTCATTACGTCTACTTAAAGTATATCATACCGAAGAACGGAGTATTTCAGAACGATGATGGCAAATCGGTCCTGGGGGGACTGATCTCGGCCACTTGGAAGGAGTTTGATGCTGGAATCAGAGATCTGGATCGTCTTGTTCAGATTCTTAGAGGAGGAGAAAACTGTTTGGATGGCCGAGAGCTTACGTCTAGTATTGAACAAGCGCTGAAGAATGTAGATGAGAAGTTGAGGTGCGTAAAAGATGTTTCAGAGGCTAATGGGTTTGTGAGGGAAGCGTTGGAGTCTAGCGTTTTGGACTCGTGGAAGACTCTCTTTGACAATAAAGATAAGAAAGTGATGAAGAATGGGAGTATGCTTGGTGACCTGTTTCTCCATGTATGTTTCAAAGCACCACCATGTTAGATATACTAGTTTGTATCGGATTAGAGTCTTTTAATTCTTATAGACATATTGGAGTATTAACTTCTTTAGGAGACAAACTAAACGCAATCTAGTTTATAAGGCTATCACTGATATCTCACAGAGGAGACTTTTGAATGAGTTCTGTTTTACTGTAAATATGTGTTCCTTGTTATGCTAAAGAGAGTATCTATGGAGAAGTAAACTGAAAAGTGTAAGTTCCTAATGAGTATACTGTGACCACTAGGTAGGTCATCTTAACAGTAGTAACAAAAGGACATAAAAGTATAATCAAATGCTCAACATCAACTCCCGTTTGGGAGATCTTTTCTTAGACAAAGCTATGCAGTCAAAAACTATGTACAACCCACTTGTTAATACGTTATGTAGCTGGAAAAGTTATAAAGCCAGCAACGTTTATAAGCGCAAAGGTTTTCGAATTGCAAATGCAACTCCCGTTTGGGTTTATGACCATTCATGAATTGAATTTTATAGCAGATAAAAATATCCTCATAAAACTACTCACGGTATGGACTATCATAACTACATTCTGCCCAAAAAAAAGGTTTGTGCAACAGAGACACCCATGTCTTGAAGCTTCCCTTCACACTAAATCTTCTAAATTTAAGGATTCCAAGGAAGCATGCTTCACTCACTCTTGGCCATGATATTCTGCATAGGTGCTGCGTCATCTCTATCTGCATAAGCATGGTCATAGAATTAATCAGATTGAAAGCAGAGTCGAAAAAAGTTGATATATTGACATCTTTCTTCTATGAAACCTCTACAAATGAAGTTATCACAAGCCCCACATGTCCTTATTTTATAAGTAGCTTTAAAGCCAGCAACATTTAGAGGCACAAAATCAAATTGAATTTCCCGTTTGGTATATGTGACGTTTTGTTAGTAAAATTGTGAAGCTCTGTCACAAATTTATTTGGAACTAAAAGAAGGTGGTCTATAAAGCTTTGGAGTTAGCTAAGAAGCTTGCAGTTTGGCTGCAGAGTAAGTCAGTAGGTTCCCGAGTTGGCTTTAACATAATCTTCAGAAACAATTCAGTGTCATCCACTATACATATGAAAAGTTTCTCTTTGATCTTGGGAAAGAATGATGAGATATCTAAAGGTTACCTGCAATCACTGACTTCTTCTCTTTGTCTCTCCATTGCTGTCTTCACACTCTTCACGTGATCAATCTCATTGCCAAGACCACTATCATTGCAGTCTTCATGCTCTTCACTGTGATCAGTCTCATTGCCAAGAGCACTATCATTGCAGTCTTCATACTCTTCACTGTGATCAGTCTCATTACCTAGATCATTATCTTCTCTGCTTTCATCGTCCTCGAAGACTCTTATACCACATCCAGTTAACTTTGACCGAGATTCATCATCATTGAAATGAAACTGTATATCCACATGATGAGAGTTGACTTCAGGTAGATGAGAATTCTCTCTGTTTAGAAGGAAGCAACAGTCAAATACAATCAGCTGACTGCCTGGCTCAAATCTCGTGAAGTGTCGTGGCAAATCAGCAGAATCAAAGTGGTTTCCAAGTCTGTTTGTGAACCGACAGCATACCTGGATGCTGAATTCATTACCAGCGATGGAAATAGATTCTACATAAACCATGGCGCAAGCCTTAAATCTGAAGGAGGTATGCGGCGTACAGGGATATTGGTTAAAGAGACTCCAGTAGTTTGGTAAGTGAAATATGAAGGCACTTCTTCACTAGACAATCTCATGAAATCGAAGAAAACTGATTGTTGCTGAAAGAGAGCTTCTAAATCCAAGTTGAAGCAGTTGACGAAATTGAGCTCGACTCTTGGGAAAGAATAATCTTGAAGAGAGGAGCGAAAATTGTCTCTTGCCATTGCCCCAAAGCGAGGAGTATCATCCCCTCTAGCTTCAGACAACGACCAGCTGTCTGAAAAGTCAACAGTTCGAAGATCACTCAATTTAAAAAAGTTTAGGGATACACGTAGTAAATTGTTGCATCTTCTCATATTTAGCATAATGAGCCTAGAGACGTCCTCGATCCACCAAGGAACCTCTTCAATCCCTGTTTCGTCAAGATTGAGCACGGAGATGTTGATTGAGATACGAGGAAAACTCCTCAACCGTGAGCATCCACTAAGATCAAGATGATCGAGAGATTCAAGGTTGATTCCGGTTGGAAGAATGTCCAAATTTACACAATCTGTAATTCTCAAACACTCGAGTTTGTTGAAATTCTGAACTGAAGAAGGAAGCTTCACCAAACTTGGGATACTCGAGAGTTCTAGCCTCATCAAAGACGGAGACAACATGCCCAAAAGAGGTTCAAGCGACTGGACCATAAAAAAATAATTCTTATTATATAAAGCAAAACGCATGCAATGTGAATACGACACATAAAAGACAAAATTATCTCACTAGATTTGTAATTGTTGATTTAGATTGTGATATGTGTCATTGTAGTAATACAAAGTTTTCGTTTGTTAATTATTTAGTTCATAAATAAACTCTTAAATGAAAATAGTAAATGTAGATTATGACCAACCAATAAAGTGTTATCAATTAACCAATTCACCCTAAACAAAGCTTGGAAAAACAGTTGGTTAAGTAGATACTTGCAGTATTTTCCACGTTTTCCAACTCTTGAGTCCAAGCATGTCAAGATCAACGAGATTCTCTAGGTGCAACTTAGAGGGAAATTCTTCAATTGCCGTTTTACATAGGTTGAGCTCTGAGATGTTTCTTGAGATAACAGGAAAACTCCTCAACCGTGAGCATCCGTAGAGATTGAGCTGATAGAGGGAACGCAGGTTGATCCCAACGGGAAATGTCTCAAGATTTTCGCAAAACACCATGTGCAATTGCTCCAATTTATTGAGATGTTGGACAGAGGAAGGAAGCTCCACTAAACTTAAGCAAAAGCTAAGAACAAGTTTCCTGAGGTTAGTGGCCATAGAAAGATCGGGAATTTCTTTTAAGTTTTCAGATTTAAACAAATCCATATTCATGAGTCCTGCAAGTGACTATAAAGCATCGTTAAGTTACACATCACTTGAAAGGATTCTCATCTATAAACTGATATAAGCATTCTGTCTCGATACGAATTATAATTTTACTAAAAACTTACTTGAACTCCATCCCATAGCTCCCTTGCATTTGGAACTTAACGAGATTTTCAGGACGAAAGCTAGAAGGCAGATATCTCACCATCCAACCTCAATAATCTAAGTTGAGGAGGAAAATAGTTGAAGCCTTCTGGTAAGTGCCATCTACCTTCTTTCTTCTGGTCTCATTTCTTAGTGTAAATGTTTAGAAAACGGAGATTGCGCATCCGTTTGAAGGCTTCCATATGTATCCGCAACTCATCAGTCTCATCTATATCCAGTGATATACCTAGAACCGTTTTTGTACCTTGAAAACATACAAGAATAATTATCACAGAAAACGGGGCAACTTTCAATTTCATAGGTTGAAAGAGAAAGAAAAATCATACAGTGTGACTTCAAAGTACGGCCCAAACATCTTTCGAATCCATCAAGAATTCCCGTCGTTCAGGCTTGGCGGACTGTGTTCGAACAATTTCTCTTCCCATTTCTTCGACCAGAGAATGCATCTCCACGATACTCCATGATGGTGATAGACTTATGAGGGACTTATCAACTAGGTTCTTAAGACTTATATTAACATCCAATGCCGTATCCGCAAGCATCAACTTGATGCTATTGCTTTCCACACCATTGAAGAAACATGCGATATGACAAAATATCGTTTTATCTTCTTCGCTATCTAACTCGTCGTAGCTGACTCTTAATGTTCTCATAATATCCATGTTTAGACTTTTCCGAAGCCTCGGCAACATATCTACCCAATCCTCCTTGTTCCTCCCCCGCATAGACGTACCTAGTAGATTAAGAGCCAAAGGAAGTCCACCTGCACGCCCTGCTACTTCATAAGCGAGGTCCATGAAGCCATCAGGCGGAAAATTTTGCCTGAAAGCAAATCGACAGAATATCTGAAGAGATGTTTCTTTAGATGGGATATTGACCCGGTAAATACATTTAATCCCATGGCCCCTTAGAATCTGCTTATCTTTTGTAATCACAATGATTCTGCTCCCACGACCAAACCAGTCAGCCTCACCCAGCAAGGTATCAAAACCACTTGGTCATCTAAATCATCAATACAGATAAGAACTTTCATGTCCCTTAACTTCGTTCTCACCGCACCTAAGTGATCTATCTCTATGACTTGTTTATCTAATATTTTAGAGAGGAAATTTTCTTGCAAATGCAACTTCATGTTATAGTCATCCGGGTTGCATTTGCTATAAACTTCCATACTCTTAGATATGAAACGCCGGTCTATGTAAATGCTACCTTAGACGTGTCGAGAGAGTCGATTAAACAGAACTCTTGCAATGGTAGTCTTACCAATACCCGAGAAACCCGATATACCAACCATCCTCACTTCCTCTGATTCCAAACGCAACAGTGCACTCATTTGAGCGATATGATCTTCAATGCCAACCAAATTCTCAAAATCATTTGACAGAGTTAAAAGCAGTTTGCCCAAAACATCGTTGGCAATTGCTTCAATCATTGTAGCTTCATTACCCCTAACAAGGAGAAACATCAAAGCACAAACATGTTACTTTTTAACCCAAAAAAAAACATTTTATTCACAAATAAGAAAGCAATATTTATCTCTAAAACCGTACCATTTCACAGAATGATATCCAAGGATATTTGCTACATCAGTCAAAGCTCTCCTCCATCGAATTTGCACTTCCTCCTCTGCTTTTTTCTTGCATGTCTCTTCAAAGATCTTTCCAAATTCACCGGTTTGTTTCCTCACATGGGAAGGATCCAAACCGTAGAAAACCGGTATCACCATTTGACCAAACTCTTCCTTGCATTTCACGATCTCCAGCAACTCGTTAAGACACCAGCTTGAGGAGGGGTAGTTTTTGGAGAACACAACCACTGCGACCCTAGAATCCTTAATCGCAAGTTTAAGGTCGGGATCCAGCGAACGACTTCTCTCGATCTCATTGTCTTTGAAAGCACTGATCAATTTCCGGTCCAGCTCCTTGAGAAGGTGGCTGAGGAAAGTTACACGGACGTCTTCCCCACTAAAGCTCGGGAAGACATCGTATACCCAATTGCGAGAAGAGGAAGAAGAAGAAGATGACGAAGGAGCCATAAGGAGAAATAAAGCGAGATAGAGAGGAGGAAGGAACCAAATGGTGATTGAGATTATGATAAAAAGAAAAAATCAGAGGAGAGTGAGGCCTCACCAGAGGTTCTCGGATTTTTCTGATCCAACTTGACGAAAGTTTCCTATTTGTTGACTTTATCACACCCACGCAAGGATACAAATATATGCTTCATAGCCTCTTATCTTTTGATTAATATCTCAATACTTGGCCGTAGCTGTTCCCCAAGTCTCCAATAGTCAATTCTTAGACTTTTCAATGCAATTGTTTTCTCCTTTTTTGTGTTCTTTTGGCCCTTTGTAAATTCTTTATCCGCATTGATTATCATGTAAGCATTGAGCGATTTGTTATGATCATCGAAGGATATGTATTGATCATCAAGCGATTCATTTGATCATTGAAGAATATGTAGAGATCATCGAGCGATTGCTAATGACTATCAAAGGATATGCACTGAATATCATGTAATCGTTGAGCGATTTGTATTGATCATCAAGGGATATGTGTCATCGAGCGATTCAGTTGATCATTGAGGAATATGTAGTAATCATTGAGCGATTGGTAATGATCATAAAAGGATACGCACTGATTGTCATGTAATCATTGAGCGATTTGTATTGATCATCGATCGATATGTATTCATTATCAGGCGATTCAGTTGATTGTTGAGGAATATGTAGTGATCATCAAGCGATTGGTAATAATCATAAAAGGATACGCACTGATTATCATGTAATCATTAAGCGATTTGTATTGATCATCAAGGTATAAGCGATTCAATTGATCATTGAGGAATATGTAGTGATCATCGAGCTATTGGTAATGATCATCAAAGGATATGCACCGATTATCATGTAATCATTGAGCGATTTGTTATGATCATCGAGGGATATGTATTGATCATCAAGCCATTCATTTCATTATTAAAGAATATATAGTGATCATCGAGTGATTGGTAATGACTATCAAAGGATATGCACGGATCATCATGTAATCAACAAGCGATTTGAATTAATCATCCGGGGATATGTATTGATTATCAAGCGATTCAGGTTATTATTGAGGAATATGTAGTGATCATTGAGCGAGTCTTAATGATCATTAAAGGATATGCACTGATCATCATGTAATCATCGAGAATTTGTATTGAACATCGAGCAATATGTATTGATTATCAAGAGATTCGGTTGATTGTTAAGGAATATGTAGTAATCATCGAGCGATTAGTAATGATCATCAAAGGATACGCACTGATAATCATGTAATCATTGAGCTATTTGTATTGATGTTTAAGGGATATGTATTGTTTATCTAGCGATTCAGTTGATTATTGAGGAATATGTAGTGATCATCGAGCGATTGGTAATGATCATCAAATGATACACTTATTCTCATGTAATTATTAAGCGATTTGTTACGATCATCGAGGGATATGAATTTATCATCAAGTGATTCAGTTGATCATTGAGGAATATGTAGTGACTTCGAGAGATTGGTAATGATTATTAGGATACGCACCGATTATCATATAATCATTGAGCGATTATTATTGATCATCGAGGGATATGTATTGATCATCAAGCGATTCATTTGATCATTGAAGAATATGTAGTGATCATCGAGCGATTGGTAATGATCATCAAGGGATTCACACCGATTATCATGTAATCATTGAGCGATTAGTTATGATCATCGAGGGATATCTATTTATCATCAAGCGATTCAGTTGATTATGGAGGAATATGTAGTGATCATCGAGCGATTGGTAATGATCATCAAAGGTTACCCATTGATTATTATATAATCATTGAGCGATTTGTTATGATCTTCAAGGGATATGTTTTGATCATCAAGCGATTCATTTGATCATTGAAAAATATGTAGTGATCCTCGAGCGATTGGTTATGACTGTCAAAGGATACACACGAATTATCATGTAAGCATTGAGCGATTTCTATTGATCATCAAGGGATATGTGTTGATCATCGAGCGATTCACTTGATCATTGAGAAATATGTAGTAATCATTGAGCGATTAGTAATGATCATTAAAGGATACACACTGATCATCATGTAATCAATGAGCGATTTGTATTGATTATCGACGAATATGTATTGATTATCAAGTGATTCCGTTGATTATTAAGGAATATGTATTGATCGTCGAGCGATTGGTAATGATCATCAAAGGATACGCACTGATCATCATGTAATCATTGAGAGATTTGTATTGATCATCGAGGGATATGTATTGATTATCAAGCGATTCAGTTGATTATTGAGAAATATGTAGCGATCATCGAGCGATTGGTAATGATCATCAAAGGATATGCACTGATCATCATGTAATCATTGAGCGGTTTGTACTGATCATCGAGGGATATGTATTCATTATCAAGTGATTCCGTTGATTATTAAGGAATATGTAGTGATCGTCGAGCGATTGGTAATTATCATCAAAGGATACGCACTGATTATCATGTAATCATTGAGCGATATGTTATGATCATCGAGAGATATGAATTGATCATTAAGTAATTTAGTTGATCATTGAGGAATATGTAGTGATCATCGAGTGATTGGTAATGATTATCAAAGGATACACACTAATTATCATGTAATCATTGAGCGATTAGTATTTATCCTCAAGGGATATGTGTTGATCATCAAGCGATTTAGTTAATCATTGAGGAGTATATAGTGATCATTGTGCGATTGGTAATCATCAAAGGATACACACTGATCATCATCTAATCAAGGAGCGATTTTCATTGATCATCGCGGGATATGTATTGATTATCGGGCGATTGAGTTGATCATTGAGGAATATATAGTGATCATCGAGCGATTAGTAATGATCATCAAAGGATACGCACTGATCATCATGTAATCATTGAGAGATTTGTATTGATCATCGAGGGATATGTATTGATTATCAAGAGATTCAGTTGATTATTGAGGAATATGTAGTGATCATCGAGCGATTGGTAATGATCATCAAAGGATACGCACTGTGCATCATGTAATCATTGAGCGATTTGTACTGATCATCGAGGGATATGTATTGATTATCAAGTGATTCCGTTGATTATTAAGGAATATGTAGTGATCCTCGAGCGATTGGTAATTATCATCAAAGGATACGCACTGATTATCATGTAATCATTGAGCGATTTGTTATGATCATCGAGGGATATGAATTGATCATTAAGTAATTTAGTTGAGCATTGAGGAATATGTAGTGATCATCGAGTGATTGGTAATGATTATCAAAGGATACGCACTGATTATCATGTAATCATTGAGCGATTAGTATTGATCATCAAGGGATATGTATTGATTATCAAGCGATTCAGTTGATTATTGAGGAATATGTAGTGATCATCGAGCTATTGGTAATGATCATCAAAGGATACGCACTTATCATCATGTTATCATTGAGCGATTTGTTATGATCATCGAGGGATATGAATTGATCATTAAGTAATTTAGTTGATCATTGAGGAATATGTAGTGATCATCGAGTGATTGGTAATGATTATCAAAGGATACGCACTGATTATCATGTAATTATTGAATGATTAGTATTGATCATCAAGGGATATGTATTGATTATCAAGCGATTCAGTTGATTATTGAGGAATATTTAGTGATCATCTAGCGATTGGTAATGATCATCAAAGGATACGCACTGATCATCATGTAATCATTCAGCGATTTGTACTGATCATCGAGGGATATGTATTGATTATCAAGTGATTAAGTTGATTATTAAGGAATATGTAGTGATCGTCGAGCGATTTGTAATTATCATGAAAGGATACGCACTGATTATCATATAATCATTGAGCGATTTGTTATGATCATCGAGGGATATGAATTGAACATTAAGTAATTTAGTTGATCACTGAGGATTATGTAGTGATCATCGAGTGATTGGTAATGATTATCAACGGATACGCACTGATTATCCTGTGATCATTGAGCGATTAGTATTGATCATCAAGGGATATGTATTGATTATCAAGCGATTCAGTTGATTATTGAGGAATATGTAGTTATCATCGAGCGATTGGTAATGATCATCAAAGGATACGCATTGATCATCATATAATAATTGACGATTTGTACTGATCATCGAGGGATATGTATTGATTATCAAGTGATTATGTTGATTATTAAGGAATATGTAGTGATCGTCGAGCGATTGGTCATTATCATCAAAGGATACGCACTGATTATCATGTTATCATTGAGCGATTTGTTATGATCATCGAGGGATATGAATTGATCATTAAGTAATTTAGTTGATCATTGAGGAATATGTAGTGATCATCGAGTGATTGGTAATGATTATCAAAGGATACACACTAATTATCATGTAATCATTGAGCGATTAGTATTGATCATCAAGGGATATGTGTTGATCATCAAGCGATTTAGTTAATCATTGAGGAATATGTAGTGATCATTGTGCGATTGGTAATCATCAAAGGATACACACTGATCATCATCTAATCAAGGAGCGATTTTCATTGATCATCGAGGGATATGTATTGATTATCGAGGGATATGTATTGATTATCAAGCGATTCAGTTGATTATTGAGAAATATGTAGCGATCATCGAGCGATTGGTAATGATCATCAAAGGATATGCACTGATCATCATGTAATCATTGAGCGGTTTGTACTGATCATCGAGGGATATGTATTCATTATCAAGTGATTCCGTTGATTATGAAGGAATATGTAGTGATCGTCGAGCGATTGGTAATTATCATCAAAGGATACGCACTGATTATCATGTAATCATTGAGCGATATGTTATGATCATCGAGAGATATGAATTGATCATTAAGTAATTTAGTTGATCATTGAGGAATATGTAGTGATCATCGAGTGATTGGTAATGATTATCAAAGGATACACACTAATTATCATGTAATCATTGAGCGATTAGTATTTATCATCAAGGGATATGTGTTGATCATCAAGCGATTTAGTTAATCATTGAGGAGTATATAGTGATCATTGTGCGATTGGTAATCATCAAAGGATACACACTGATCATCATCTAATCAAGGAGCGATTTTCATTGATCATCGCGGGATATGTATTGATTATCGGGCGATTGAGTTGATCATTGAGGAATATATAGTGATCATCAAGCGATTAGTAATGTTCATCAAAGGATACGCACTGATCATCATGTAATCATTGAGAGATTTGTATTGATCATCGAGGGATATGTATTGATTATCAAGAGATTCAGTTGATTATTGAGGAATATGTAGTGATCATCGAGCGATTGGTAATGATCATCAAAGGATACGCACTGTGCATCATGTAATCATTGAGCGGTTTGTACTGATCATCGAGGGATATGTATTGATTATCAAGTGATTCCGTTGATTATTAAGGAATATGTAGTGATCCTCGAGCGATTGGTAATTATCATCAAAGGATACGCACTGATTATCATGTAATCATTGAGCGATTTGTTATGATCATCGAGGGATATGAATTGATCATTAAGTAATTTAGTTGAGCATTGAGGAATATGTAGTGATCATCGAGTGATTGGTAATGATTATCAAAGGATACGCACTGATTATCATGTAATCATTGAGCGATTAGTATTGATCATCAAGGGATATGTATTGATTATCAAGCGATTCAGTTGATTATTGAGGAATATGTAGTGATCATCGAGCTATTGGTAATGATCATCAAAGGATACGCACTTATCATCATGTTATCATTGAGCGATTTGTTATGATCATCGAGGGATATGAATTGATCATTAAGTAATTTAGTTGATCATTGAGGAATATGTAGTGATCATCGAGTGATTGGTAATGATTATCAAAGGATACGCACTGATTATCATGTAATTATTGAATGATTAGTATTGATCATCAAGGGATATGTATTGATTATCAAGCGATTCAGTTGATTATTGAGGAATATTTAGTGATCATCTAGCGATTGGTAATGATCATCAAAGGATACGCACTGATCATCATGTAATCATTCAGCGATTTGTACTGATCATCGAGGGATATGTATTGATTATCAAGTGATTAAGTTGATTATTAAGGAATATGTAGTGATCGTCGAGCGATTTGTAATTATCATGAAAGGATACGCACTGATTATCATATAATCATTGAGCGATTTGTTATGATCATCGAGGGATATGAATTGAACATTAAGTAATTTAGTTGATCACTGAGGATTATGTAGTGATCATCGAGTGATTGGTAATGATTATCAACGGATACGCACTGATTATCCTGTGATCATTGAGCGATTAGTATTGATCATCAAGGGATATGTATTGATTATCAAGCGATTCAGTTGATTATTGAGGAATATGTAGTTATCATCGAGCGATTGGTAATGATCATCAAAGGATACGCATTGATCATCATATAATAATTGACGATTTGTACTGATCATCGAGGGATATGTATTGATTATCAAGTGATTATGTTGATTATTAAGGAATATGTAGTGATCGTCGAGCGATTGGTCATTATCATCAAAGGATACGCACTGATTATCATGTTATCATTGAGCGATTTGTTATGATCATCGAGGGATATGAATTGATCATTAAGTAATTTAGTTGATCATTGAGGAATATGTAGTGATCATCGAGTGATTGGTAATGATTATCAAAGGATACACACTAATTATCATGTAATCATTAAGCGATTAGTATTGATCATCAAGGGATATGTGTTGATCATCAAGCGATTTAGTTAATCATTGAGGAATATGTAGTGATCATTGTGCGATTGGTAATCATCAAAGGATACACACTGATCATCATCTAATCAAGGAGCGATTTTCATTGATCATCAAGGGATATGTATTGATTATCGAGCGATTGAGTTGATCATTGAGGAATATATAGTGATCATCGAGCGATTAGTAATGATCATTAAAGGATACGCACTGATCATCATGTAATCATTGAGAAATTTGTATTGATCATCGAGGGATATGTATTAATTATCAAGAGATTCAGTTGATTAGTGAGGAATATGTAGTGATCATCGAGCGATTGGTAATGATCATCAAAGGATAAGCACTGATCACCATGTAATCATTGAGCGATTTGTACTGATCATCGAGGGATATGTATTGATTATCAAGTGATTCTGTTGATTATTAAGGAATATGTAGTGATCATCGAGCGATTGGTAATGATCATCAAGGGATTCACACCGATTATCATGTAATCATTGAGCGATTAGTTATGATCATCGGGGGATATCTATTTATCATCAAGCGATTCAGTTGATTATGGAGGAATATGTAGTGATCATCGAGCGATTGGTAATGATCATCAAAGGTTACCCATTGATTATTATATAATCATTGAGCGATTTGTTATGATCTTCCAGGGATATGTATTGATCATCAAGCGATTCATTTGATCATTGAAAAATATGTAGTGATCATCGAGCGATTGGTTATGACTGTCAAAGGATACACACGAATTATCATGTAATCATTGAGCGATTTCTATTGATCATCAAGGGATATGTATTAATCATCGAACGATTCACTTGATCATTGAGGAATATGTAGTAATCATTGAGCGATTAGTAATGATCATTAAAGGATACACACTGATCATCATGTAATCAACGAGCGATTTGTATTGATCATCGAGCAATTTGTATTGATTATCAAGCGATTCAGTTTATTGTTAAGGAAAATGTAGTGATCATCGAGCGATTGGTAATGATCATCAAATGATACGCACTGATCATCATGTAATCAATGAGCGATTTGTATTGATCATCGAGGGATATGTATTGATTATCAAGTGATTCCGTTGATTATTAAGGAATATGTATTGATCGTCGAGCGATTGGTAATGATCATCAATGGATACGCACTGATTATCATGTAATAATTGAGCGATTTGTTATGATCATCGAGGGATATGAATTAATCATCAAGTAATTTAGTTGATCATTGAAGAATATGTAGTGATCATCGAGTGATTGGTAATGATTATCAAAGGAGACGCACTAATTATCATGTAATCATTGAGCGATTAGTATTGATCATCAAGGGATATGTGTTGATCATCAACCGATTTAGTTAATCATTGAGGAATATGTAGTGATCATTGTGGGATTGATAATAATCAAAGTATACACACTGATCATCATCTAATCATGGAGAGATTTTCATTGATCATCGAGGGATATGTATTGATTATCGGGCGATTGAGTTGATCACTGAGGAATATATAGTGATCATCGAGCGATTAGTAATGATCATCAAAGGATACGCACTGATCATCATGTAATCATTGAGAGATTTGTATTGATCATCGAGGGATATGTATTGATTAGCAAGCGATTCAGTTAATTATTGAGGAATATGTAGTGATCATCGAGCGATTGGTAATGATCATCAAAGGATACACACTGATCATCATGTAATCATTGACCGATTTGTACTGATCATCGAGGGATATGTATAGATTATCAAGTGATTATGTTGATTATTAACGAATATGCAGTGATCGTCGAGCGATTGGTCATTATCATCAAAGGATACGCAATGATTATCATGTTATCATTGAGCGATTTGTTATGATCATCGAGGGATATGAATTGATCATTAAGTAATTTAGTTGATCATTGAGGAATATGTAGTGATCATCGAGTGATTGGTAATGATTATCAAAGGATACGCACTGATTATCATGTAATCATTGAGCGATTAGTATTGATCATCAAGGGATATGTGTTGATCATCAAGCGATTTAGTTAATCATTGAGGAATATGAGGTGATCATTGTGCGATTGGTAATCATCAAAGGATACACACTGATCATCATCTAATCAAGGAGCGATTTTCATTGATCATCGAGCGATTAGTAATGATCATCAAAGGATATGCACTGATCATCATGTAATCATTGAGAGATTTGTATTGATCATCGAGGGATATGTATTGATTAGCAAGCGATTCACTTGATTACTGAGGAATATGTAGTGATCATCGAGCGATTGGTAATGATCATCAAAGGATACGCACTGATCATCATGTAATCATTGACCGATTTGTACTGATCATCGAGGGATATGTATTGATTATCAAGTGATTATGTTGATTATTAAGGAATATGTAGTGATCCTCGAGCGATTGGTCATTATCATCAAAGGATACGCATTGATCATCGAGGGATATGAATTGATCATTAAGTAATTTAGTTGATCATTGAGGAATATGTAGTGATCATCGAGTGATTGGTAATGATTATCAAAGGATACACACTAATTATCATGTAATCATTGAGCGATTAGTATTGATCATCAAGGGATATGTGTTGATCATCAAGCAATTTGGTTAATCATTGAGGAATATGTAGTGATCATTGTGCAATTTGGTAGTCATCAAAGGATACACACTGATCATCATCTAATCAAGGAGCGATTTTCATTGATCATCGAGGGATATGTATTGATTATCGGGCGATTGAGTTGATCATTGAGGAATATATAGTGATCATCGAGCGATTAGTAATGATCATCAAAGGATACGCACTGATCATCATGTAATCATTGAGAGATTTGTATTGATCATCGAGGGATATGTATTGATTAGCAAGCGATTCACTTGATTATTGAGGAATATGTAGTGATCATCGAGCGATTGGTAATGATCATCAAAGGATACGCACTGATCATCATGTAATCATTGACCGATTTGTACTGATCATCGAGGGATATGTATTGATTATCAAGTGATTATGTTGATTATTAAGGAATATGTAGTGATCCTCGAGGGATTGGTCATTATCATCAAAGGATACGCACTGATTATCATGTTATCATTGAGCGATTTGTTATGATCATCGAGGGATATGAATTGATCATTAAGTAATTTAGTTGATCATTGAGGAATATGTAGTGATCATCGAGTGATTGGTAATGATTATCAAAGGATACACACTAATTATCATGTAATCATTGAGCGATTAATATTGATCATCAAGGGATATGTGTTGATCATCAAGCAATTTAGTTAATCATTGAGGAATATGTAGTGATCATTGTGCAATTTGGTAGTCATCAAAGGATACACACTGATCATCATCTAATCAAGGAGCGATTTTCATTGATCATCGAGGGATATGTATTGATTATCGGGCGATTGAGTTGATCATTGAGGAATATATAGTGATCATCGAGCGATTAGTAATGATCATCAAAGGATACGCACTGATCATCATGTAATCATTGAGAGATTTGTATTGATCATCGAGGGATATGTATTGATTAGCAAGCGATTCACTTGATTATTGAGGAATATGTAGTGATCATCGAGCGATTGGTAATGATCATCAAAGGATACGCACTGATCATCATGTAATCATTGACCGATTTGTACTGATCATCGAGGGATATGTATTGATTATCAAGTGATTATGTTGATTATTAAGGAATATGTAGTGATGATCGAGCGATTGGTAATGATCATCAAGGGATTCACACCGATTATCATGTAATCATTGAGCGATTAGTTATGATCATCGAGGGATATCTATTTATCATCAAGCGATTCAGTTGATTATAGAGGAATATGTAGTGATCATCGAGCGATTGGTAATGATCATCAAAGGTTACCCATTGATTATTATATAATCATTGAGCGATTTGTTATGATCTTCAAGGGATATGTATTGATCATCGAGCGATTGGTTATGACTGTCAAAGGATACACACGAATTATCATGTAATCATTGAGCGATTTCTATTGATCATCAAGGGATATGTATTGATCATCGAACGATTCACTTGATCATTGAGGAATATGTAGTAATCATTGAGCGATTAGTAATGATCATTAAAGGATACACACTGATCATCATGTAATCAACGAGCGATTTGTATTGATCATCGAGCAATTTGTATTGATTATCAAGCGATTCAGTTTATTGTTAAGGAATATGTAGTGATCATCGAGCGATTGGTAATGATCATCAAATGATACGCACTGATCATCATGTAATCAATGAGCGATTTGTATTGATCATCAAGGGATATGTATTGATTATCAAGTGATTCCGTTGATTATTAAGGAATATGTATTGATCGTCGAGCGATTGGTAATGATCATCAATGGATACGCACTGATTATCATGTAATAATTGAGCGATTTGTTATGATCATCGAGGGATATGAATTAATCATCAAGTAATTTAGTTGATCATTGAAGAATATGTAGTGATCATCGAGTGATTGGTAATGATTATCAAAGGAGACGCAGTAATTATCATGTAATCATTCAGCGATTAGTATTGATCATCAAGGGATATGTGTTGATCATCAACCGATTTAGTTAATCATTGAGGAATATGTAGTGATCATTGTGCGATTGGTAATCATCAAAGGATACACATATGTATTGATTATCGGGCGATTGAGTTGATCATTGAGGAATATATAGTGATCATCGAGCAATTAGTAATGATCATCAAAGGATACGCACTGATCATCATGTAATCATTGAGAGATTTGTATTGATCATCGAGGGATATGTATTGATTATCAAGCGATTCAGTTGACTATTGAGGAATATGTAGTGATCATCGAGCGATTGGTAATGATCATCAAAGGATACACACTGATCATCATGTAATCATTGACCGATTTGTACTGATCATCGAGGGATATGTATTGATTATCAAATGATTCCGTTGATTATTAAGGAATATGTAGTGATCCTCGAGCGATTGGTAATTATCATCAAAGGATACGCACTGATTATCATGTAATCATTGGGCGACTTGTTATGATCACCGAGGGATATGAATTGATCATTAAGTAATTTAGTTGATCATTGAGGAATATGTAGTGATCATCGAGTGATTGATAATGATTATCAAAGGATACACACTAATTATCATGTAATCATTGAGCGATTAGTATTGATCATCAAAGGATACACACTAATTATCATGTAATCATTGAGCGATTAGTATTGATCATCAAGGGATATGTGTTGATCATCAAGCAATTTAGTTAATCATTGAGGAATATGTAGTGATCATTGTGCGATTGGTAATCATCAAAGGATACACACTGATCATCATCTAATCAAGGAGCGATTTTCATTGATCATCGAGGGATATGTATTGATTATCGGGAAATTGAGTTGATCATTGAGGAATATATAGTGATCATCGAGCGATTAGTAATGATCATCAAAGGATACGCACTGGTCATCATGTAATCATTGAGAGATTTGTATTGATCATCGAGGGATATGTATTGATTATCAAGAGATTCAGTTGATTATTGAGGAATATGTAGTGATCATCGAGCGATTGGTAATGATCATCAAAGGATACGCACTGATCATCATGTAATCATTGAGCGATTTGTACTGATCATCGAGGGATATGTATTGATTATCAAGTGATTCCGTTGATTATTAAGGAATATGTAGTGATCGTCGAGCGATTTGTAATTATCATCAAAGGATACGCACTGATTATCATGTAATCATTGAGCGATTTGTTATGATCATCGAGGGATATGAATTGAACATTAAGTAATTTAGTTGATCACTGAGGATTATGTAGTGATCATCGAGTGATTGGTAATGATTATCAAAGGATACGCACTGATTATCATGTGATCATTGAGCGATTAGTATTGATCATCAAGGGATATGTATTGATTATCAAGCGATTCAGTTGATTATTGAGGAATATGTAGTGATCATCGAGCTATTGGTAATGATCATCAAAGGATACGCACTTATCATCATGTTATCATTGAGCGATTTGTTATGATCATCGAGGGATATGAATTGATCATTAAGTAATTTAGTTGATCATTGAGGAATATGTAGTGATCGTCGAGCGATTGGTAATGATCATCAATGGATACGCACTGATTATCATGTAATAATTGAGCGATTTGTTATGATCATCGAGGCATGTGAATTAATCATCAAGTAATTTAGTTGATCATTGAAGAATATGTAGTGATCATCGAGTGATTGGTAATGATTATCAAAGGAGACACACTAATTATCATGTAATCATTGAGCGATTAGTATTGATCATCAAGGGATATGTGTTGATCATCAACCGATTTAGTTAATCATTGAGGAATATGTAGTGATCATTGTGGGATTGATAATCATCAAAGTATACACACTGATCATCATCTAATCAAGGAGCGATTTTCATTTATTATCGAGGGATATGTATTGATTATCGGGCAACAGAGTTGATCACTGAGGAATATATAGTGATCATCGAGCGATTAGTAATGATCATCAAAGGATACGCACTGATCATCATGTAATCATTGAGAGATTTGTATTGATCATCGAGGGATATGTATAGATTATCAAGCGATTCAGTTGATTATTGAGGAATATGTAGTGATCATCGAGCGATTGGTAATGATCATCAAAGGATACGCACTGATCATCATGTAATCATTGACCGATTTGTACTGATCATCGAGGGATATGTATTGATTATCAAGTGATTATGTTGATTATTAAGGAATATGTAGTGATCGTCGAGCGATTGGTCATTATCATCAAAGGATACGCACTGATTATCATGTTATCATTGAGCGATTTGTTATGATCATCGAAGGATATGAATTGATCATTAAGTAATTTAGTTGATCATTGAGGAATATGTAGTGATCATCGAGTGATTGGTAATGATTATCAAAGGATACACACTAATTATGTGGTAATCATTGAGCGATTAGTATTGATCATCAAGGGATATGTGTTGATCATCAAGCAATTTAGTTAATCATTGAGGAATATGTAGTGATCATTGTGCGATTGGTAATCATCAAAGGATACACATATGTATTGATTATCGGGCGATTGAGTTGATCATTGAGGAATATATAGTGATCATCGAGCAATTAGTAATGATCATCAAAGGATACGCACTGATCATCATGTAATCATTGAGAGATTTGTATTGATCATCGAGGGATATGTATTGATTATCAAGAGATTCAGTTGATTATTGAGGAATACGTAGTGATCATCGAGCGATTGGTAATGATCACCAAAGGATACCCACTGATCATCATGTAATCATTGAGCGATTTGTACTGATCATCGAGGGATATGTATTGATTATCAAGTGATTCTGTTGATTATTAAGGAATATGTAGTGATCATCGAGCGATTGGTAATGATCATCAAGGGATTCACACAGATTATCATGTAATCATTGAGCGATTAGTTATGATCATCGAGGGATATGAATTGATCATTAAGTAATTTAGTTGATCATTGAGGAATATGTAGTGATCATCAAGTGATTGGTAATGATTATCAAAGGATACACACTAATTATCATGTAATCATTGAGCGATTAGTATTGATCATCAAGGGATATGTGTTGATCATCAAGCGATTTAGTTGATTATGGAGGAATATGTAGTGATCATCGAGCGATTGGTAATGATCATCAAAGGTTACCCATTGATTATTATATAATCATTGAGCGATTTGTTATGATCTTCAAGGGATATGTATTGATCATCAAGCGATTCATTTTATCATTGAAAAATATGTAGTGATCAACGAGCGATTGTTTATGACTGTCAAAGGATACACACGAATTATCATGTAATCATTGAGCGATTTCTATTGATCATCAAGGGATATGTATTGATCATCGAACGATTCACTTGATCATTGAGGAATATGTAGTAATCATTGAGCGATTAGTAATGATCATTAAAGGATACACACTGATCATCATGTAATCAACGAGCGATTTGTATTGATCATCGAGCAATTTGTATTGATTATCAAGCGATTCAGTTTATTGTTAAGGAATATGTAGTGATCATCGAGCGATTGGTAATGATCATCAAATGATACGCACTGATCATCATGTAATCAATGAGCGATTTGTATTGATCATCGAGGGATATGTATTGATTATCAAGTGATTCAGTTGATTATTAAGGAATATGTATTGATCGTCGAGCGATTGGTAATGATCATCAATGGATACGCACTGATTATCATGTAATAATTGAGCGATTTGTTATGATCATCGAGGGATATGAATTAATCATCAAGTAATTTAGTTGATCATTGAAGAATATGTAGTGATCATCGAGTGATTGGTAATGATTATCAAAGGAGACGCACTAATTATCATGTAATCATTGAGCGATTAGTATTGATCATCAAGGGATATGTGTTGATCATCAACCGATTTAGTTAATCATTGAGGAATATGTAGTGATCATTGTGGGATTGATAATCATCAACGTATACACACTGATCATCATCTAATCAAGGAGCGATTTTCATTGATCATCGAGGGATATGTATTGATTATCGGGCGATTGAGTTGATCACTGAGGAATATATAGTGATCATCGAGCGATTAGTAATGATCATCAAAGGATACGCACTGATCATCATGTAATCATTGAGAGATTTGTATTGATCATCGAGGGATATGTATTGATTATCAAGCGATTCAGTTGACTATTGAGGAATATGTAGTGATCATCGAGCGATTGGTAATGATCATCAAAGGATACACACTGATCATCATGTAATCATTGACCGATTTGTACTGATCATCGAGGGATATGTATTGATTATCAAGCGATTCAGTTGATTATTTAGGAATATGTAGTGATCATCGAGCGATTGGTAATGATCATCAAAGGATACGCACTGATCATCATGTAATCATTGACCGATTTGTACTGATCATCGAGCGATATGTATTGATTATCAAGTGATTATGTTGATTATTAAGGAATATGTAGTGATCGTCGAGCGATTGGTCATTATCATCAAAGGATACGCACTGATTATCATGTTATCATTGAGCGATTTGTTATGATCATCGAAGGATATGAATTGATCATTAAGTAATTTAGTTGATCATTGAGGAATATGTAGTGATCATCGAGTGATTGGTAATGATTATCAAAGGATACACACTAATTATGTGGTAATCATTGAGCGATTAGTATTGATCATCAAGGGATATGTGTTGATCATCAAGCAATTTAGTTAATCATTGAGGAATATGTAGTGATCATTGTGCGATTGGTAATCATCAAAGGATACACATATGTATTGATTATCGGGCGATTGAGTTGATCATTGAGGAATATATAGTGATCATCGAGCAATTAGTAATGATCATCAAAGGATACGCACTGATCATCATGTAATCATTGAGAGATTTGTATTGATCATCGAGGGATATGTATTGATTATCAAGAGATTCAGTTGATTATTGAGGAATACGTAGTGATCATCGAGCGATTGGTAATGATCACCAAAGGATACCCACTGATCATCATGTAATCATTGAACGATTTGTACTGATCATCGAGGGATATGTATTGATTATCAAGTGATTCTGTTGATTATTAAGGAATATGTAGTGATCATCGAGCGATTGGTAATGATCATCAAGGGATTCACACAGATTATCATGTAATCATTAAGCGATTAGTTATGATCATCGAGGGATATCTATTTATCATCAAGCGATTCAGTTGATTATGGAGGAATATGTAGTGATCATCGAGCGATTGGTAATGATCATCAAAGGTTACCCATTGATTATTATATAATCATTGAGCGATTTGTTATGATCTTCAAGGGATATGTATTGATCATCAAGCGATTCATTTTATCATTGAAAAATATGTAGTGATCAACGAGCGATTGTTTATGACTGTCAAAGGATACACACGAATTATCATGTAATCATTGAGCGATTTCTATTGATCATCAAGGGATATGTATTGATCATCGAACGATTCACTTGATCATTGAGGAATATGTAGTAATCATTGAGCGATTAGTAATGATCATTAAAGGATACACACTGATCATCATGTAATCAACGAGCGATTTGTATTGATCATCGAGCAATTTGTATTGATTATCAAGCGATTCAGTTTATTGTTAAGGAATATGTAGTGATCATCGAGCGATTGGTAATGATCATCAAATGATACGCACTGATCATCATGAAATCAATGAGCGATTTGTATTGATCATCGAGGGATATGTATTGATTATCAAGTGATTCAGTTGATTATTAAGGAATATGTATTGATGGTCGAGCGATTGGTAATGATCATCAATGGATACGCACTGATTATCATGTAATAATTGAGCGATTTGTTATGATCATCGAGGGATATGAATTAATCATCAAGTAATTTAGTTGATCATTGAAGAATATGTAGTGATCATCGAGTGATTGGTAATGATTATCAAAGGAGACGCACTAATTATCATGTAATCATTGAGCGATTAGTATTGATCATCAAGGGATATGTGTTGATCATCAACCGATTTAGTTAATCATTGAGGAATATGTAGTGATCATTGTGGGATTGATAATCATCAACGTATACACACTGATCATCATCTAATCAAGGAGCGATTTTCATTGATCATCGAGGGATATGTATTGATTATCGGGCGATTGAGTTGATCACTGAGGAATATATAGTGATCATCGAGCGATTAGTAATGATCATCAAAGGATACGCACTGATCATCATGTAATCATTGAGAGATTTGTATTGATCATCGAGGGATATGTATTGATTATCAAGCGATTCAGTTGACTATTGAGGAATATGTAGTGATCATCGAGCGATTGGTAATGATCATCAAAGGATACACACTGATCATCATGTAATCATTGACCGATTTGTACTGATCATCGAGGGATATGTATTGATTATCAAGCGATTCAGTTGATTATTGAGGAATATGTAGTGATCATCGAGCGATTGGTAATGATCATCAAAGGATACGCACTGATCATCATGTAATCATTGACCGATTTGTACTGATCATCGAGGGATATGTATTGATTATCAAGTGATTATGTTGATTATTAAGGAATATGTAGTGATCGTCGAGCGATTGGTCATTATCATCAAAGGATACGCACTGATTATCATGTTATCATTGAGCGATTTGTTATGATCATCGAGGGATATGAATTGATCATTAAGTAATTTAGTTGATCATTGAGGAATATGTAGTGATCATCGAGTGATTGGTAATGATTATCAAAGGATACACACTAATTATCATGTAATCATTGAGCGATTAGTATTGATCATCAAGGGATATGTGTTGATCATCAAGCAATTTAGTTAATCATTGAGGAATATGTAGTGATCATTGTGCGATTGGTAATCATCAAAGGATACACATATGTATTGATTATCGGGCGATTGAGTTGATCATTGAGGAATATATAGTGATCATCGAGCAATTAGTAATGATCATCAAAGGATACGCACTGATCATCATGTAATCATTGAGAGATTTGTATTGATCATCGAGGGATATATATTGATTATCAAGAGATTCAGTTGATTATTGAGGAATACGTAGTGATCATCGAGCGATTGGTAATGATCACCAAAGGATACCCACTGATCATCATGTAATCATTGAGCGATTTGTACTGATCATCGAGGGATATGTATTGATTATCAAGTGATTCTGTTGATTATTAAGGAATATGTAGTGATCATCGAGCGATTGGTAATGATCATCAAGGGATTCACACAGATTATCATGTAATCATTGAGCGATTAGTTATGATCATCGAGGGATATCTATTTATCATCAAGCGATTCAGTTGATTATGGAGGAATATGTAGTGATCATCGAGCGATTGGTAATGATCATCAAAGGTTACCCATTGATTATTATATAATCATTGAGCGATTTGTTATGATCTTCAAGGGATATGTATTGATCATCAAGCGATTCATTTTATCATTGAAAAATATGTAGTGATCAACGAGCGATTGTTTATGACTGTCAAAGGATACACACGAATTATCATGTAATCATTGAGCGATTTCTATTGATCATCAAGGGATATGTATTGATCATCGAACGATTCACTTGATCATTGAGGAATATGTAGTAATCATTGAGCGATTAGTAATGATCATTAAAGGATACACACTGATCATCATGTAATCAACGAGCGATTTGTATTGATCATCGAGCAATTTGTATTGATTATCAAGCGATTCAGTTTATTGTTAAGGAATATGTAGTGATCATCGAGCGATTGGTAATGATCATCAAATGATACGCACTGATCATCATGTAATCAATGAGCGATTTGTATTGATCATCGAGGGATATGTATTGATTATCAAGTGATTCAGTTGATTATTAAGGAATATGTATTGATCGTCGAGCGATTGGTAATGATCATCAATGGATACGCACTGATTATCATGTAATAATTGAGCGATTTGTTATGATCATCGAGGGATATGAATTAATCATCAAGTAATTTAGTTGATCATTGAAGAATATGTAGTGATCATCGAGTGATTGGTAATGATTATCAAAGGAGACGCACTAATTATCATGTAATCATTGAGCGATTAGTATTGATCATCAAGGGATATGTGTTGATCATCAACCGATTTAGTTAATCATTGAGGAATATGTAGTGATCATTGTGGGATTGATAATCATCAACGTATACACACTGATCATCATCTAATCAAGGAGCGATTTTCATTGATCATCGAGGGATATGTATTGATTATCGGGCGATTGAGTTGATCACTGAGGAATATATAGTGATCATTGAGCGATTAGTAATGATCATCAAAGGATACGCACTGATCATCATGTAATCATTGAGAGATTTGTATTGATCATCGAGGGATATGTATTGATTATCAAGCGATTCAGTTGACTATTGAGGAATATGTAGTGATCATCGAGCGATTGGTAATGATCATCAAAGGATACACACTGATCATCATGTAATCATTGACCGATTTGTACTGATCATCGAGGGATATGTATTGATTATCAAGCGATTCAGTTGATTATTGAGGAATATGTAGTGATCATCGAGCGATTGGTAATGATCATCAAAGGATACGCACTGGTCATCATGTAATCATTGAGAGATTTGTATTGATCATCGAGGGATATGTATTGATTATCAAGAGATTCAGTTGATTATTGAGGAATATGTAGTGATCATCGAGCGATTGGTAATGATCATCAAAGGATACGCACTGATCATCATGTAATCATTGAGCGATTTGTACTGATCATCGAGGGATATGTATTGATTATCAAGTGATTCCGTTGATTATTAAGGAATATGTAGTGATCGTCGAGCGATTTGTAATTATCATCAAAGGATACGCACTGATTATCATGTAATCATTGAGCGATTTGTTATGATCATCGAGGGATATGAATTGAACATTAAGTAATTTAGTTGATCACTGAGGATTATGTAGTGATCATCGAGTGATTGGTAATGATTATCAAAGGATACGCACTGATTATCATGTGATCATTGAGCGATTAGTATTGATCATCAAGGGATATGTATTGATTATCAAGCGATTCAGTTGATTATTGAGGAATATGTAGTGATCATCGAGCTATTGGTAATGATCATCAAAGGATACGCACTTATCATCATGTTATCATTGAGCGATTTGTTATGATCATCGAGGGATATGAATTGATCATTAAGTAATTTAGTTGATCATTGAGGAATATGTAGTGATCGTCGAGCGATTGGTAATGATCATCAATGGATACGCACTGATTATCATGTAATAATTGAGCGATTTGTTATGATCATCGAGGCATGTGAATTAATCATCAAGTAATTTAGTTGATCATTGAAGAATATGTAGTGATCATCGAGTGATTGGTAATGATTATCAAAGGAGACACACTAATTATCATGTAATCATTGAGCGATTAGTATTGATCATCAAGGGATATGTGTTGATCATCAACCGATTTAGTTAATCATTGAGGAATATGTAGTGATCATTGTGGGATTGATAATCATCAAAGTATACACACTGATCATCATCTAATCAAGGAGCGATTTTCATTTATTATCGAGGGATATGTATTGATTATCGGGCAACAGAGTTGATCACTGAGGAATATATAGTGATCATCGAGCGATTAGTAATGATCATCAAAGGATACGCACTGATCATCATGTAATCATTGAGAGATTTGTATTGATCATCGAGGGATATGTATAGATTATCAAGCGATTCAGTTGATTATTGAGGAATATGTAGTGATCATCGAGCGATTGGTAATGATCATCAAAGGATACGCACTGATCATCATGTAATCATTGACCGATTTGTACTGATCATCGAGGGATATGTATTGATTATCAAGTGATTATGTTGATTATTAAGGAATATGTAGTGATCGTCGAGCGATTGGTCATTATCATCAAAGGATACGCACTGATTATCATGTTATCATTGAGCGATTTGTTATGATCATCGAAGGATATGAATTGATCATTAAGTAATTTAGTTGATCATTGAGGAATATGTAGTGATCATCGAGTGATTGGTAATGATTATCAAAGGATACACACTAATTATGTGGTAATCATTGAGCGATTAGTATTGATCATCAAGGGATATGTGTTGATCATCAAGCAATTTAGTTAATCATTGAGGAATATGTAGTGATCATTGTGCGATTGGTAATCATCAAAGGATACACATATGTATTGATTATCGGGCGATTGAGTTGATCATTGAGGAATATATAGTGATCATCGAGCAATTAGTAATGATCATCAAAGGATACGCACTGATCATCATGTAATCATTGAGAGATTTGTATTGATCATCGAGGGATATGTATTGATTATCAAGAGATTCAGTTGATTATTGAGGAATACGTAGTGATCATCGAGCGATTGGTAATGATCACCAAAGGATACCCACTGATCATCATGTAATCATTGAGCGATTTGTACTGATCATCGAGGGATATGTATTGATTATCAAGTGATTCTGTTGATTATTAAGGAATATGTAGTGATCATCGAGCGATTGGTAATGATCATCAAGGGATTCACACAGATTATCATGTAATCATTGAGCGATTAGTTATGATCATCGAGGGATATCTATTTATCATCAAGCGATTCAGTTGATTATGGAGGAATATGTAGTGATCATCGAGCGATTGGTAATGATCATCAAAGGTTACCCATTGATTATTATATAATCATTGAGCGATTTGTTATGATCTTCAAGGGATATGTATTGATCATCAAGCGATTCATTTTATCATTGAAAAATATGTAGTGATCAACGAGCGATTGTTTATGACTGTCAAAGGATACACACGAATTATCATGTAATCATTGAGCGATTTCTATTGATCATCAAGGGATATGTATTGATCATCGAACGATTCACTTGATCATTGAGGAATATGTAGTAATCATTGAGCGATTAGTAATGATCATTAAAGGATACACACTGATCATCATGTAATCAACGAGCGATTTGTATTGATCATCGAGCAATTTGTATTGATTATCAAGCGATTCAGTTTATTGTTAAGGAATATGTAGTGATCATCGAGCGATTGGTAATGATCATCAAATGATACGCACTGATCATCATGTAATCAATGAGCGATTTGTATTGATCATCGAGGGATATGTATTGATTATCAAGTGATTCAGTTGATTATTAAGGAATATGTATTGATCGTCGAGCGATTGGTAATGATCATCAATGGATACGCACTGATTATCATGTAATAATTGAGCGATTTGTTATGATCATCGAGGGATATGAATTAATCATCAAGTAATTTAGTTGATCATTGAAGAATATGTAGTGATCATCGAGTGATTGGTAATGATTATCAAAGGAGACGCACTAATTATCATGTAATCATTGAGCGATTAGTATTGATCATCAAGGGATATGTGTTGATCATCAACCGATTTAGTTAATCATTGAGGAATATGTAGTGATCATTGTGGGATTGATAATCATCAACGTATACACACTGATCATCATCTAATCAAGGAGCGATTTTCATTGATCATCGAGGGATATGTATTGATTATCGGGCGATTGAGTTGATCACTGAGGAATATATAGTGATCATCGAGCGATTAGTAATGATCATCAAAGGATACGCACTGATCATCATGTAATCATTGAGAGATTTGTATTGATCATCGAGGGATATGTATTGATTATCAAGCGATTCAGTTGACTATTGAGGAATATGTAGTGATCATCGAGCGATTGGTAATGATCATCAAAGGATACACACTGATCATCATGTAATCATTGACCGATTTGTACTGATCATCGAGGGATATGTATTGATTATCAAGCGATTCAGTTGATTATTGAGGAATATGTAGTGATCATCGAGCGATTGGTAATGATCATCAAAGGATACGCACTGATCATCATGTAATCATTGACCGATTTGTACTGATCATCGAGCGATATGTATTGATTATCAAGTGATTATGTTGATTATTAAGGAATATGTAGTGATCGTCGAGCGATTGGTCATTATCATCAAAGGATACGCACTGATTATCATGTTATCATTGAGCGATTTGTTATGATCATCGAAGGATATGAATTGATCATTAAGTAATTTAGTTGATCATTGAGGAATATGTAGTGATCATCGAGTGATTGGTAATGATTATCAAAGGATACACACTAATTATGTGGTAATCATTGAGCGATTAGTATTGATCATCAAGGGATATGTGTTGATCATCAAGCAATTTAGTTAATCATTGAGGAATATGTAGTGATCATTGTGCGATTGGTAATCATCAAAGGATACACATATGTATTGATTATCGGGCGATTGAGTTGATCATTGAGGAATATATAGTGATCATCGAGCAATTAGTAATGATCATCAAAGGATACGCACTGATCATCATGTAATCATTGAGAGATTTGTATTGATCATCGAGGGATATGTATTGATTATCAAGAGATTCAGTTGATTATTGAGGAATACGTAGTGATCATCGAGCGATTGGTAATGATCACCAAAGGATACCCACTGATCATCATGTAATCATTGAACGATTTGTACTGATCATCGAGGGATATGTATTGATTATCAAGTGATTCTGTTGATTATTAAGGAATATGTAGTGATCATCGAGCGATTGGTAATGATCATCAAGGGATTCACACAGATTATCATGTAATCATTAAGCGATTAGTTATGATCATCGAGGGATATCTATTTATCATCAAGCGATTCAGTTGATTATGGAGGAATATGTAGTGATCATCGAGCGATTGGTAATGATCATCAAAGGTTACCCATTGATTATTATATAATCATTGAGCGATTTGTTATGATCTTCAAGGGATATGTATTGATCATCAAGCGATTCATTTTATCATTGAAAAATATGTAGTGATCAACGAGCGATTGTTTATGACTGTCAAAGGATACACACGAATTATCATGTAATCATTGAGCGATTGGTATTGATCATCAAAGGATACACACTGATCATCATGTAATCATTGACCGATTTGTACTGATCATCGAGGGATATGTATTGATTATCAAGCGATTCAGTTGATTATTGAGGAATATGTAGTGATCATCGAGCGATTGGTAATGATCATCAAAGGATACGCACTGATCATCATGTAATCATTGACCGATTTGTACTGATCATCGAGGGATATGTATTGATTATCAAGTGATTATGTTGATTATTAAGGAATATGTAGTGATCGTCGAGCGATTGGTCATTATCATCAAAGGATACGCACTGATTATCATGTTATCATTGAGCGATTTGTTATGATCATCGAGGGATATGAATTGATCATTAAGTAATTTAGTTGATCATTGAGGAATATGTAGTGATCATCGAGTGATTGGTAATGATTATCAAAGGATACACACTAATTATCATGTAATCATTGAGCGATTAGTATTGATCATCAAGGGATATGTGTTGATCATCAAGCAATTTAGTTAATCATTGAGGAATATGTAGTGATCATTGTGCGATTGGTAATCATCAAAGGATACACATATGTATTGATTATCGGGCGATTGAGTTGATCATTGAGGAATATATAGTGATCATCGAGCAATTAGTAATGATCATCAAAGGATACGCACTGATCATCATGTAATCATTGAGAGATTTGTATTGATCATCGAGGGATATATATTGATTATCAAGAGATTCAGTTGATTATTGAGGAATACGTAGTGATCATCGAGCGATTGGTAATGATCACCAAAGGATACCCACTGATCATCATGTAATCATTGAGCGATTTGTACTGATCATCGAGGGATATGTATTGATTATCAAGTGATTCTGTTGATTATTAAGGAATATGTAGTGATCATCGAGCGATTGGTAATGATCATCAAGGGATTCACACAGATTATCATGTAATCATTGAGCGATTAGTTATGATCATCGAGGGATATCTATTTATCATCAAGCGATTCAGTTGATTATGGAGGAATATGTAGTGATCATCGAGCGATTGGTAATGATCATCAAAGGTTACCCATTGATTATTATATAATCATTGAGCGATTTGTTATGATCTTCAAGGGATATGTATTGATCATCAAGCGATTCATTTTATCATTGAAAAATATGTAGTGATCAACGAGCGATTGTTTATGACTGTCAAAGGATACACACGAATTATCATGTAATCATTGAGCGATTGGTATTGATCATCAAAGGATACACACTGATCATCATGTAATCATTGACCGATTTGTACTGATCATCGAGGGATATGTATTGATTATCAAGCGATTCAGTTGATTATTGAGGAATATGTAGTGATCATCGAGCGATTGGTAATGATCATCAAAGGATACGCACTGATCATCATGTAATCATTGACCGATTTGTACTGATCATCGAGGGATATGTATTGATTATCAAGTGATTATGTTGATTATTAAGGAATATGTAGTGATCGTCGAGCGATTGGTCATTATCATCAAAGGATACGCACTGATTATCATGTTATCATTGAGCGATTTGTTATGATCATCGAGGGATATGAATTGATCATTAAGTAATTTAGTTGATCATTGAGGAATATGTAGTGATCATCGAGTGATTGGTAATGATTATCAAAGGATACACACTAATTATCATGTAATCATTGAGCGATTAGTATTGATCATCAAGGGATATGTGTTGATCATCAAGCAATTTAGTTAATCATTGAGGAATATGTAGTGATCATTGTGCGATTGGTAATCATCAAAGGATACACATATGTATTGATTATCGGGCGATTGAGTTGATCATTGAGGAATATATAGTGATCATCGAGCAATTAGTAATGATCATCAAAGGATACGCACTGATCATCATGTAATCATTGAGAGATTTGTATTGATCATCGAGGGATATATATTGATTATCAAGAGATTCAGTTGATTATTGAGGAATACGTAGTGATCATCGAGCGATTGGTAATGATCACCAAAGGATACCCACTGATCATCATGTAATCATTGAGCGATTTGTACTGATCATCGAGGGATATGTATTGATTATCAAGTGATTCTGTTGATTATTAAGGAATATGTAGTGATCATCGAGCGATTGGTAATGATCATCAAGGGATTCACACAGATTATCATGTAATCATTGAGCGATTAGTTATGATCATCGAGGGATATCTATTTATCATCAAGCGATTCAGTTGATTATGGAGGAATATGTAGTGATCATCGAGCGATTGGTAATGATCATCAAAGGTTACCCATTGATTATTATATAATCATTGAGCGATTTGTTATGATCTTCAAGGGATATGTATTGATCATCAAGCGATTCATTTTATCATTGAAAAATATGTAGTGATCAACGAGCGATTGTTTATGACTGTCAAAGGATACACACGAATTATCATGTAATCATTGAGCGATTGGTATTGATCATCAAAGGATACACACTGATCATCATGTAATCATTGACCGATTTGTACTGATCATCGAGGGATATGTATTGATTATCAAGCGATTCAGTTGATTATTGAGGAATATGTAGTGATCATCGAGCGATTGGTAATGATCATCAAAGGATACGCACTGATCATCATGTAATCATTGACCGATTTGTACTGATCATCGAGGGATATGTATTGATTATCAAGTGATTATGTTGATTATTAAGGAATATGTAGTGATCGTCGAGCGATTGGTCATTATCATCAAAGGATACGCACTGATTATCATGTTATCATTGAGCGATTTGTTATGATCATCGAGGGATATGAATTGATCATTAAGTAATTTAGTTGATCATTGAGGAATATGTAGTGATCATCGAGTGATTGGTAATGATTATCAAAGGATACACACTAATTATCATGTAATCATTGAGCGATTAGTATTGATCATCAAGGGATATGTGTTGATCATCAAGCAATTTAGTTAATCATTGAGGAATATGTAGTGATCATTGTGCGATTGGTAATCATCAAAGGATACACATATGTATTGATTATCGGGCGATTGAGTTGATCATTGAGGAATATATAGTGATCATCGAGCAATTAGTAATGATCATCAAAGGATACGCACTGATCATCATGTAATCATTGAGAGATTTGTATTGATCATCGAGGGATATATATTGATTATCAAGAGATTCAGTTGATTATTGAGGAATACGTAGTGATCATCGAGCGATTGGTAATGATCACCAAAGGATACCCACTGATCATCATGTAATCATTGAGCGATTTGTACTGATCATCGAGGGATATGTATTGATTATCAAGTGATTCTGTTGATTATTAAGGAATATGTAGTGATCATCGAGCGATTGGTAATGATCATCAAGGGATTCACACAGATTATCATGTAATCATTGAGCGATTAGTTATGATCATCGAGGGATATCTATTTATCATCAAGCGATTCAGTTGATTATGGAGGAATATGTAGTGATCATCGAGCGATTGGTAATGATCATCAAAGGTTACCCATTGATTATTATATAATCATTGAGCGATTTGTTATGATCTTCAAGGGATATGTATTGATCATCAAGCGATTCATTTTATCATTGAAAAATATGTAGTGATCAACGAGCGATTGTTTATGACTGTCAAAGGATACACACGAATTATCATGTAATCATTGAGCGATTTCTATTGATCATCAAGGGATATGTATTGATCATCGAACGATTCACTTGATCATTGAGGAATATGTAGTAATCATTGAGCGATTAGTAATGATCATTAAAGGATACACACTGATCATCATGTAATCAACGAGCGATTTGTATTGATCATCGAGCAATTTGTATTGATTATCAAGCGATTCAGTTTATTGTTAAGGAATATGTGGTGATCATCGAGCGATTGGTAATGATCATCAAATGATACGCACTGATCATCATGAAATCAATGAGCGATTTGTATTGATCATCGAGGGATATGTATTGATTATCAAGTGATTCAGTTGATTATTAAGGAATATGTATTGATTGTCGAGCGATTGGTAATGATCATCAATGGATACGCACTGATTATCATGTAATAATTGAGCGATTTGTTATGATCATCGAGGGATATGAATTAATCATCAAGTAATTTAGTTGATCATTGAAGAATATGTAGTGATCATCGAGTGATTGGTAATGATTATCAAAGGAGACGCACTAATTATCATGTAATCATTGAGCGATTAGTATTGATCATCAAGGGATATGTGTTGATCATCAACCGATTTAGTTAATCATTGAGGAATATGTAGTGATCATTGTGGGATTGATAATCATCAACGTATACACACTGATCATCATCTAATCAAGGAGCGATTTTCATTGATCATCGAGGGATATGTATTGATTATCGGGCGATTGAGTTGATCACTGAGGAATATATAGTGATCATCGAGCGATTAGTAATGATCATCAAAGGATACGCACTGATCATCATGTAATCATTGAGAGATTTGTATTGATCATCGAGGGATATGTATTGATTATCAAGCGATTCAGTTGACTATTGAGGAATATGTAGTGATCATCGAGCGATTGGTAATGATCATCAAAGGATACACACTGATCATCATGTAATCATTGACCGATTTGTACTGATCATCGAGGGATATGTATTGATTATCAAGCGATTCAGTTGATTATTGAGGAATATGTAGTGATCATCGAGCGATTGGTAATGATCATCAAAGGATACGCACTGATCATCATGTAATCATTGACCGATTTGTACTGATCATCGAGGGATATGTATTGATTATCAAGTGATTATGTTGATTATTAAGGAATATGTAGTGATCGTCGAGCGATTGGTCATTATCATCAAAGGATACGCACTGATTATCATGTTATCATTGAGCGATTTGTTATGATCATCGAGGGATATGAATTGATCATTAAGTAATTTAGTTGATCATTGAGGAATATGTAGTGATCATCGAGTGATTGGTAATGATTATCAAAGGATACACACTAATTATCATGTAATCATTGAGCGATTAGTATTGATCATCAAGGGATATGTGTTGATCATCAAGCAATTTAGTTAATCATTGAGGAATATGTAGTGATCATTGTGCGATTGGTAATCATCAAAGGATACACATATGTATTGATTATCGGGCGATTGAGTTGATCATTGAGGAATATATAGTGATCATCGAGCAATTAGTAATGATCATCAAAGGATACGCACTGATCATCATGTAATCATTGAGAGATTTGTATTGATCATCGAGGGATATGTATTGATTATCAAGAGATTCAGTTGATTATTGAGGAATACGTAGTGATCATCGAGCGATTGGTAATGATCACCAAAGGATACCCACTGATCATCATGTAATCATTGAACGATTTGTACTGATCATCGAGGGATATGTATTGATTATCAAGTGATTCTGTTGATTATTAAGGAATATGTAGTGATCATCGAGCGATTGGTAATGATCATCAAGGGATTCACACAGATTATCATGTAATCATTAAGCGATTAGTTATGATCATCGAGGGATATCTATTTATCATCAAGCGATTCAGTTGATTATGGAGGAATATGTAGTGATCATCGAGCGATTGGTAATGATCATCAAAGGTTACCCATTGATTATTATATAATCATTGAGCGATTTGTTATGATCTTCAAGGGATATGTATTGATCATCAAGCGATTCATTTTATCATTGAAAAATATGTAGTGATCAACGAGCGATTGTTTATGACTGTCAAAGGATACACACGAATTATCATGTAATCATTGAGCGATTTCTATTGATCATCAAGGGATATGTATTGATCATCGAACGATTCACTTGATCATTGAGGAATATGTAGTAATCATTGAGCGATTAGTAATGATCATTAAAGGATACACACTGATCATCATGTAATCAACGAGCGATTTGTATTGATCATCGATCAATTTGTATTGATTATCAAGCGATTCAGTTTATTGTTAAGGAATATGTAGTGATCATCGAGCGATTGGTAATGATCATCAAATGATACGCACTGATCATCATGAAATCAATGAGCGATTTGTATTGATCATCGAGGGATATGTATTGATTATCAAGTGATTCAGTTGATTATTAAGGAATATGTATTGATTGTCGAGCGATTGGTAATGATCATCAATGGATACGCACTGATTATCATGTAATAATTGAGCGATTTGTTATGATCATCGAGGGATATGAATTAATCATCAAGTAATTTAGTTGATCATTGAAGAATATGTAGTGATCATCGAGTGATTGGTAATGATTATCAAAGGAGACGCACTAATTATCATGTAATCATTGAGCGATTAGTATTGATCATCAAGGGATATGTGTTGATCATCAACCGATTTAGTTAATCATTGAGGAATATGTAGTGATCATTGTGGGATTGATAATCATCAACGTATACACACTGATCATCATCTAATCAAGGAGCGATTTTCATTGATCATCGAGGGATATGTATTGATTATCGGGCGATTGAGTTGATCACTGAGGAATATATAGTGATCATCGAGCGATTAGTAATGATCATCAAAGGATACGCACTGATCATCATGTAATCATTGAGAGATTTGTATTGATCATCGAGGGATATGTATTGATTATCAAGCGATTCAGTTGACTATTGAGGAATATGTAGTGATCATCGAGCGATTGGTAATGATCATCAAAGGATACACACTGATCATCATGTAATCATTGACCGATTTGTACTGATCATCGAGGGATATGTATTGATTATCAAGCGATTCAGTTGATTATTGAGGAATATGTAGTGATCATCGAGCGATTGGTAATGATCATCAAAGGATACGCACTGATCATCATGTAATCATTGACCGATTTGTACTGATCATCGAGGGATATGTATTGATTATCAAGTGATTATGTTGATTATTAAGGAATATGTAGTGATCGTCGAGCGATTGGTCATTATCATCAAAGGATACGCACTGATTATCATGTTATCATTGAGCGATTTGTTATGATCATCGAGGGATATGAATTGATCATTAAGTAATTTAGTTGATCATTGAGGAATATGTAGTGATCATCGAGTGATTGGTAATGATTATCAAAGGATACACACTAATTATCATGTAATCATTGAGCGATTAGTATTGATCATCAAGGGATATGTGTTGATCATCAAGCAATTTAGTTAATCATTGAGGAATATGTAGTGATCATTGTGCGATTGGTAATCATCAAAGGATACACATATGTATTGATTATCGGGCGATTGAGTTGATCATTGAGGAATATATAGTGATCATCGAGCAATTAGTAATGATCATCAAAGGATACGCACTGATCATCATGTAATCATTGAGAGATTTGTATTGATCATCGAGGGATATATATTGATTATCAAGAGATTCAGTTGATTATTGAGGAATACGTAGTGATCATCGAGCGATTGGTAATGATCACCAAAGGATACCCACTGATCATCATGTAATCATTGAGCGATTTGTACTGATCATCGAGGGATATGTATTGATTATCAAGTGATTCTGTTGATTATTAAGGAATATGTAGTGATCATCGAGCGATTGGTAATGATCATCAAGGGATTCACACAGATTATCATGTAATCATTGAGCGATTAGTTATGATCATCGAGGGATATCTATTTATCATCAAGCGATTCAGTTGATTATGGAGGAATATGTAGTGATCATCGAGCGATTGGTAATGATCATCAAAGGTTACCCATTGATTATTATATAATCATTGAGCGATTTGTTATGATCTTCAAGGGAAATGTATTGATCATCAAGCGATTCATTTTATCATTGAAAAATATGTAGTGATCAACGAGCGATTGTTTATGACTGTCAAAGGATACACACGAATTATCATGTAATCATTGAGCGATTTCTATTGATCATCAAGGGATATGTATTGATCATCGAACGATTCACTTGATCATTGAGGAATATGTAGTAATCATTGAGCGATTAGTAATGATCATTAAAGGATACACACTGATCATCATGTAATCAACGAGCGATTTGTATTGATCATCGAGCAATTTGTATTGATTATCAAGCGATTCAGTTTATTGTTAAGGAATATGTAGTGATCATCGAGCGATTGGTAATGATCATCAAATGATACGCACTGATCATCATGTAATCAATGAGCGATTTGTATTGATCATCGAGGGATATGTATTGATTATCAAGTGATTCAGTTGATTATTAAGGAATATGTATTGATCGTCGAGCGATTGGTAATGATCATCAATGGATACGCACTGATTATCATGTAATAATTGAGCGATTTGTTATGATCATCGAGGGATATGAATTAATCATCAAGTAATTTAGTTGATCATTGAAGAATATGTAGTGATCATCGAGTGATTGGTAATGATTATCAAAGGAGACGCACTAATTATCATGTAATCATTGAGCGATTAGTATTGATCATCAAGGGATATGTGTTGATCATCAACCGATTTAGTTAATCATTGAGGAATATGTAGTGATCATTGTGGGATTGATAATCATCAACGTATACACACTGATCATCATCTAATCAAGGAGCGATTTTCATTGATCATCGAGGGATATGTATTGATTATCGGGCGATTGAGTTGATCACTGAGGAATATATAGTGATCATCGAGCGATTAGTAATGATCATCAAAGGATACGCACTGATCATCATGTAATCATTGAGAGATTTGTATTGATCATCGAGGGATATGTATTGATTATCAAGCGATTCAGTTGACTATTGAGGAATATGTAGTGATCATCGAGCGATTGGTAATGATCATCAAAGGATACACACTGATCATCATGTAATCATTGACCGATTTGTACTGATCATCGAGGGATATGTATTGATTATCAAGCGATTCAGTTGATTATTGAGGAATATGTAGTGATCATCGAGCGATTGGTAATGATCATCAAAGGATACGCACTGATCATCATGTAATCATTGACCGATTTGTACTGATCATCGAGGGATATGTATTGATTATCAAGTGATTATGTTGATTATTAAGGAATATGTAGTGATCGTCGAGCGATTGGTCATTATCATCAAAGGATACGCACTGATTATCATGTTATCATTGAGCGATTTGTTATGATCATCGAGGGATATGAATTGATCATTAAGTAATTTAGTTGATCATTGAGGAATATGTAGTGATCATCGAGTGATTGGTAATGATTATCAAAGGATACACACTAATTATCATGTAATCATTGAGCGATTAGTATTGATCATCAAGGGATATGTGTTGATCATCAAGCAATTTAGTTAATCATTGAGGAATATGTAGTGATCATTGTGCGATTGGTAATCATCAAAGGATACACATATGTATTGATTATCGGGCGATTGAGTTGATCATTGAGGAATATATAGTGATCATCGAGCAATTAGTAATGATCATCAAAGGATACGCACTGATCATCATGTAATCATTGAGAGATTTGTATTGATCATCGAGGGATATGTATTGATTATCAAGAGATTCAGTTGAATATTGAGGAATACGTAGTGATCATCGAGCGATTGGTAATGATCACCAAAGGATACCCACTGATCATCATGTAATCATTGAGCGATTTGTACTGATCATCGAGGGATATGTATTGATTATCAAGTGATTCTGTTGATTATTAAGGAATATGTAGTGATCATCGAGCGATTGGTAATGATCATCAAGGGATTCACACAGATTATCATGTAATCATTGAGCGATTAGTTATGATCATCGAGGGATATCTATTTATCATCAAGCGATTCAGTTGATTATGGAGGAATATGTAGTGATCATCGAGGGATTGGTAATGATCATCAAAGGTTACCCATTGATTATTATATAATCATTGAGCGATTTGTTATGATCTTCAAGGGATATGTAATTATCATCAAGCGATTCATTTTATCATTTAAAAATATGTAGTGATCAACGAGCGATTGTTTATGACTGTCAAAGGATACACACGAATTATCATGTAATCATTGAGCGATTTCTATTGATCATCAAGGGATATGTATTGATCATCGAACGATTCACTTGATCATTGAGGAATATGTAGTAATCATTGAGCGATTAGTAATGATCATTAAAGGATACACACTGATCATCATGTAATCAACGAGCGATTTGTATTGATCATCGAGCAATTTGTATTGATTATCAAGCGATTCAGTTTATTGTTAAGGAATATGTAGTGATCATCGAGCGATTGGTAATGATCATCAAATGATACGCACTGATCATCATGTAATCAATGAGCGATTTGTATTGATCATCGAGGGATATGTATTGATTATCAAGTGATTCAGTTGATTATTAAGGAATATGTATTGATCGTCGAGCGATTGGTAATGATCATCAATGGATACGCACTGATTATCATGTAATAATTGAGCGATTTGTTATGATCATCGAGGGATATGAATTAATCATCAAGTAATTTAGTTGATCATTGAAGAATATGTAGTGATCATCGAGTGATTGGTAATGATTATCAAAGGAGACGCACTAATTATCATGTAATCATTGAGCGATTAGTATTGATCATCAAGGGATATGTGTTGATCATCAACCGATTTAGTTAATCATTGAGGAATATGTAGTGATCATTGTGGGATTGATAATCATCAACGTATACACACTGATCATCATCTAATCAAGGAGCGATTTTCATTGATCATCGAGGGATATGTATTGATTATCGGGCGATTGAGTTGATCACTGAGGAATATATAGTGATCATCGAGCGATTAGTAATGATCATCAAAGGATACGCACTGATCATCATGTAATCATTGACCGATTTGTACTGATCATCGAGGGATATGTATTGATTATCAAGTGATTCCGTTGATTATTAAGGAATATGTATTGATCGTCGAGCGATTGGTAATGATCATCAATGGATACGCACTGATTATCATGTAATAATTGAGCGATTTGTTATGATCATCGAGGGATATGAATCGATCATTAAGTAATTTAGTTGAGCATTGAGGAATATGTAGTGATCATCGAGTGATTGGTAATGATTATCAAAGGATACGCACTGATTATCTTGTGATCATTGAGCGATTAGTATTGATCATCAAGGGATATGTATTGATTATCAAGCGATTCAGTTGATTATTGAGGAATATGTAGTGATCATCGAGCGATTGGTAATGCTCATCAAAGGATACGCACTGATCATCATGTAATCATTGACCGATTTGTACTGATCATCGAGGGATATGTATTGATTATCAAATGATTCCGTTGATTATTAAGGAATATGTAGTGATCGTCGAGCGATTGGTAATTATCATCAAAGGATACGCACTGATTATCATGTAATCATTGGGCGACTTGTTATGATCACCGAGGGATATGAATTGATCATTAAGTAATTTTGTTGATCATTGAGGAATATGTAGTGATCATCGAGTGATTGATAATGATTATCAAAGGATACACACTAATTATCAAGTAATCATTGAGCGATTAGTATTGATCATCAAGGGATATGTGTTGATCATCAAGCGATTTAGTTAATCATTGAGGAATATGTAGTGATCATTGTGCGATTGGTAATCATCAAAGGATACACACTGATCATCATCTAATCAAGGAGCAATTTTCCTTGATCATCGAGGGATATGTATTGATTATCGGGCAATTGAGTTGATCATTGAGGAATATATAGTGATCATCGAGCGATTAGTAATGATCATCAATGGATACGCACTGATCATCATGTAATCATTGAGAGATTTGTATTGATCATCGACGGATATGTATTGATTATCAAGAGATTCAGTTGATTATTGAGGAATATGTAGTGATCGTCGAGCGATTGGTAATGATCATCAATGGATACGCACTGATTATCATGTAATAATTGAGCGATTTGTTATGATCATCGAGGCATGTGAATTAATCATCAAGTAATTTAGTTGATCATTGAAGAATATGTAGTGATCATCGAGTGATTGGTAATGATTATCAAAGGCGACACACTAATTATCATGTAATCATTGAGCGATTAGTATTGATCATCAAGGGATATGTGTTGATCATCAACCGATTTAGTTAATCATTGAGGAATATGTAGTGATCATTGTGGGATTGATAATCATCAAAGTATACACACTGATCATCATCTAATCAAGGAGCGATTTTCATTGATTATCGAGGGATATGTATTGATTATCGGGCAATTGAGTTGATCACTGAGGAATATATAGTGATCATCGAGCGATTAGTAATGATCATCAAAGGATACGCACTGATCATCATGTAATCATTGAGAGATTTGTATTGATCATCGAGGGATATGTATAGATTATCAAGCGATTCAGTTGATTATTGAGGAATATGTAGTGATCATCGAGCGATTGGTAATGATCATCAAAGGATACGCACTGATCATCATGTAATCATTAACCGATTTGTACTGATCATCGAGGGATATGTATTGATTATCAAGTGATTATGTTGATTATTAAGGAATATGTAGTGATCGTCGAGCGATTGGTCATTATCATCAAAGGATACGCACTGATTATCATGTTATTATTGAGCGATTTGTTATGATCATCGAGGGATATGAATTGATCATTAAGTAATTTAGTTGATCATTGAGGAATATGTAGTGATCATCGAGTGATTGGTAATGATTATCAAAGGATACACACTAATTATCATGTAATCATTGAGCGATTAGTATTGATCATCAAGGGATATGTGTTGATCATCAAGCAATTTAGTTAATCATTGAGGAATATGTAGTGATCATTGTGCGATTGGTAATCATCAAAGGATACACATATGTATTGATTATCGGGCGATTGAGTTGATCATTGAGGAATATATAGTGATCATCGAGCAATTAGTAATGATCATCAAAGGATACGCACTGATCATCATGTAATCATTGAGAGATTTGTATTGATCATCGAGGGATATGTATTGATTATCAAGAGATTCAGTTGATTATTGAGGAATACGTAGTGATCATCGAGCGATTGGTAATGATCACCAAAGGATACCCACTGATCATCATGTAATCATTGAGCGATTTTTACTGATCATCGAGGGATATGTATTGATTATCAAGTGATTCTGTTGATTATTAAGGAATATGTAGTGATGATCGAGCGATTGGTAATGATCATCAAGGGATTCACACAGATTATCATGTAATCATTGAGCGATTAGTTATGATCATCGAGGGATATCTATTTATCATCAAGCGATTCAGTTGATTATGGAGGAATATGTAGTGATCATCGAGCGATTGGTAATGATCATCAAAGGTTACCCATTGATTATTATATAATCATTGAGCGATTTGTTATGATCTTCAAGGGATATGTATTGATCATCAAGCGATTCATTTTATCATTGAAATATATGTAATGATCATCGAGCGATTGGTTATGACTGTCAAAGGATACACACGAATTATCATGTAATCATTGAGCGATTTCTATTGATCATCAAGGGATATGTACTGATCATCGAACGATTCACTTGATCATTGAGGAATATGTAGTAATCATTGAGCGATTAGTAATGATCATTAAAGGATACACACTGATCATCATGTAATCAACGAGCGATTTGTATTGATCATCGAGCAATTTGTATTGATTATCAAGCGATTCAGTTTATTGTTAAGGAATATGTAGTGATCATCGAGCGATTGGTAATGATCATCAAATGATACGCACTGATCATCATGTAATCAATGAGCGATTTGTATTGATCATCGAGGGATATGTATTGATTATCAAGTGATTCCGTTGATTATTAAGGAATATGTATTGATCGTCGAGCGATTGGTAATGATCATCAATGGATACGCACTGATTATCATGTAATAATTGAGCGATTTGTTATGATCATCGAGGGATATGAATTAATCATCAAGTAATTTAGTTGATCATTGAAGAATATGTAGTGATCATCGAGTGATTGGTAATGATTATCAAAGGAGACGCACTAATTATCATGTAATCATTGAGCGATTAGTATTGATCATCAAGGGATATGTGTTGATCATCAATCGATTTAGTTAATCATTGAGGAATATGTAGTGATCATTGTGGGATTGATAATCATCAACGTATACACACTGATCATCATCTAATCAAGGAGCAATTTTCATTGATCATCGAGGGATATGTATTGATTATCGGGCGATTGAGTTGATCACTGAGGAATATATAGTGATCATCGAGCGATTAGTAATGATCATCAAAGGATACGCACTGATCATCATGTAATCATTGAGCGGTTTGTTATGATCATCGAGGGATATGAATCGATCATTAAGTAATTTAGTTGATCATTGAGGAATATGTAGTGATTGTCGAGTGATTGGTAATGATTATTAAAGGATACGCACCGATTATCATGTAATCATTGAGCAATTAGTATTGATCATCAAGGGATATGTATTGATTATCAAGCGATTCAGTTGATTATTTGAGGAATATGTAGTGATCATCTAGCTATTGGTAATGATCATCGAAGGATACGCACTGATCATCATGTAATCATTGACCGATTTGTACTGATCCTCGAGGGATATGTATTGATTATCAAGTGATTCCGTTGATTATTAAGGAATATGTAGTGATCGTCGAGCGATTTGTAATTATCATCAAAGGATACGCACTGATTATCATGTAATAATTGAGCGATTTGTTATGATCATTGAGGGATATGAATTGAACATTAAGTAATTTAGTTGATCACTGAGGATTATGTAGTGATCGAGGGATTGGTAATGATTATCAAAGGATACGCACTGAATATCATGTGATCATTGAGCGATTAGTATTGATCATCAAGGGATATGTATTGATTTTCAAGCGATTCAGTTGATTATTGAGGAATATGTAGTGATCATCGAGCGATTGGTAATGATCATCAAAGGATACGCACTGATCATCATGTAATCATTGACCGATTTGTACTGATCATCGAGGGATATGTATTGATTATCAAGTGAATATGTTGATTATTAAGGAATATGTAGTGATCGTCGAGCGATTGGTCATTATCATCAAAGCATACGCACTGATTATCATGTTATCACTGAGCGATTTATTATGATCATCGAGGGATATGAATTGATCATTAAGTAATTTAGTTGATCATTGAGGAATATGTAGTGATCATCGAGTGATTGGTTATGATTATCAAAGGATACATACTCATTATCATGTAATCATTGAGCGATTAGTATTGATCATCACGGGATATGTGTTGATCATCAAGCGATTTAGTTAATCATTGAGGAATATGTAGTGATCATTGTGCGATTGGTAATCATCAAAGGATACACACTGATCATCATCTAATCAAGGAGCGATTTTCATTGATCATCGAGGGATATGTATTGATTATCAGGCGATTGAGTTGATCACTGAGGAATATATAGTGATCATCGAGCGATTAGTAATGATCATCAAAGGATACGCACTGATCATCATGTAATCATTGACAAATTTGTATTGATCATCGAGGGATATGTATTGATTATCAAGAGATTCAGTTGATTATTGAGGAATATGTAGTGATCATCGAGCGATTGGTAATGATCATCAAAGGATACGCACTGATCATCATGTAATCATTGAGTAATTTGTATTGATCATCGAGGGATATGTATTGTTTATCAAGAGATTCAGTTGATTATTGAGGAATATGTAGTGATCATCGAGCGATTGGTAATGATCATCAAAGGATACGCACTGAGCATCATGTAATCATTGAGCGATTTGTACTGATCATAGAGGGATATGTATTGATTATCAAGTGATTATGTTGATTATTAAGGAATATGTAGTGATCGTCGAGCGATTGGTCATTATCATCAAAGGATACGCACTGATTATCATGTAATCATTGAGCGATTTGTTATGATCATCGAGGGATATGAATTGATCATTAAGTAATTTAGTTGAGCATTGAGGAATATATAGTGATCATCGAGCGATTAGTAATGATCATCAATGGATACGCACTGATCATCATGTAATCATTGAGAGATTTGTATTGATCATCGAGGGATATGTATTGATTATCAAGAGATTCAGTTGATTATTGAGGAATATGTAGTGATCGTCGAGCGATTGGTAATGATCATCAATGGATACGCACTGATTATCATGTAATAATTGAGCGATTTGTTATGATCATCGACGCATGTGAATTAATCATCAAGTAATTTAGTTGATCATTGAAGAATATGTAGTGATCATCGAGTGATTGGTAATGATTATCAAAGGAGACACACTAATTATCATGTAATCATTGAGCGATTAGTATTGATCATCAAGGGATATGTGTTGATCATCAACCGATTTAGTTAATCATTGAGGAATATGTAGTGATCATTGTGGGATTGATAATCATCAAAGTATACACACTGATCATCATCTAATCAAGGAGCGATTTTCATTGATTATCGAGGGATATGTATTGATTATCGGGCAATTCAGTTGATCACTGAGGAATATATAGTGATCATCGAGCGATTAGTAATGATCATCAAAGGATACGCATTGATCATCATGTAATCATTGAGAGATTTGTATTGATCATCGAGGGATATGTATAGATTATCAAGCGATTCAGTTGATTATTGAGGAATATGTAGTGATCATCGAGGGATTGGTAATGATCATCAAAGGATACGCACTGATCATCATGTAATCATTAACCGATTTGTACTGATCATCGAGGGATATGTATTGATTATCAAGTGATTATGTTGATTATTAAGGAATATGTAGTGATCGTCGAGCGATTGGTCATTATCATCAAAGGATACGCACTGATTATCATGTTATCATTGAGCGATTTGTTATGATCATCGAGGGATATGAATTGATCATTAAGTAATTTAGTTGATCATTGAGGAATATGTAGTGATCATCGAGTGATTGGTAATGATTATCAAAGGATACACACTAATTATCATGTAATCATTGAGCGATTAGTATTCATCATCAAGGGATATGTGTTGATCATCAAGCAATTTAGTTAATCATTGAGGAATATGTAGTGATCATTGTGCGATTGGTAATCATCAAAGGATACACATATGTATTGATTATCGGGCGATTGAGTTGATCATTGAGGAATATATAGTGATCATCGAGCAATTAGTAATGATCATCAAAGGATACGCACTGATCATCATGTAATCATTGAGAGATTTGTATTGATCATCGAGGGATATGTATTGATTATCAAGAGATTCAGTTGATTATTGAGGAATACGTAGTGATCATCGAGCGATTGGTAATGATCACCAAAGGATACCCACTGATCATCATGTAATCATTGAGCGATTTTTACTGATCATCGAGGGATATGTATTGATTATCAAGTGATTCTGTTGATTATTAAGGAATATGTAGTGATGATCGAGCGATTGGTAATGATCATCAAGGGATTCACACAGATTATCATGTAATCATTGAGCGATTAGTTATGATCATCGAGGGATATCTATTTATCATCAAGCGATTCAGTTGATTATGGAGGAATATGTAGTGATCATCGAGCGATTGGTAATGATCATCAAAGGTTACCCATTGATTATTATATAATCATTGAGCGATTTGTTATGATCTTCAAGGGATATGTATTGATCATCAAGCGATTCATTTTATCATTGAAAAATATGTAGTGATCAACGAGCGATTGTTTATGACTGTCAAAGGATACACACGAATTATCATGTAATCATTGAGCGATTTCTATTGATCATCAAGGGATATGTACTGATCATCGAACGATTCACTTGATCATTGAGGAATATGTAGTAATCATTGAGCGATTAGTAATGATCATTAAAGGATACACACTGATCATCATGTAATCAACGAGCGATTTGTATTTATCATCGAGCAATTTGTATTGATTATCAAGCGATTCAGTTTATTGTTAAGGAATATGTAGTGATCATCGAGCGATTGGTAATGATCATCAAATGATACGCACTGATCATCATGTAATCAATGAGCGATTTGTATTGATCATCGAGGGATATGTATTGATTATCAAGTGATTCCGTTGATTATTAAGGAATATGTATTAATCGTCGAGCGATTGGTAATGATCATCAATGGATACGCACTGATTATCATGTAATAATTGAGCGATTTGTTATGATCATCGAGGGATATGAATTAATCATCAAGTAATTTAGTTGATCATTGAAGAATATGTAGTGATCATCGAGTGATTGGTAATGATTATCAAAGGAGACGCACTAATTATCATGTAATCATTGAGCGATTAGTATTGATCATCAAGGGATATGTGTTGATCATCAATCGATTTAGTTAATCATTGAGGAATATGTAGTGATCATTGTGGGATTGATAATCATCAACGTATACACACTGATCATCATCTAATCAAGGAGCAATTTTCATTGATCATCGAGGGATATGTATTGATTATCGGGCGATTGAGTTGATCACTGAGGAATATATAGTGATCATCGAGCGATTAGTAATGATCATCAAAGGATACGCACTGATCATCATGTAATCATTGAGCGATTTGTTATGATCATCGAGGGATATGAATCGATCATTAAGTAATTTAGTTGATCATTGAGGAATATGTAGTGATTGTCGAGTGATTGGTAATGATTATTAAAGGATACGCACTGATTATCATGTAATCATTGAGCAATTAGTATTGATCATCAAGGGATATGTATTGATTATCAAGCGATTCAGTTGATTATTTGAGGAATATGTAGTGATCATCTAGCTATTGGTAATGATCATCGAAGGATACGCACTGATCATCATGTAATCATTGACCGATTTGTACTGATCCTCGAGGGATATGTATTGATTATCAAGTGATTCCGTTGATTATTAAGGAATATGTAGTGATCGTCGAGCGATTTGTAATTATCATCAAAGGATACGCACTGATTATCATGTAATAATTGAGCGATTTGTTATGATCATCGAGGGATATGAATTGAACATTAAGTAATTTAGTTGATCACTGAGGATTATGTAGTGATCGAGGGATTGGTAATGATTATCAAAGGATACGCACTGAATATCATGTGATCATTGAGCGATTAGTATTGATCATCAAGGGATATGTATTGATTTTCAAGCGATTCAGTTGATTATTGAGGAATATGTAGTGATCATCGAGCGATTGGTAATGATCATCAAAGGATACGCACTGATCATCATGTAATCATTGACCGATTTGTACTGATCATCGAGGGATATGTATTGATTATCAAGTGAATATGTTGATTATTAAGGAATATGTAGTGATCGTCGAGCGATTGGTCATTATCATCAAAGCATACGCACTGATTATCATGTTATCACTGAGCGATTTATTATGATCATCGAGGGATATGAATTGATCATTAAGTAATTTAGTTGATCATTGAGGAATATGTAGTGATCATCGAGTGATTGGTTATGATTATCAAAGGATACATACTCATTATCATGTAATCATTGAGCGATTAGTATTGATCATCACGGGATATGTGTTGATCATCAAGCGATTTAGTTAATCATTGAGGAATATGTAGTGATCATTGTGCGATTGGTAATCATCAAAGGATACACACTGATCATCATCTAATCAAGGAGCGATTTTCATTGATCATCGAGGGATATGTATTGATTATCAGGCGATTGAGTTGATCACTGAGGAATATATAGTGATCATCGAGCGATTAGTAATGATCATCAAAGGATACGCACTGATCATCATGTAATCATTGACAAATTTGTATTGATCATCGAGGGATATGTATTGATTATCAAGAGATTCAGTTGATTATTGAGGAATATGTAGTGATCATCGAGCGATTGGTAATGATCATCAAAGGATACGCACTGATCATCATGTAATCATTGAGTAATTTGTATTGATCATCGAGGGATATGTATTGTTTATCAAGAGATTCAGTTGATTATTGAGGAATATGTAGTGATCATCGAGCGATTGGTAATGATCATCAAAGGATACGCACTGAGCATCATGTAATCATTGAGCGATTTGTACTGATCATAGAGGGATATGTATTGATTATCAAGTGATTATGTTGATTATTAAGGAATATGTAGTGATCGTCGAGCGATTGGTCATTATCATCAAAGGATACGCACTGATTATCATGTAATCATTGAGCGATTTGTTATGATCATCGAGGGATATGAATTGATCATTAAGTAATTTAGTTGAGCATTGAGGAATATATAGTGATCATCGAGCGATTAGTAATGATCATCAATGGATACGCACTGATCATCATGTAATCATTGAGAGATTTGTATTGATCATCGAGGGATATGTATTGATTATCAAGAGATTCAGTTGATTATTGAGGAATATGTAGTGATCGTCGAGCGATTGGTAATGATCATCAATGGATACTCACTGATTATCATGTAATAATTGAGCGATTTGTTATGATCATCGACGCATGTGAATTAATCATCAAGTAATTTAGTTGATCATTGAAGAATATGTAGTGATCATCGAGTGATTGGTAATGATTATCAAAGGAGACACACTAATTATCATGTAATCATTGAGCGATTAGTATTGATCATCAAGGGATATGTGTTGATCATCAACCGATTTAGTTAATCATTGAGGAATATGTAGTGATCATTGTGGGATTGATAATCATCAAAGTATACACACTGATCATCATCTAATCAAGGAGCGATTTTCATTGATTATCGAGGGATATGTATTGATTATCGGGCAATTCAGTTGATCCCTGAGGAATATATAGTGATCATCGAGCGATTAGTAATGATCATCAAAGGATACGCACTGATCATCATGTAATCATTGAGAGATTTGTATTGATCATCGAGGGATATGTATAGATTATCAAGCGATTCAGTTGATTATTGAGGAATATGTAGTGATCATCGAGCGATTGGTAATGATCATCAAAGGATACGCACTGATCATCATGTAATCATTAACCGATTTGTACTGATCATCGAGGGATATGTATTGATTATCAAGTGATTATGTTGATTATTAAGGAATATGTAGTGATCGTCGAGCGATTGGTCATTATCATCAAAGGATACGCACTGATTATCATGTTATCATTGAGCGATTTGTTATGATCATCGAGGGATATGAATTGATCATTAAGTAATTTAGTTGATCATTGAGGAATATGTAGTGATCATCGAGTGATTGGTAATGATTATCAAAGGATACACACTAATTATCATGTAATCATTGAGCGATTAGTATTCATCATCAAGGGATATGTGTTGATCATCAAGCAATTTAGTTAATCATTGAGGAATATGTAGTGATCATTGTGCGATTGGTAATCATCAAAGGATACACATATGTATTGATTATCGGGCGATTGAGTTGATCATTGAGGAATATATAGTGATCATCGAGCAATTAGTAATGATCATCAAAGGATACGCACTGATCATCATGTAATCATTGAGAGATTTGTATTGATCATCGAGGGATATGTATTGATTATCAAGAGATTCAGTTGATTATTGAGGAATACGTAGTGATCATCGAGCGATTGGTAATGATCACCAAAGGATACCCACTGATCATCATGTAATCATTGGAGCGATTTTTACTGATCATCGAGGGATATGTATTGATTATCAAGTGATTCTGTTGATTATTAAGGAATATGTAGTGATGATCGAGCGATTGGTAATGATCATCAAGGGATTCACACAGATTATCATGTAATCATTGAGCGATTAGTTATGATCATCGAGGGATATCTATTTATCATCAAGCGATTCAGTTGATTATGGAGAATATGTAGTGATCATCGAGCGATTGGTAATGATCATCAAAGGTTACCCATTGATTATTATATAATCATTGAGCGATTTGTTATGATCTTCAAGGGATATGTATTGATCATTCAAGCGATTCATTTTATCATTGAAATATATGTAATGATCATCGAGCGATTGGTTATGACTGTCAAAGGATACACACGAATTATCATGTAATCATTGAGCGATTTCTATTGATCATCAAGGGATATGTACTGATCATCGAACGATTCACTTGATCATTGAGGAATATGTAGTAATCATTGAGCGATTAGTAATGATCATTAAAGGATACACACTGATCATCATGTAATCAACGAGCGATTTGTATTGATCATCGAGCAATTTGTATTGATTATCAAGCGATTCAGTTTATTGTTAAGGAATATGTAGTGATCATCGAGCGATTGGTAATGATCATCAAATGATACGCACTGATCATCATGTAATCAATGAGCGATTTGTATTGATCATCGAGGGAAGTATTGATTATTCAAGTGATTCATTTTATCATGAAAAATATGTAGTGATCAACGAGCGATTGGTATATGATCATCAATGGATACGCACTGATTATCATGTAAAATTGAGCGATTTGTTATGATCATCGAGGGATATGAATTAATCATCAAGTAATTTAGTTGATCATT